>CM030872.1:3012612-3082612 GCA_018105865.1 Metaphire vulgaris
ATGCGGCGCTATAGAAAATGTCAAGAACGATTACGATAACGATGGACATGGGCTGGATCCACCCATGGTTGGGTCGGGTTTGGTTGAGTTGGGTCACAGTTTTTAATTTTTGGTGGGTTGGATTGGGTTGGGTTAATGTATTGGTGGGTTTGGTTGGGTTGTAACAAGCAACCCAACATGAACTTGGGGCCGTCCATAACTGACGTCACGCGATTTTGGACCATTTTTGACCCCCTCCCCTCGTCACACTTCGTCACAAAAAGCCAGACCTCCTCAAAAAAGACGTCACAAAGCGCTGACCCCTATGTTCCATGTTAAAATTACACAATCTTTGAAATTTTAAAATCGTATATTGTTTAAAACAACTTAGCAACGTTTAAAATCTTATAAAGTTTACAAATCTTAGAAGAAATGTTTTAAATGGTGTACGGACATAAGCCCCCTGGACATAAGTCCCCCGGACATTATTCCCCGGACATTAGCCCCCAGACATAAGCCCCCCTCCCAAAGCAAAGGGTTAGTAGAATTAACGAAACTGCATGATATCTATCTAAACTATCCAGACTATATCATTTTGGATATCTATCAATAATAATAATAAATTTATCCTGTGTCGGTTAGGTTAGTGCACCCGCCTTTAGGGTTATCAAATGGGTTAAGAACATACTAAACGGTATTATATCTATCTAAAGTATCATAACGAAAGTATTCCGACTGGGGTACGGACATAAGCCCCCTGGACATAAGCCCCCGGACAAAAGCCCCCGGACATTAGCCCCCGGACATAAGCCCTCCCAAAGCAAAGGGTTAGTAGAATTAACGAAACTGTATTATATCTATCTAAACTAACCCGACTACAGTTTGGATATCTATCAATTTTTATCCTGTGTCGGTTAGGGTTAGTGCACCCGCCTCTAGGGTTATCAAATGGGTTAAGAACATACTAAACGGTATGATATCTATCGAAAGTATCATAACGAAAGTATCCCGACTATATAATTTATGGACGTCATTTATGGACGGCCCCTTGACATTGTGTTACTCAAACAACCCTGCTTGTATTTCAGCCAGCTCAGCTCAGTCTGAGCGAGACTTTTAGTCTGTTGAACGTTTCTTCACTTACTGCTTACGATCAAATACGTTTTTAACAAATTTTAATGCATGGGTTTGGTTGAATTTGACTAGTGATGGGTTGGCTTGCGTTGTCATGTAGCCCAGTTTCCGTGGGTTGGGTTGGGTTTGAAAAGTGATGGGTTGGATTGCGTCAGATATTTTCAATTTTACGTGGGTTGGGTTTGGTTGATGTTTTTTGGGTTGGGTTTTAAAAAATGAACCCAAGTCCATGTCTGGTCTACCATGCAAGAAAGATAATTTGCGATTCCAACAACGTCATCCCGATATCGCACATTAATGGGCAGTAATCAGAACGAAAGTTCTTACTGAGCAGAAAGCATTCGCAGAAAGGCCAAAAAAATTCGCCTTAACGAAATTTCTAGGCAATAGCGACTATCACAATTAGTTGTAACTGTTTTGGCGTAAATACCGAGATTAAAAATTAAAAATTGTCTGTCCATTAACTTCGCTAAAACCTTGTAGGCCTACATGATATATAGCGTTCATTGTGTTGCAAATCTGCCTCACGTTGCCTGTAACAAACTGCATCAGGAACATATAGGTAGGCAGTTAAGAAGGTAGTTTAGTGCAGTGGCGTAGGCAGGTCAAGTTCCAACGAGGTGCGGAAATATGAAAGTGCCGCCAGTGCGGCCCGTGTTAAAGTAAAAAAATTAGATTGCTAATGTCTCCAATAGTTCCGCCCCTCGGAGGAATGCATGCAACATTTCAACCTGTAACATGATGCCTATTGGTATCTAAACAGTAATTTGAAACGCATAATAATAATAATTATTCACTCTCTCTCTCTATCCGTCACTAAATCTGTATTTTTTGTCAGTTTTATTCTCTCTGTCTCTGTCTTTATCTGTTTTTCTCTTTCTCTGTCTGTCTCTCTCTTTCTGTCTCTCTCTCCCGCGCCGCGCCCTTGTGCTAGTTCATGGGTTACCCGCTTATCTGACAGTGTAGGTTGAATTCAATTGTATCCATCGCCTGTGCATACTGGCGTTCGATCCGATAACGGTCGCTTGTGTCGTGGGCAGATGATTCTTCGATCGCTTGTCGTATTATATCTGCCAGGGATTTTCCTACACCCCACCCCTGTTTTGGACAGACACCTTAGCCCTAAACCCCTTCCCAGTTTAAAAGAATCAATGTCAATGGGTGGTCGCTTAAGATAAGCAAAGATCCAGCTGGCGATCAACCCTCAACACTTCAGTTTAGACCATGCATAGCGGTCAGCGGAGTATCGTTGATTGAACTTGATTCAACGTCAAAATAGGAAATTGCGAATCGACCTGCTAACATAGCCTAATCTACAGTTACATAATCGATAAGGAATTGATATTAAGATAAACACTCGGCCAATTCGCACTACAAGTCAAGTTCATGAAGTCACTCTCCCCCTCACTGTGACATATTTGTTGTGTGTTATTGTTCAAGCATAAAAAGCATTAGTACGTACAGTTGTTTATCCGAGATCTGATGAATACTATGGACAATACATTAATCATTAGATTTGATTTATTTCGTAGTATTATTTGTTTTGACAATGAATAAATATACTGTTTAGATATCTTTTCCAATGCCAGTAAGAGCTCATGTTTTGATGTCTTGAATAAAGTTGCTACGGTTGGGTGTATTTCTGTGTTTTACTGTCAGAATACTTATTGGTTTTGTTAAGTAAGGCAGATATTTAGATTGCTTTGATTTATTGTTTTTTTTTGTGTATAGGTTAACAGAAGCTGCTTAGTGCTTTTTTGATTTAATTGACAGGGGAAAATGAACCTTGTAAAGTGAAATGTCAATTGAGTATGAAAAGTCTTGTTTAAAGGACTTATTGTGCTCATGACGTCACGTTTTATATCTATATATATAATTCTCGATGTCCGGTCCGGCGAATCTGTCTGTCGGTCACGATACACGGCAGATTTTGACGCTGTTGTCATTGACAACCAAATATTGTTTAATCAAAACTGTTTTATCAACGGAGCGTTTAACGAAGCGTCTTAATTGCAGCTTAAACCGCCGACCCTCTTCTCTCACCCCATCCCTCTCCCAATCGCCCAGGCTCCAACCCATTCCCGCCCCGGCCCCAAACCCCCTTTTCCCTCCTTTTCCCACCCCTTTTCCCTCTCCCCCCCCCTCCCAATCGCCCTGGCCCCAACCCATTCCGGCTCCGGCCCCAAACCCCTGTTCCCCTTCCTCTCCCATCCCTTTTCCCTCTTCTCATCCCTCTCCCAATCGCCCCGGCCTCAACCCATTCCGGCCCCGGCTCCAAACCCCGTTACCCTTCCCTCTCCCCATCCCCTTCCCTCTCCCATCCCTCTCCCAATCGCCCAGTCCCCAACCAATACCCGCCTCGCCATGCCCGACAGGCCCCAAACCCCCGTTCTCTTCTCTCTCCCCGCCCTCCCTAACCCCCTGTACCTCTCTCCATCCCTCTTCCAATCTCCCCCTGGCCCCAACCCATCACTGCTCCGCCCTACCCCACCGGCCCCAAACCCTGTTCCCAAACCTACACAACGCTGCTCCGAAAACCCGTACAACCCACTTTCCTCCTCCCAAACCTCCCTTCCTTCTCCCAATGCCATGCCCCCGTTATTATATATATATATATATATTTATTTATTTATTCCTTCCTAGCCTCAATACCTATTTTTTAAATTTAACCCCTCACGTGGGGATTAAATTTTCAGACGCCGTCACCGTACTGGGGATTTAATTTTTGCAAAAGCGTTCTTCAGAAATGATTGCTGTAACGTTTTAAATTTGCTATATCTCAGGCTATATAGGAGCTAAAAAGATGAGGTTTGCACCATTGTTTAGATTGTTTATTCCTCTTTCTAACCGTCCGTGCAAAACAAAAAAAATTTGGGGACAGAGTCCACTTTACGGCCTAAAATATCACCCTCTTCCTCGAAAAAATTTTAAAGCCTCCTAGCAAACTATTTTCAGCGGTAACCCCTCTTTGGTCAGCGGCAAAGTTCTAAAGGGATGTCAGAGGAACAAAATAAACCAAAAAGTTTGAAAATCGGTTGACATTTGGCAAAGATCTATCAATTCTAACCCGATGACCCCAATGTTTGAACATAAGTATTACCGGTGAATTTCGCGAAAGTTTTGAATTCTGAGAAAGTTTCCTAATTCTTTTGAATTTGCTATATCTCAGGCTATATAAGAGCTAAGAAGATGAGGTTTGCATCATTGTTTAGCTTTTTTATTTCTCTTTCTAACCCTCCGTGCAAAACAAAAAAGTCCAGCGAGCAGCACAGTAAACAAGAGAATCAAGCACTGCATGTCGTTCGTCACTGCCAAATAAGTACACTTACCTTGACTATCAAGTTTCAGAAAATTCAAGCGAATGGGCGTTAACTTGGTTGAAGGAAAAGGCGGCGAGTTAAGGACAATTAATTGCGCAAAATGCTATTGCATTTGCGCAAAATCGGGTGGTAAAACAGCCAATCTCCCCCGTCATAAAATGCTATTGTATTTGCGCAAAATCGGGTGGTAAAACAACCAATCTCTCCCGTCATAAAATGCTATTGTATTTGCGCAAAATCGGGTGGTAAAACAGCCAATCTCCCCCGTCATAAAGTGCTATTTCATTTGCGCAAAATCAGGTGGTAAAACAGCCAATCTCCCCCATCTTAAAATGCTATTGCATTTGCGCAAAATCGGGTGGTAAAACAGCCAATCTCCCCCGTCATTTTTGACGGGTAAACACCTAGTGTCTTAATAAATGATTATAATTGGAAAGAGTTGTCTTTCGTAATGTAATCGATCACGGCGCTATAGCTAATTTAGGCCTAGATGGAGGCGGTTTGACGCGAACAGTTTCTTTTATGGAAAAATACCTTACCGATAAACAAGTCCCAGTATTTTGATGATAGGGCGGCTTTTGGGCTACTTTGTCGACCAATGGTTCAGTTCCTATGGTTGGGATTGTCATGATTAGTTCAATTACCTTTAATACTAAATTAATTAATTAATTAGATATACAGTATACTTACTTACTTATATATAGTATATACAAATGTTTGTACTAACAACCTCTGGGCGACCAATTGTTGCGGGATTTGATACAATTTCTGGCAAAACTCGTTGTGGGTCTCCGTCTGGGCGCTTACATCTCCGAGCTGGTTCAGGAAAAATTATTTCACGGACTCTCTTGCAAACTCGACCAGCTCGCCTTGCACATTATTCCATGATCAATGACAAGTTCTATGTATGTATTATATCCATTTTGTAAGCCCTTTCCGTCCATTTTATATTATATATATGCGTCCATTACATAGACACATATAAGTATATATGCATATAAAGCTATAGATAGAAGAGTGCAGTGGTAACAACTTTGAAACTTTGAAAACTTAGAGCAGAATATATATATATATATATATATATATATATATATATATATATATATATATATATATATATACATACACATATATTATCTCCATTTTTGAAGCCATATCCATCCACTTTCAGAAGTTTGGCACGAACGGAGCAACGAAGGCAGTTATATATATATATATATATATATATATATATATATATATATATGATAATAAGCATTTCTATACATTTCATATAGCATAAATACATGCTATATATATGCTGTCATATACATGCTGCCAGGTATATATCATACTAATATTATATAATTATGCTGCTTTAATATATATATATATACGTATATGAGACTATACATGATGATGATGATGATGGTGATGATAATGATGATGATGTAATGACGCTAGGGGCGCTGTTCTAGCTGCCCGCAGGTTTTTGTACCTGCTGATAAGATACGTGATTCTTGCGTCTTGGGTAGCTCTCGCGGGATATTTTTTGTTCTCTGAGTTACTTCTGCTTGTGTGGAATATAACGACAGCTTTACTAGCAGCGATAACGGTTTATTCGATCTGTTCGGTCGCCTTGATCTGTAACGGTGGGCGGTTCCGAGGTCGCCATCTCGTTACTTCGTTAGTCGCCAGGGAACGCTCGATGATATTATTGTTCTTAGAGTAACATCTGCTTGCGTGGAATAAAATTATATCGACGGTTATACCAGTGGTGGAAACGATTTATTCGATCTGTTCGGTTGTCATGAACTGTGTCGGTGGGCGATTCCGAGTTTGCCATCCCGTTACTTCGTTGTTCGTTACTTCGCTAGTCGCCAGGGGCCGTTCGGGGAGCTGTCTTTCGATCGCTGTCGACAGTCTACCAACGTTGATAGCGTGGACCGATCGTGAATATGTCGATACCTACGACAGGAGTCATCAACTACACGTCAAACGAACTCTGCGTTCCGGTCGGCGATGTGCACTCGTCCCCCTGCATCATTACGCTGGCGGCTGGGTCACCTCTTCGTCGCTCCTCACCATCGGACGGCCGGACGCGGCCGCAGAGGTGGACGGCGGCTGCAGAGACCTATTTCGGTGGTCCCGCCATCAGTTCGTCATCGACCGCCGACGAGACCTATCATCGATCGGCAGCAGGAGCTGGTACATCCGAAACTGGATCGTCATGCCAATCCCCCGAATCGATTGATCCGAGCCGGGTTGCTGAACATTCGGTCTGTGAGAAACAAGACCGAGAACGTGCTAGAGATCTTCAACGAGTTCAATCTGAATGTCCTCTTTCTGACGGAGACCTGGCACGAATGCGCTGACAGTGTCGCCATCAAACGTCTTCGTGGGCTCGGCCTCAATGTTATAGAGGCGGCACGGGATTTACCGGTGTCCGAGGACCTAGACAGTGCCCATTTCGTCAACCATGGAGGGATAGCGGTTATCTCTAGACCAGGGACTGTCGTCGCCAAAGTCGACTCGAAATTCAAGCCTAAATCTTTCGAACATTTATGCTGCCGTGTGGGTAGCGGAAGTGCGTCGTTGATCATCGTAGCCATATATCGGCCCGGGTCTCAGAGCGTCCGTCAACTGTTTTTCGCCGAACTGACTACCCTACTAGAATCGATGTCGACGTACAACAGCGGGATTCTTATCGTCGGCGATCTTAACGTCCACCTTGAGCGTCCGTCAGACGTTGACAGTCAGAAGCTTGAACTTCTCATTTCCTCGTTCGACCTTAAGCAGTTCGTTCACGATTCAACCCACGTACACGGCGGCCTCCTGGACGTGGTGATATCGTCGGGGAAGTGCGAACCGCTCGATGTGACTGCAGTCGAGGTTGGATTATCCGACCACAAATTAGTCCACTGGACACTACCCATCGCACCACAGAGTGAACAGTACGTTACAACTCTTAGGAGGAAATGGAGACACTTTGAGCTTGAGCGGTTCATTGAGCGACTAGAGCAATCTCCGCTTTGTGCACCTGTCGACCCCAGCTCTACTGGATCGGATCTTGCGCTTCTCTATCAGTCAGTTATCACTGAAATTCTGGATGATGTCGCGCCGATGTCAAGGATAACCGTGCGTCCCAGGAAGCACCGACCCTTCTACGATAGAGAATGTAGACAAGCCCGAAGACGAGCACGTCGGTTCGAGAGAGTTTATCTCAAGAAGAAAGGATCGACCGCTGAAGCCGATGCACTGTCGTCCTGGCGTGATGCCCTTAGGGCGAGTAGGAGCCTGGTGAGGAGGAAGGGTCGTCAGTACTGGCGTCATGCGATCGACTCCGTGCAATCCGACACCAAGCAGACGTGGAATGTATTGGGCAGTCTGCTCGGAAATAACGATACACCTTCCTGTGAGTCGTCTGACTTTTCGGCGAACGACTATCATTCCTTCATCGATCTCAAGGTTGCGAATATCCGGGACAGGACAGCCGGAGCAGGCCCCGTGACGTACAACGTCTTTTCGGGTCCCTTCTTCCACAGTTTCTCGCCGCCAACACAGGCTGAAATCATAGCTAGCGTAAAGTCGTCACCTAACAAGCAGTGTCCATCAGATCCACTTCCCATGTGGCTCTTGAAGGAAACGGTAGCCACGCTAGCTCCGTATCTGACAGCACTGATGACAGCTTCTCTGGCGAACGGCGAGTTTCCGAGTCTGTGGAAGCATGCTGTCATACGTCCGCATATGAAAAAGACTGGCCTCGACCCCGATGATCCCGCTAGCTTCAGACCTGTTGCGAACCTGCCATTTCTTTCGAAGCTGATAGAGCGACTAGTAAGCAAACAGCTTATCACGCACTTGGTTCGCAACGGTCTCATGCCTCACCACCAGTCGGCGTATCGAGCGGGCCATTCCACTGAGACGGCATTACTTAAGATCTTCAACGACATAGTCGATGCGATCGCAAATGGGGAGCAAGCGCTCTTGTGCATGCTCGACCTCTCCGCGGCGTTCGATACTGTCGACCACTCCATCCTTTTACGCCGCCTCGATCATTCCTTTGGAATAAAAGACACAGCGTTACTTTGGCTGCGCAGTTACCTTTTCGAAAGAACGCAGTCCGTCTCCTGGAAAGGTCATACGTCAGCCAAACGCCCCGTCCGCTGCGGAGTACCACAAGGTTCAGCCTTAGGTCCGCTCCTTTTATCCTCTACGCAGCGGATCTGGGCCGGATCGCCGGATCGTACGGGTTAGACTGGCATGCCTACGCGGATGACGGGCAAGTGTACGCCTCCTGCCGTCCCTCGGATACGGGACACCTGCGATCTCGGTTCGAGGACTGTCTACAGGAGATCATGTCATGGACCGCGACAAATCGCCTCGCGCTTAATCCCGGCAAAACAGAATTGTTATGGATCAGTACTCCCAGGAAGGCTCACCTATTAGATCGTTCTCCTCTAACGATCGGTGATGCCGTCATCGCTCCGTCTACGGAGGTGCGCCTTCTGGGTGTACTTCTTGACGATTCTCTATCCCTCGCCGGTCAAGTGAGCTCCGTAACTCGTGCCTGCTACTTCCAGCTGCGCAAGATCGCAGAGATTCGACGGTACATTTCAACATCAGCAGTGATCCACGTAGTCCGGGCACTTGTGCTATCCAGGTTGGATTACTGCAATAGCATTCTTCTGGGGCTTCCGGACTATCAGCTTGACCGTCTTCAGTCGGTCATGAACGCTGCGGCCCGATTGATCTTTAGCGCGAGATGGAAGGATCACGTGACTCCATTGCTAAAGGAACGGCTACACTGGTTGAAGATCTCGGAGCGTATAGCTTACAAACGCTGTATGGTCACATTCCGAGCACTGCACGACCCTCTCTGCCCGGAGTACATTTCTGCGCTCATACAGCGGCCGATGCAGACTGACTGTCGTAAGCAGCTGCGATCAAACAAGCGAATTCGCCTTTATGTCCCTCCTCCGTCCAGGACGGTGATGCTGGGGGAAAGATCTGTGACACGCGGCAACCCCCTTCTTTGGAACTCTCTTCCCGCCTCAGTGACATCCATCACATCCCCCGAGGCGTTTGCGACTGCCCTCAAGACGCACTTATTTCGCGCATCTTATGAACATCTGTAAATCGCTCTTGATTTTAGCACTAGCTATGTTATAGCGTTTAATAAATCATCTAGAAATAATAATAATAATAATAATAATAATACATGATAAGCATTTCTATACATTTCATATAGCATAAGTACATGCTATATATATGCTGCCATATACATGCTGCCAGGTATATATCATACTAATATTATATAATTATGCTGCTTTAATATATATATATATATATGTATATGAGACTAAGTATGCTGTTGTATCTATATATGTGCTGTCATAATATATCATGTATGCTGTTGATATATATATATATATATACATATATATATATATATATATGTGTGTCATAAATATTATCGGCACACATATGCGCATAATATGTATAGAGATTATATACGGTATATATAGTTATTTTTTAATGCACTTAATATATATATCCTTATAATATATGTATATATGGTGATATGATCAGCATATTATATGGATTAGCAGCATATCCGATTGCCGCGCAGATAGCACATTTATCATTATCTATTTTCATAAAGGCCTATGCTTTATTAAATATTGCATATTATATTTTTATACTTGCTGTCACATATATATCATATTATATATTAGTGGCATTTACAGTATACATAAATACGTATATGCGCATAATATAAATATATATTAAATGATTATCATATGTTTGAATATTTATAAGTAGACTGTTTCCGTGAGGGGGAAATGGTCTTTTCCCCGGATATTTCAAATTCCCCCCCCGGAAATTTTGGCAAACTACATACTTACAGCTCTCCCACAGACCCCTAGCTGACTTTACCCCCGGCCTTGTCAGTTTCCCCGCAGTCCATGAGTCTAGATTACCCACTTACTTACTTACACTGACATATAGGCCTATATATAGACCCTATATTTATAGTAATAACAGCTTATTTTATCCTCTTGTACGGTTTAGCTAGCTATGGTAGGCCTATATATAATTTTCTCTATTGATACCCCATTAGAGGGCCGGCCCTTTTACCGTGCAATCGTCGAAAACATTTCAGTATAGGAAAATGCACGGGAAAAGGGCCGGCCCTTTTTATACGGGTTTTATGGTTTAGTTTTGGATAAGGTGGCCGTGCATTTTTGTTATACTATGTGTTTCTAATAATTTTTCAAAATCGCTTCATCCATACTTAGACAGTACCTTTCTAAGTAATTTATCCAAATTTTGATGAAATATATATGATGCATCATTCGTGGATGATGATTTATTAAAACGGCCACTTTCCTAATTGATTTATTGTAAGGCCACCTAATCTGGGAAATAGCGTTATTATTATTATTATTATTATTATCATCATCATCATCATCATCGTCGTCGTCGTCGTCATCTTCACCATCATAACCATCATCATCATCATCAAGTAGTCACTGTCTCATCATCATCGACGTCGTCATCATCATCATCATCAAGTAGTCACTATCAGCTTCATCATCATCATCATCAAGTCGTCGTTGTCAGCTTTATCCTCATCATCGTCGTCGTTATCATCATCATCATTATCATTATCATCATCATCAAGTAGTCATTGTCAGCTTCATCATCGTCTTCACCACAATCATCATCGAGTCGTCTCAATCATCATCATCATCATCATCATCATCATCATCACCATCATCATCATAAAGTCTTCGTTGTCAGTCTTGTCACTCAAAATCCACATACATTTGGGAGTCATCTGTTCAGGTAATTTGCGTCGTTGTCAATGGCAACGCGCATCTTGCAAGCACGGCGAGACGACGATCGATAAGCACAGACGCACGGACAGACACCGAGACGCACGCACAGACAGACGACGACGCCAACTGGCAGACGGACAGGAAAGTACTTGACGAAATGAATTAAAGAGCGAGTTTAAAGCGCCAAATGCGTCGACAGAGGGCCGGTTGGGCTGCTTTGGAACTCTTCAGGTGAGATTTCTCCAGATTTCGTTGGGAGTTTCCTTCTTTGTTTCGTCGGGCGACGGAGAGTTAATTGCTGCTTTTGAAGAAGCGCCGATCCCAAAGCGAGAAGCGGTCGACGAACGCCGCTTCTCTTGCAAACGGGTTGGTGGCAACTGGGTTCTTTCTTTGAAGTGTTATGTCATCATCATCACCATCATAATCGTCATCACCATCATCATCGTCATTGTCATCATCATCGTCATCATCATCGTTATCGTTATCGTCATCATCGTTCATCATCATCATCATCATCGTCGTCGTCATAATCATCATCGTAATCATCATCAACATTTTTAATGAGAAGAAAGTTGACCTAGGTAATACCTATCCTGTAAATTGGTCAACCAAAAATATAGCCAGAATATATTTGCGTAAAACAGATTTGCATTTTTCAGGGGGAGGGGCAAGTGTCCCTCTTTTGCCCCAATTTGTGGGCACCCGCAACTGTACTCGTCAACACGTGAAACCAGTTCTTTTAAAAATCTACTGCATAACTCAATACTGTTTCATTTTATAAGGTTGAAAAAAATTCGTTTCAGAAAATTAATGTACGCGATCATTATTACTTGACAAATTACGCAAGTAACAACTATACACTTTATTCGTTACCTGTCCTAAAATTCCAAGGAATCAATCGATGGTACTCCTAATTAGGAGACCAGTTGTGCTCATTCCACTCTGCCTGTTGAAATGAATAATATTACTCTTCGTGTGAATTCTTACAGGCTGTGCTCAAAAACCTGGTAACGAATTTTCTGGAAAACTAAAGGTAAGATTACGATTACGTCTGTTCAAAAGCGATCA
Organism: Metaphire vulgaris; assembly: GCA_018105865.1. Taxonomy (NCBI): domain Eukaryota; kingdom Metazoa; phylum Annelida; class Clitellata; order Crassiclitellata; family Megascolecidae; genus Metaphire; species Metaphire vulgaris. The sequence goes on from CM030872.1 coordinate 3,024,938, forward strand.
TTATCAATTATATTATTATTATTATTATTATTATTATTATTATTATTATTATTATTATTATTATTATTATTATTATTATTATTATTATTATTATTATTATTATTTCATACTTTAGTAGATTATTCATTTCATAACTCTAATTTACCATTACTACTACTACTACTACTACTACTACTACTACTACTACTACTACTACTACTACTACTACTACTACTATTATTATTATTATTATTATTATTATTATTATTATTATTATTATCATCATCATCATCATCATCATCATGCGATTCGTTGATGCAGCACGCACAGACGAAGAATGTTGGAGCCGTTTTCTGTGACGTCACTGACGACAGCGATTCGTTCCCTTGACAACGCCCTCAAGTGGCACCTAATGACCCTCGACACCTTCGCCGATGAGCCGAAGAAGGAGTCCGTACCTCACCCGGAGGAGGGAAAGACGGAGGTGGCTGAGAACGGGAAGCAGGCCAACGGATCGTCGAAGACAAAGACGGAATCAACCGAGTGGGGAAAACGAAAAGGAAAAGTACGTCATTTCAGTTCCAGTCTACCTTACCTTTCAGGGATATTTTAACGGTGACCATTGTGTGTTAAAATGTGTTGTGCCCTTCCTGGAAAAATTTCTGTGGGCGTCCATGTTGGATGGGTGACCATCTCAGGATCGAGTCGTGGTGCCGGAGGCCATGGATCATGGAGACGGATCATGTCTGCGATGTCGCTTGTTCTCGAAAGGCGACTGGAGGGTGTTGTCAAAAAGTTCATTATTGTGCTTGATATTCGATTCTTTATATAAATAAATTACACTTAAAAATAAGCATTAGGATCCATATAATATAAAATTTGTCACCGTTGAAGCGCTATAGAAGCACCAGGCAGTGGATCATGTCTGCGTTGTCGCTTGCTCTCGAAATGCGACTGGAGGGTGTTGTCAAAAAGTTCATTATTGTGCTTGATATTCGATTCTTTATATAAATAAATTACACTAAAATAAATTAGGATCCATATAATATAAAATTTGCCACCGTTGAAGCGCTATAGAAGCACCAGGCAGTGGATCATGTCTGCGTTGTCGCTTGCTCTCGAAATGCGACTGGAGGGTGTTGTCAAAAAGTTCATTATTGTGCTTGATATTCGATTCTTTATATAAATAAATTACACTTAAAATAAGCATTAGGATCCATATAATATAAAATTTGCCACCGTTGAAGCGCTCACCAGGCAGTGGATCATGCCCCTGCGTTGTCGCTTGCTCTCGAAATGCGACTGGAGGGTGTTGTCAAAAAGTTCATTATTGTGCTTGATATTCGATTCTTTATATAAATAAATTACACTTAAAATAAGCATTAGGATCCATATAATATAAAATTTGCCACCGTTGAAGCTCTATAGAAGCACCAGGCAGTGGATCATGTCTGCGTTGTCGCTTGCTCTCAAAATGCTACTGGAGGGTGTTGTCAAAAAGTTCATTTTTCATGTTTTTATTTGATTATTTATAAAAGTAAATAAATCTTAAATGTGGGCATGAAGCCCTTGGCACAGCCCTTGGCAATATGGAGGTTGTCGCTGTTGAATCTCTAAAAAAGCACCAGGCAGTGACCTATGTTTGATGTAGCATTTGTGAATGGTACATAATTGTAAGATAACGGTAAGATAACGGTATTCGTTCATTGTGGTGCTTGAATTGGATATTTTACATGAATAAATTAATTCGAATGGTTCTCTAGAATTCGCGCACATCGTATGCATTAATGTAATGGCAAAATGAGGGTTATTTTTTCATTTTACACATGTAGGTGCTAGATGTTGACGTTGATGTTGATGCAGACGTTCATCGCTTAGGCGTCGGTAAATCGGTAGCAGCGTTAAGCTGCGAGGGTAAAACGCGGGTCTAGAGAAAGCAATGGCAATCGATTACTCTTGATTAATGGCGTAAGCCACCTGCGTCGCTGCTTGCCTAGGAAACGGAGATCAGCGCCGGAAACCCTACGCTCGTTCGAGTACGGGACTAACTTTACCTCTTACCTTCCTACTTATTAATTTAACATTTCCATTTTGAAATAGCAGGCTCAATGCCAGTAGATATATTCATCTGAGCCTGGCTTCACATGCGTTCACTGTTGAAAACTTCAAGCTACAGAAAGTAGTTTCTAATTATTTTGAACTGAAGCCTAACACGACATTTTTCAATACGACGCTGAAAGAACATCAGATTTTTGTAGCCGAAGAAATTAATGGTTTTGGTCATTTCTGGGGGCAGTCACCGCTTTCCCCAATGCAAATACAGTAGAACTTCGTTATAACGTACTCGTAGGGTATGTACAATTTATTTCATCCAATACGGTAGCGTATAACGCGGGACCGTACATTGTGGTACGCAGTGGCGGTTCCACGATTTATTGGTGGGGGAGGATGAAATGAATTCATAGGAAGCTGGTGGGGGATGAAAAGAGAAGGGGGCAAGAACAATAAACTTTGTCGACAAAGTCTGACAGAAGAAAAATTTCCCCTAATTTTGCTACACTTTTACCGAAAAATAGGTTGACAAGCAAGAAAAGGTCATCCGCAGTCTTCGCCTAATAGTTTTACTAGACTTTTACCCCAAAAAATAGGGCTCACAAGCAAAAAGTCCGGAAGTGCGGTGGGAGATGCATCCGCAATCATCCCCCACCTGGAACCGCCACTTGTGGTACGTTGTAACCGTGAATACGTTATAACCGAGTCCGTAATAACGAAGTTCTACTGTATTATTGCTTGGTATTAATTTTGTTATTGCAGACCAGCGTCACAGTAAGAGTGATGTTCATGAAGATCGGAGTCATAGATACCATACATGACCGGTATTCAGCCGAGGTTCTTATTCAGTCGAAGTGGAGGGAACCGGCCCTCGACGGCAAGAAAAAGGTGCGCTGACCAACTTTTACCGCCCCAACTTTTTCGCATTCATGGTCCCGATGGGTGCTAGGACAAAATGTCACGGGGACAAAATGTCACGGGGGCAAAATGTCATGGGGACAAAATGCCAGCGGACAAAAGGTAATCCCATCTCTAACCTTAATCCTAAACCGTGACATTTTGTCCGTGTGTTAAAATGTGTTTTGTCCCCTGGAAAAATTTCTGCGGGCGCTCATGGCCACGGGACTGGGGGAGGGGGTCAGACTGAAATTGGTCGCTGGATTCATACAAAACCGTTGAATAGTTTGGGGGTAGGAGGGAGGAGGTGGTAGACGAAGAATGGACGAAAGAAGTTCAAAGCGATGGGAGTTTGGCACGACTAAATTTTTTGCTCATCGAGGCTTTTTTAAGTGAAAACTATTGATGTACCCCCCCCGTTCATGAATTCTGGCTACGCCACTGCCCTGCCTTCATCCTCGTGTGCGTTGACCTGTCAGCGTGTCCATAAATTATTTCTTCCGAGCTATTTTCAAATAATTTCCCGACAAAATCAGAGGCGTAGCCAAGAATTTGATTGGGAGAGTAGGGTATAATGCGATTTGGGGGATCTTTTAAAACCTTTGAAAATCTTTAAAAACACGTTAAAAATTTTAGGGTAGTCTGATTTTTTTGGAGGGGGTATATATACCGATATACCCCGTAGCTATATACTGAGTGGCGGCTCCACTACCAGGGGCCCGTTCCCCTATTGAGTGCCTGTCCCCAGTGACCCTCCAGTGGGACCCTAAAATGCTACATACATTAAACAACAAATGGTTGGCTTTAGGAGTTGCCCCCCAACGGCCCCCACTTTTGTGAGCCGCCACACTGTGCCCCTGGACAAAATGTCGCACGTTTCTTCCCCCACCCTTGTGTGTACAGCTTTCGGAGGATATCGAATGGTCGAATCTCTGGGATCCTAAGCTGTCCGTCGAGAACGTGATCGGAGAACCGAAGAGTAGCGTTGCCAATCACGTGACCTACGACCAGACTGGAAGGGCAACTGTCACCCAGACACGGAAGGTCAACGGGCAGTTCTTCGAATACATGGAACTCAATCAGTTTCCGTTCGACAGTCAGGTATTGTTATCTCCATGGTGGGCGCAAAACACGGGGGGACGGTGGGGGACGGTCCCCCCAATAATTATTAAGAGGGGGACAGAGTATCAATTATCCCCCCCCCCGAATGTTTTGTGTCTTATGGTAAAATCTGGTGAAATCACACTCAATTGTGGATGACCTGTTTTGTTTTTTGCTCGTCAAGACTTTTTGGGATGAAAAGGGGGTCTGACCTGACTTTATGAACGATTTTATCCCCCCCCACCCCAATGTCGACGCCAGGTTTACGCCACTGGTTGTCTCGTCAAGTGTCATCCGTCATGCCTCGCCTGCGACACCGACTATAATATGTCGCCTTCGACGTATCGGGTTCAGGTTCGAATCAATATGACTGCGTTGATGGATAATAACAGTTAATGGCTGACGGACGGCGTAAGTGCGCGGTGTTGGGTTGAGTTCACGTTGAGTGCGCGGCGCATTGTATGTCGTTAAAAGATGATGACTTAACACTTTCGCTGATTTCAATAATTCATTCAGGCATTAGTTAATTAATGCGTGCAGTTATTTATTTAGTAACTGATTCAGGCATTCAAGCAGATATCTATTCAGGGATTCATTCACTCATTAATGCAGACATTCATTCATTCAGACATTCATTCAAGCATTCATTCAGATATTCATTCGTTCAGGCATTCAGGCATTCCGGGATTCCGGGATTAATTCATTCATTCATTTAAGCAATCATGCAGGCATTCATTCGGACATTCTGTCAAGAATTCATTCATTCATTCATTCATTCATTCGTTCAAGCGATCATACACGCATTCACTCAGACATTCTTTAAGCATTCATTCAAGCAATCATTTATTCAAGCATTCATTCATTCATTTATTCATTTATTCTGACATTCATTCAGGCGTTCATTCGGGCATACCGTCAAGCATTCAGTGAAGCACTCATTCAAGCATTCATTCCAGGGGCGTATCCAAAAATTTGATTTGGGAGGGTATAAATATTTTGGGTGGGTATAAATCTTAACTATAAACCACATAAACCATACAAACCACATATAACCACATGTAAATCACATTAAAAACTTTAAGGTATACTGATTTGGGGGAGGGTATATACCGATATACCCCCGGTCGCTACGCCCCTGTCATCATCATCACCACCACCACCATCATCATCATCATTCATCATCACCATCATAATCATTAATCACTATCATCATCATCACCACCACCACCATCATCATCATCATTATCATCACCACCATCATTTATCATTGGGGGGTGGATGGATTCATTCAGTCATTTATTCGTCTGTTCATTCATTCTCGATGTTAACCTTGCTGCGGTGACTGCTTCCATCTTCGACCAGGACCTGACGGTGACGGTGACGAGTGACCTTGACGCCAGCGTCCTTGAGCTGGTGGAAGACGCACAGGAGAGCAGCGGCATCAACTCCCGCGCCTTCAGCGCCGAGCAGGAATGGCTGCTGAAACAGAAGCTGAACATCTGGAAGAAGACGAACACGAAGGTCGTCAACAAGAAACCCGTCAAGTTCTCCTGCTTCTGCGTGGCGGCGAAGGCGTCCAGGCGACCGCAGTTCTTCATCTGGAACATCATCGTTATACTGGTAGGCAGGGATATTTTAGCACACCCGCCCTAACAACCCCAACCTCTCCCACCCCCAATTTGAGACCGACACCCCCAAACAACCCCCCCTCAATATCAGCTAGGATGATGACCCTTTTTGCTTGTCAGACTTTTTTGGCAAGGGACCCCCAGAATTTACCGACACCCTCAAATTGATAATCCTAGAAATAACCCTGCTGGTAGGCAAGGGTAGTAAGACAAAAACTGCGGTGTATTTTAATAATAATAATAATAATAATAATAATAATAATATTAATAATAATAATAATAATATTATTATTATTATTCCATTCCATTCTTTAGTAGATCATTCATTTCATGACTAATTTACCATAATAATAATATTAATAATAATAATAATTATTATTATTATTATTATTACTATTATTACTAATGTATTATTATTATAGAGGAAACTTCTGTTGCTTTTTGTATCTGTAGATGGCGATATGTAGCATGGCTTTCGTATCTTTCTCCGTCAGTCTTAACGTTCCTCAGTCCCGACTTCAGTTAACCTTCATTCTCGTACTCACAACGGTCACCTTCAAGTTCGTCGTTAACAAGAGCCTACCAAAAATCTCGTATCTCACTTATATGGTGAAGCTTTCTCCGTCTAATCTAATCTTAAACTTCTACGGCGCCACTCAAATAAATTCACAGAGGCATCCACTGATGACACGCCGAATCAAAATCGTTCAAGGGGGCGGAAGATGGCAGAGTGGGTTAGGCCCTACGTGCTGGAGCGTCAGGCTGACGGAGCGGGTTCAAGCCCCGTTAGTGCCCCTAGTGGCTTTCACACAGGCAGTAATGCCTTCTAAGCCACTTTAAATCATGCTAAGTAAGTAAGTTAAGATCCAGGTCAATCAGAATTCTATTTCCTCAGCATGAATCTCCTGCAATCCATGCTAAAATAATTTCTATTCGTCGATCTTTATTGGATAGACATTTAAACTAGCCAATCATGAATAACTTCTATTTATTATACGCACAGCGATTACAGTGTTTCATCCAGGCCCGCTAGGGGAGAGATCTCCTGCCAAATTAACCACAAAGTCTCCCCCCAAATCCCAGCACTGACACAAATTTTAACATTGAACTGTGTCTCTTTCCCTCCAGCCAAGTAAATTCCCCCCCTATCCCCCCAAAACCTGGAGTCTGGATAAAACACTGGCAGCTGGCATTCAGGTTTTTATTAAGTAAGTAAGCAAAATCTCGTGAATTTCTATAGCGCTTTCGAAAATAGGTACCACAGTATCTGCTTATTACTAAGCGCTATGCGCCCCCAATATTTTTAGAGGCTAGGCTACTGTTTAAATAGCTATAACCGAAGCTTAGTGGTCAGTCGGGCAAGGACAATTCAAAGTGGGAAAGCAGCAATACAGACTATGAAAAAAGAAGCAGGAAGAGACGTGTTGTAACCAGTGGCGGCTCCACCGGGGGGGGCAGGGGGCCCGTTCCCCTACTGAGTGCCTGGCCTCCCAGTGGCCCCCTGTTGGGACCCTATACTTAATGATACATACATTAAACAACAAATGGTTGGCCCCATGATTAGAAGTTGCCACCCCAACGGCCCCCCACTTGCCAAATCCTAGAGCCGCCACTGTGTATCAGTGCGAGCAGTGGCGGTTCCACGGGGATAAGTGGGGAACTGGGGATGCATCCCCACCGGACTTCCAGACCTTTTTTAGCTTGTGAAATCTATTTTTGGGGTAAAAGTCTAGTAAAACTACGGGGACAAACTGCAGATGACCTTTTTTGCTTCTCAACCAATTTTTCGGGGTAAAAGTGTAGTAAAATTAGAGGAAAAAATCATTTTTGTCAGCTTTTTTCGGGGCAAAGTTTATTGATTTTCCCTTCTCTTTTCATCCCCCTCCCACCAACTTCCTATGAATTCATATAATCCCCAGAGACAAAAACACTTTCTGAACGCCACTGATTGCCCCCAAATGACGTCCCTGACAAGAAATTGGAACGCCACTTTGCGATCAAGAATTTTAGAATCTGATTTTTTTAAAAGAATACGAAATTTGTCTTCCCACAGGACAAGTACATCCTTGGCTCAATGATAATCCTCATCAGCATCTGCGTTTGGCACGCAATCGTTGGGTCCATCATATACACAAGTCTTCCGAAGGCCCCGTTGGCTTCGACGACCGCCGCCACCCCCGACTCAACGACCAGTCCCGCCACCGTCGCCCCGTCTCCCTTTACGTCGTCGCCGGCCGTGACGCCGTCTCTGGCCAGCGACCTTTTCCAGATGTCCACTCTGGCCGGAGACGCCGCGGCGCAGAACGCCACCGCCTGCTCGACGACGCCGTCTTCGGTCTCTTCCGGGAAACCGGGTCCGGAGTGCCTGCTGGTCGACAAGATAGCGCTCGGGGTCTTCTGTTCCATCTACGTCGTTTTCCACCTGACTTTCCTCGCTCTCATCATCCAGGCCGTAAGTGGAAGTCACAACCATAAGCGTTAACTTCTATTGGGTCCCTAGTATAAGCATTCACTTTTTGGTAGGTTTTATAACGACCACTGCCTACGCAGCCATAAAGCAAGTGAGCAGTGGCGTAGCCAGGATTTTCTGAAGGAGGTCAATTATATTGTGCTTCAATATGTGGATTATATAGGTATATGAGCTTGTATGACTATATACGCAATAAAAAAGTTGATCGAACAGCCAAGGGGGTTTAAACCCCAAAACTCCCCTTTTGGCTACGCTGAAAACAGTTAAGAGGGGGTTTAAACCCCAATCCCCCTTGGCTACGCCAGTGTAAGTGAGGAGCAATTAAGGATGAACAGCTTGCCCAAGGTAGCTACGCAGTGGCTAGGGTCAGATTCGAACCCGCTACCCTTCGGTTGAGTGACAAGAATTCTACCACTATTCCACCGCGCCCCAGTGCATCTCGATAATACAGTGATGTTAGTCCTTGGTCTTGGTCCTGGCCTTAAGAACTCCTTAAGGACAAGTAACAAGTCCTTGGTCCTCAGTAAATCTCGACAATGCAGTGATGTTAGTCCTTGGCCTTAGTATTTGTCCTGGCCTTTAAGGACTTGAGTCAAGTAACAATCCTCGGTCCTGGACATGGCAAATCTTGACGATGCAGTGATGTTGAGTTCTTGGTCTTTGTCCTGGCCTTGATGGTTGAGTTCTTGGTCTTTGTTCTGGCCTTGAGGGTTGAGTCCTTGGTCCTTGTTCTGGCCTCGAGGGTTGAGTCCTTGTTAACATCTCTGCGATGATGTTCCTTAATAATACTAATGTAATGGTCTTTTGTCCTTCTGAAATATCACTGACATATTGAGTCTTTGGTCAAAAAAGAGGGCCATAGAATTGAGAGTTGCTAAGTTCTTGGTCTTTGTCCAACTGATTCAAAACCTCGAGGTTGAGTCCTTGTTAACATCTCTGCGATGATTTTCTCAACAATAATAATACTAGTGATCTTTATTGTAATCTACAGCATTTGAAAAACGTTACAGTACTACTGTATGTTGTAATGTATCCGCTGAAACGATGTCGATTGTAGGCGAGATCTAACGACGCCCCTAACGTTGACGAGTCCGAGTGAGGGAAAGACGGAAGAATTCAGAATGATAAAAACCTCGATGGCAATTTCAACACATCAACAAGCAACTTTCGCAACTGATCCAATGCTTAGCAAGAATAGATCTACACCGGCGTATAGGAACTGGGGCCACTATTGTATGGCAATTAGTTTCAGTCTTGGCGAAGAAATGAAGAGAAAACATCCCACCCATATTCCCTTGTAGGCAATAGCGTCACTGAAAACTTTTCTTGGGGGCCAGATAATTTTTGGCCAATTTTGGGCCAATTGGGGAGGAAATTTTGGCAATTTTGGGGCTAATTTTGGCAAATTTGTAAATGTTTGAATTTTTGACAAATTTTGGGCAATTTTGGACGATTTTTGCACATTTCACATATGTTTATTTAATACATTATACATTAGTTCTTCATTTCCTTGGTGAGGCCGTGACCCCCTGCCTCCTTCCCCCAAATGACGCCCCTGCTTGTTGGTCCACTATCTCATCACTGAGCGTAAGAGGCACTTGATATATTGCGACCGATCACTCTAGCGTTTTTGCTTTATTAGCATAGAATTTGCTGTTTCAGAATAATTTATAGCCGAAGAGTAAAACGCTTACTATAGTTTAGACAACGCTAGGTCAAAAATACTTTAACTACTGTGCTTTCTACGTGTGTGTGGAGTGCCAGTTACGAAATCTATTATACTAAATAATTGCTGTTGGTTAAGCCATGCTTTTAAATATACGGCTTTTGTGATTTTTGTGAACTGTAAGCGAAAGTAAACTACTATTATCATAATCGTCGTCGTTGTCATCATCATCATCATCAAAGGAAAACTTGGAACCTGACTTTCGTAGATATAGAGAACTCGTTCTCTAGCGAACACTGCATGCAGTATATAGTAGGTCTATCCAAAGCACAAAGGTTGGGGCACTATGTAGGAGGGAGGGATATTTTTACACCCCTAACATCCCCAACACCTCCAATTTGAGACCGACACCCCTAACACGCCCCCAAATCTGAGCCAGGGATGACCCTTTTTTGCTCGTCAGACTTTTTCAGCAGGGACCGACGCCCAGAATATATCGACAGGGGCGTAACCCCCGTGACCATTGTGTTTTGCCCCCTACTGGACAGATTTCTGTGGCCGCACATGGCCAGGCCCCCATTCGGCCAGAACAGGGATTTGCGCAAATCCGTTGAGTAGATTAGTGTGAGGTGGAGGGGTGAGGATAGATAGTATGAGAATAACGAAAATGAACGATAGAAGTTGAAAGCGATGGAGTTGCAAACGATCACGTTTTTCGTCTTCATCGTGAAGAATTTCTTTCCATCTGAAAACCTGAAAATGTTGATGTACCCCCCCACCTGTCCCCCCTATTTCGGAATTCTGACTGCGTCGCTGAACCTTACACTGAACGTCACGTACCTATCAACCTTTTCAAGTTGCGTTTGCACTGCATTCATTTACAGTGATGTTAATCCTTGTCCTGGTCCTTGTCATTAAGGACTCCTTAAAGACCAATTTGAAGTCCTCATCCTCGTCTTTGGGGGAAGGGGGTCGGTCCTCGTCCTTATCGTCGTTCTTGGGGGGTCGGTCCTTGTTAACACCACTGCTTATTATTTAAGAAATCAAGGTTAGAGTAGTCCGCAGAATGTCACCTGCCCATTGGAATATATATACATATATATAGTATATACTGTATATATATATTGAAATTCCAATATATAATATATATATATATTGGAATTTCAATATATATATATACTGCCAGGGATGGCAGTATTTCAATATATATATATTGAAATTCCAATATATATATAATATATATATATATATTGAATTTCAATATATATATATATATATATTTATGTATATATATATATATATGTATATATATGTATATATACAGTATATTTATACAGTATATATATGTATATATATTATATATAATATTTATATATAAATATATATAATTCCCTTTGGCATATATATATATATATATACTATATATATATATATGCAATGTACAGTAGAACTTCGTTATAACGGGCTCGGTTATAATGTATCCTCGGTTATAAAGTACCGCAATGTAGGATTGTAGGTCCCGTGTGATGCGCAAACGTTTTGGATGGTTTGGATAAAACGTACCTTGGCAATATATTTCACAGACCCGCTGAGTACGTTATAACGAAGTTCTACTGTAGCATACTGAGACAAAACACACCTGCGTTAATATCTATCACTATATATATATATATATATATATATATATATATATATATATCTATGGCCATGCACCAGTACGAATATTTGTCATGACAGTCCATGCACGTCGTATTGAATCAACAGTGTAATGGATTTTTGATTCGGGTTTGACGCTGCTGTCCACTGAATGCCAAATTGGAGACAGTCGCGATGGTTGCCTTGGCGTCGACACACAAATATGTCATCCAGTCGATAATGAAAGAGAGGCGACAATAGGGAACAGCCGGCGACAGCATTAGGCGACATTTTAAGCGAGTCGGCGACACGTTTGGACTGCGACAATGACAGTGAAAAATCGAGATAGGCCTATTAGAAGTCGTCGAATTTGAACTCGAATTTCTGTCCAGCTAAAGTTTTTGTTTTCGATCAAGATTTAACCGGTAAGAACCCTTCTTTAGAAGTATTGTAGGATACATTGTTGGAGAGGACAAAATGTATCCAGTGATGTAATAAGGTTTTGGGGCCTTCCTTCATGGGCGCCCGCGCATAAAGGCCAGATGGGACACTTCGTCCACTGGAAAATGAAATGCCAATATTTTCACAACAGTGAAATTTGAAAACCTTGCTAAAATATTAACCGTTACCATGGTGTTTAGCCCCCTGGGTAATTTCTCTGGCGTACCCGTGACCATGGTATTTCCCCCTGGAAAAATGTCGATATTTGCATAACATATAATACTTGGGCCTAATATTATTAAATAGTAAACCATGGAGTCATTTGAGTTTTTGCGCTGTTCATGCTTTGTCAATTTATTCATTAAATTTTATTATTCTGAATATTTTGAAAGCAAAAAAGCTCTATTCACTGTCAGGGGTCCTTTCTTTATTAAATAGGAAACAAAGGATGGAGTCATGTTTAATCTTTTTGGGGAGTCCTGGGCTCTCATGAATGTTTCGGGAAGAAACTGACAAAGCCGGGGAATTTTGCTAGGGGCTGCTGTTAAAAGTTGTTAATTTATTCATTTTAATATGTTATATACAAGGGCAACACACACACAAACACAGAGGCGTGCTTGTATATGTTCGGGTATATATAGAATAGTAGAAGATTATTTCAGATTTTAAACATTTATTTAAAACACAAACCAGAATCGAAACATTTTGTGTTCAAACTTTCAAATATTGAATCCTAGTGTTGTAAAGTATTTAAATACTTTAGTATTTAAATACTATTTTTTATTAGTCAAGTATTTAAGAAAGATTAAATAACCATTCAAAATTATTCTATTTAAATAGTTTTAAATACATATATATCTGGATGTATTTAAGTAATTTAATCTTTTGATTTATATAATTTTCATGATGATGATCTATTATTTCGACAGTTGTTTTTGATTTTGATTGATGGTTTTAGACAGTTGAACATGATGAGGGGGAAAATTGACATTCTGAAATAATTTTAACTAAAAAAACTTTTTACACAAAAATACGGTTTGTGGTGAATCATGTGTCAAATACATTAAGTATTTAAAAGTAATTAAATTTATTTGCCAGTTTTAAACATTTATTTAAAACACATTTAAATACTATTTAAATGCTACCTGAGAACCAAGTATTTACCGAAAGAGTTCAATACTTCAGTGAAAATTTATACAACACTGTTCATACCCAGCGGCAACACACAGCCCTCAAAGTAACTGAGTAAAGTAACCGTAACAGTATTTTGAGCAGACATATAACAACCTCACAATCCAATGCTAGGTCACTGTATTTCTCATCAGTAAAGCGTTGTGGCGTTCTGAATTTACTTCTAGTACAGAATTGAATTAATTATATATTTAATGCATGTGATGAAATGGAACATGCTGCAAAATTGGGGGTTGGGGGGTGGGGGCGGAATCAAATGTTAATATTGCCCAATCTAATGAAATTTTGCAATGCAGTCTTATTTGTGGTTGTGTTATATTCAGGATTTTGAGAATTCCCCCACAAACGTTTCCTTGTCCACAGATTTTCTCCGCATCCGTGCCAAATGGACCAACAGGGTTTCCTCAGCTGGGGTTTAGCAATGCATATCTTCTGCTTTAGAGGCTGTACATAAAATACGTCAAGCTATAGGGGGAGGGATTTAAGAAAGCATTACAGTTTGTTAAAGGGGAGTTGTAATGACCACTTTGATGACGTCACACTTTCGCTATAAAGAACTTAATTATAATATGATAGGAGGAATAGTAAAAGAGTTTGGGAGAGGAGGTTTTTGGCTCGGTTCACCGACTAAATCGCGCCAGACAAATTAGCGCCGACAAAACAGCACCGACAAAATAGCGCCGACAAAATAGCGCCGACAAGTAAGCGCCGACAAAATAGCGCCGACAAAATAGCACCGACAAGTAAGCGCCGACAAAATAGTGTCGAACTAAAAACCGATAGAGGTCTCAACTTTAACTTTAACAGACTTTTTTCAAGGAATATTACATCAAAGCTAAGTTAACTGTGAAAAATGTCCTTTTATAATATTCAATAACGTAAAACCAATTAATAAACGTAGTAAAGAATGTACCGTTTATTTCATATGTGATCTGTCACATCGCGTGATTTCGTCGGCGCTGTTTTGTCAGCGCGATTTTGTTGGCGCCATTTCGTTGGCGCTATTTTGTCTTGCGCTATTTTGTCTTGCGCCATTTTGACTGGACACCTTTTGGCTCATTCATGGACACTTTTTGCCCTAGACGCATAAGATATAGAGGCGCTATACAAATGTCACCTTACATTTACATTACATATTATATTATGTCTCAATCATATTCGTTATCATTGCCGGAAGTTGAATATCTTTTTGCCACGGAATATCCATTTTCATTTTCACACCAACAAACAAATAGTTATAGACTCAACCTTCGCCTCCTTCATATTCCCGTTTCTTGTGTTCTTACAGAACTGATCCTCCTATAGCCGGACTAAAGAGTCGAAGAAAGAACATAATGGGGAGAACTGATTGGGCTTAATTCGCTGAACGCAGCGGTCGGGACCCTAGAGAGACTGCTGAAGGACCACATCGAAAGCATGGAATCGGTCACCGAGGAGAAGGCCCCCGTCGCCACTAAACACCCGGGCAGCCTCAAGAGACGATCGAGCAAATTGAACGCTGCAGGCGGCGATGGTACCAAGGAAATCATTCGAGAAGACAAGGTCAGTTCAACGCCCGACCTCTGTGTATGTAGGTCAGGTCATCTCGTTGTTTATTCGTTTTTTAGTTGCATGAGATCAACGTATTATCAGTAGCTTTATTGTTGATACAATGTGTGTATTATAATACATATATCATATATTATTATTATTATTGGTTTTGATTATTATTATTATTATTAAAGCGCTAAAACCCAGTTATTATTTTTATTATTATTATTATTATTTTCTTCTTCTTATTATTATTATTATTATTATTATTATTATTTATTATCATCATCATCGTATGTACATTGGTTTTTAATCACATCATCGTTCTCGTAAAGCACTAAAATCAGTTATTATTTTCATTATTATCACCAGTTATCATTCTTATTCTTTTCTTCATCATTTTATCATCATCATCATCATCATCATCATCATCATCATCATCATCATCATCATCATCATCATTATAATCATCACTATTATGATTATTATTATTCATCATTATCATCATGATATTATTATTATTATTATTATTATTATTATTATTAACTGGACAATTTATATAGCGCAATAAGAATGGCAAAATGGCCAAAGATAAAAGCGCTTGACAAGACGACGTATAACCGTTGGTGAACAGGTGAGTCTTAAGATAACTTAGGAAACGTCCGGCAGTGTTGTTTGGGCACGTACTCATTCTTTCCTTCTAAAGAAATTCCAAACAATGCCAAATACGAATTCGTCGATTATGAACCAAGAAACCATATTTAAAGCGTCGCAATTCCTGTCCGAAAATCGACCACACGTTCCACCAGAATCAACTCAAGTCTTCCGTACGAAATTCACGCACGCAAAAAGCATACTTGTACCTGAACGTTTGTATCGATTGGTGTACACTGGAGGCGTACAGAACGCGTACAGCGTTAGTCTTTTGACGCTCACTTTCACGACCGTAAACAAAGAATAGGAACGTGTTTCCAGTGCGAGTATGTTTTTGAGAGAACCCAAGACCTACCCCCACCTCAGTCAGTGGCGTAGCCAAGAGGGATTTGGAGTGGTTAAACCCCCACCCCTTGGCTGGCGGAAAAATATTTTTAATGAGTTTCCATGAATTTTTAATTTTTTGACGCGACTTTGGGAGTGAACCCCCCATCGCCACCCCCGTTGGAAATAGAATATAGAGACTATATCAGAATGTAACGGTGTTTAAGAGGTGAGGACCTTTTTTATTTGCTTGTCAGGAAAAATCGTAAAACCTGGAGATTATATCGAAAGTTGGTGTCGGTCAGGATCAAAAACCAAAATCCAAATCCCCCCCCCACCAACCGCCCTCCCCCTTCCGGAAATCCTGGCTACGCCACTGATCTCAGACGCACCATTTCTTCCCGCTTCCGTTGTTCCAGACGCCCCCGTTCCGAACCTAAGATACCGTTGCCATAAACAAGTGCACCGGAGCACAATGGGACTTCCTACAACAACGGTCACGCATCGATGAACAGCGGACGGTTGCCTGGCAACGGGCCGGGCGACGACTCAACGCGGTCGAAGTGATGATGATAGTAGCTCGGAGGCAGACACCAAGCGCTCTGATCGATAGCGACAATGTGACGATAATGTAATTTGTTCATACATTGGCAAAGATTTTTTAAAATTTCTACCGACGAGTTCATTTGTCATTTGTATGTAGTCATTGTTTATTCTAGCCACCTTGACATTGTGGGGGGGTTTTTAAATGTTTAGGGGGGACAAGGTCTGAGTCTCCAAAAACCTCGACAAGCAAAAAAGGTCATCCTTCAGACGTCCCTAATATTTTTACCCTTCTCAAATGCCCTGGCAAACAAAAAATTGTCATCCTTACATTTTCCTCTCTCCAAAAAATAAAAGCCCCCGTCCTCACAGTTTTGGGGGGATTTTCATCCTCCCACGCAACATATAAAAAATTTTGGGAGAATTTTAAAACTTTGGGGTTGAAATTCCTCCAGATAAGGCCTAGAATAAACACTGTATGTAGTAGCAACTGCCACGAATATGTGAGAGAGAAGCAAGACAATTGTTGGTCATAAAGATGTAACTGTTTGGCCTGGCCTACTCCTTTTAGATCCCCCAGTGGCGGTTCCATGATTTCTTGATGGGGGTATGAAATGAATTCATAGGAAGTTGGTGGGGTGGGGGATAAAAAGAGAAGGAAAAATCAATAAACTTTGCCAAAAAAGGCTGACAAAAGGGAATTTTCCCACTAGTTTGACTACACGTTTACCGAAAAATAGGTTGACAAGCAAAATAAAAGGTCATCCGCAGTTTTTTTCCCGTCGTTTTACTAGACTCTTACCTAAAAATAAGTTTCACAAGCAAAATAAGTCCGGCGGGGGATGCATTCCCACTCATCCCCACGTGGAACCGCCACTGTCACTATCATAATGCCTAGACCCTAGGACACCAGTCGATGGTGATATCCTCTAGTAAGTGGCTGTTATACCAAACATATTGGGATGGTAAGGGTTAAGCAGGATTCAGTGAGCTAACACAAGCATTTCTCTCGCATACGCTGTCTTGGTGTACTGCTACGCATAGTCCTGTCGGCAGTGGCGTAGCCAGGCTTGGGGCTAAACCCCCCTTGACTGCCGAACACAATTTTTAATGAGATAGAAGAAGGAAAGGTGATGATGACCTATTCTGTGTCAAGATTTGTTCATAGTTGGTCACGGTCAAAACCATAACCCCCTTTCCGGAAATCCTGGCTACGCCACTGCCTGTCGGTATCTCGTTTTGCCCACAGGAGATTGATTTCCGGTAATTGTGTTGCTTAGGTTACGGTAACGGTGCGAGTTATCTTCATGAAAATTGGCGTTATCGACACTATACACGATCGTTACTCGGCGGATGTCATGGTGAAATCTAAGGCGAGGCGAAAAACATCTGAACCATTCATTCATTCATTCACTGGATTCAAAAATTCATTCATTCATTCCATTCATTTCATTCATTCATTCATTCATTCATTCATTCATTCATTCATTCATTCATTCATTCATTCATTCATTCATTCATTCATTTATCCATTCATTCATTCATTCATTCATTCATTCATTCATTCATTCGTTCATTCATTCATTCATTCATTCATTCATTCATTCATTCATTCATTCATTCATTCATTGTTATTCTCCGAGACTGGCGAAACAGTGGGGGGAAATGACCAGCACAATCAATCCATGTTGGTTACGTTCGGGTTCTTTTCATGCAGGATGAAAACGAGATCGATTGGGAGACTTTCTGGAACCCGAAGCTGTCGATAACGAACACCGTTAACGACGTCAAGTACAGCAGTGAATATCTGGTGACGTACGACGCCGGGGGCAAAGCGACCGTCTGCGAGACGAAACGGTGCAGCGGAACGTTCTTCGAATTCATGGAGCTCAACAAGTTTCCGTTCGACGGACAGGTGGCAAATAAAGGGAGCCAGATAACGCAGTGGCAGAGTTTTATACAGGCCTGATAGGAGGGGAGATTCCCCGCCAAAAAACCCCTCAAAATCCTCCACCCCCCCAAAAAAAAAATCGTATCACTAACATTTTTTGCTTTGAATTGTACCTCTTCCCCTCCACTCAAGTCAATTCTCCCCAAGACCTGGAGTCTGGATAAAACACTGCACAGTCAGGGATATTTTTACACCCCCTAACAGCCCCCCCCCCCCCAATTTGGGGTCGACACCTCCCTCAAAATTTGATAATGTGACAATGGTATGCATACCAAATGCATACTACTGTAATTAGCTCCGGACACCCCCAATTTGAGGTCGACACCCCCCAAATTCACAATCCTAGAAATACCCCTGTGCTGCACAAGGGGGTTTTAACTATATAACTTAGTTATATAATGATAATAATAATAA
Organism: Metaphire vulgaris; assembly: GCA_018105865.1. Taxonomy (NCBI): domain Eukaryota; kingdom Metazoa; phylum Annelida; class Clitellata; order Crassiclitellata; family Megascolecidae; genus Metaphire; species Metaphire vulgaris. The sequence goes on from CM030872.1 coordinate 3,043,414, forward strand.
TAATAATAATAATAATAATAATCATCATCATCAATATCATCATCATCATCCTCATCATCCTCATCATCATCCTCATCAACATCATCATCATCATCAGCGTTTAGAGTGATTCAGCAGGATCTGCTCAGTGTGAAACCATTATGTTCCACCCATCCATCCATTCACTTTAGTGTAATCTCATTCTTTGCTCTCTTGACCTTTGGCAGAATTATTCCTATAATAATTAGTATACAATGTCACTAATGCCATGGAGGTTTATTACAATGTTCGATTTGCCTTGGATGTTAACCAAAATATTAGCCATATATAATAAATAATAATAATAATAATAATAATAATAATAATAAAATAATAATAATAATAATAATAATCACTCTTGCTAATTATTATAAAAGACATTATTATAAAATAAAAAAGCATTAATTCTTATTCTTATTATTATTCTTAAAGTTATTATTATTATTATTATTATTATTATTATTATTATATTATTATTATTATTATTATTATGTGAGAGTTCCGTGAAAGGCGACTAAATATCTTGATTCGTTATTATTATTATTATTATTATTATTATTATTATTATTATTATTATTATGTCTTCTTCAGGACCTGACGATTACAGTGACAAGCGAACGGTTGGCAAAGGAACTGGAACTTGTCGATGACGTTTTCGAACCGAGCGGAGTCAACGCCAACGCCTTTAGCTGCGAACAGGAGTGGCGCCTGGAACCAGCCATCCATACGTGGACGAAGTACACCATAAAGAAGCTGAACAAGGCAACGTACAAGTACCCGACGATCTCCATTGCCGCCAAGGCGTGGAGACGACCCCAGTTCTTCATCTACAACATCATCGTCATCATGGTACGTGTTCCTGTCTTCTATAGGGGCTGTCCATTAACCCCTTAACTGGGAGATCCCCGATATGTATCCGTCCATTTTACATTGAGTTACAGTTAAATACATGGTTAAGGGGTTAATTATGTCAACAATTTTTGGGCAATTTTTGACCCCCTCCCCTTCCTTGTCAATAACAGTCAACCAGTGTTTATTCTAGCCCCCTTGACATTAGGAGGATTTTGAAATGTTTTTTGGGGGGCAAGGTTTGAGATTCCACACGTTTGGGGGGAAATTTCCATTCCCCCAGCCAACATATAAAAAATTTTGGAGGGGGATTTTCAAACTTTGGGGGGGAGAAATTCCCCCCTTAGAAGGCCTAGAATAAACACTGACAGTCAACCTTCAGTGACCCCCCCCCCTATAATTATGTCATAAACTTTTGACCCCTTTCCCACTAAGACCAGTGACGGGTCCTCCTAAAAAGTTTAAAAGGTTATTATATTTTTGCAGCGATGAGACATTTTCCCTTTCTTTTGTTCATCAAGTGTCATAATGTGGTGATAATGACCTTTTTCTTGCATGACAGGCTTTTTTTCCGTTGTAATAAAGAGTATTCCTGTTTAAAAAAAATTTCTCGGAGGTTTTGCGCAAATCCCGCGACTGGTCCCAGTCCGAATGGGGGCGGCGGACCATCCACTCCGTCATGCCTAGATCTGGAATTGAATATTTTGCGGTTCGGACTTGGAATAATACTATTGATTGATGCGCCAGAGTATTAAAAGCGGTGCTGTAAAATACATTAATAATCATTATCATTATTATCATTTTTATAACCATCATTATTATTATTATTGTTATGAGTAATTATAGTTGGTTTTCACAGAGACCAATGACTGATAAAAAACTTGAAATCACATTATTATTATTATTATTATTATTATTAGTAGTAGTAGTAGTAGTAGTAGTAGTAGTAGTAGTAGTAGTAGTAGTAGTAGTAGTAGTAGTAGTAGTAGTAGTAGTAGTAGTAGTAGTAGTAGTAGTAGTAGTAGTAGTAGTAGTAGTAGTAGTAGCAGTAGTATTTTATTATTTTCATCATTATTGTGTCAAAAGTCTTATAGCTATGTACCCGGTATTTATAAATGAAATGAGTCATACATTGATACATTAACAACAATAACAACAACAACTATTATTATTATTATTATTACTAGTATTATTACTAGTGTATTATTATTATTATTATTATTATTATTATTATTATTATTATTATTATTATTATTATTAGTGTCATTATTATTATTAATAATTTATTATTATAGTAGTAGTGTCATTATTATTATTATTATTATTATTATTATTATTATTATTATTATTATTATTATTATTATTATTATTATTATTAGGCCAACCTTTATTAGGCCTATTATTATTTTTAATTTTTTTTATTTTTATTTTTTATTTATTTTTTATTTAATGACAAAAATTCATTTTCGAAACCTTAGATATCGATGTGTTTTCTATGTCACTTAGTTCTCCATATGTAGCTTGGCATTTGCCACATTCACCGTCAATCTGAAGACTCCAGAGTCAAGGTTACCTCTGACCTTTATCCTTGTCCTAACGACAGTCACCTTCAAGTTCGTCGTGAATAAAAGTCTGCCGCGCATCTCCTACCTTACCTACCTGGCAAGTACCGTTCACTTATCAACTGTCTCTAACATACCTTTCTAACTGTCAGGATTAACTTTGGGCACAGACGTTAAATACGTTAAAATTAAAATAGAAGACGCAAAATACATTATCGGTGTAAGATAAAAATAACGTAAGTCATCTACGACTACTTTCCACATGAAATAAATTGCTCAGAAATGCAAAGTAATTACTCAAAGATGCCTTTACAGCTAAATAGCTAAGTGTCTAGCAGTTGCCGATGAAACCATGGATGGGAGAAAATTGACAGGACAATCGTTATAAAGACTGGAAAAAATTAATTATCAGAATATTCACAAGAATTGTTTGATAAAACGATTTAGACTAGATTTTTGACAGTATTTTCCGGAGAAAACGCGATGGCGTACCCAGGGTACGGCAAGTAGGGCAGATGCCATCGGTGTCACTTGAATGGAACGGCATTGAACTCTGCAATGGCGTATCCATGATTCAAGAATAGGGGGCACTTCGATAATTATTCTTTTGCCCAAAAGTCTTGATGAACGAAAAAATTTGTCGTTTCAAAAGTTGCTGGTGTCCGATGCGTTCTCTTCGATCTAATACTACCCTCTAACCCCCTCCCCCCACCCCCTCCCACTAATCAGCGGTTTTGGACGAATCTCACGACCGATCCGAATAGGGGGCGGGACCCTCCGTTCCCTCCTGGCTACGCCTATGGAACTCTTGCTCTACTCTTGTTCAGGAAGCGTTTTATCCAGTGTTTAATCTAGACTCCTGGACTTCGGGGAAACTGAAAAAGCCGAGGGGGGAACTGATAAAGTCGGGGGAGGAATTCTGCTAGGGGCTGCTGTTAGTCCATGTATTATGCCAAAATTTCCGGAGGAGAATTTGAAATTTCTGGGGGGAAGGGCAATTTCCCCCCGGAAACGGCCTAGATTAAACACTGGTTTTATCCAGAAGCCAGGCCTTGGGCGGAGGGGGGAGGGAGTTAGGACACAGTTAAATGCAAAAATCTGCGTCAGTGCTGGGAGTTTTTGGTGGGAGGAATTTTTTGTGGTTTTGGGGGGATTGGGAAATTCACCCCCTATCAGGCCTGTTTAAAACACTGGTTCCAGGACAAGTACATCCTGGGCTCGATGATCATCCTGTGCTGCGTGTGCGTCTGGCACGCCATCGCCGGGTCCGTCCTCTATTCGCTCACGCAGCCGCCCCAGAACAGAACGTCTGGCTGCGCCAGCTTCTCCTCGTCGAAGGCGGAACCCGCTCAGCTGGCGAAGACGATCGACTACGTGGCGTTCGGCATCTTCGTCTGCATCTACGTCGGCTTTCACGGCGTCTTTCTCTGTCTGATTGCGTGCTGCGTAAGTGCGGCGGCGACGACGCGCGGCGAATGCACGCCGCAGATGATCGGCGCTTGGGGTTTCAGAAACAGTTGATACTACTAGCTATTGACAGGATACGTGGGATCAGGGATATTTTTACACCTCCCCCTAACCCCCTCCTCCCCTAACACCCCTCCCCAATTTGAGGTCGACACCCCTCCCCAAATTTGGTAATGTGACAATGGTGTGCGTACAAAATGCATACTAATTAACTCCGGACACCCCCTCCAATTTGAGGTCGATACCCCCCCCCAAATTCACAATCCTAGAAATATCCCTGCGTGGGACGTGGGATAGTATGATTTGTATGAATAGGTACTCATGGGTGGTAGTGGTGGTAGTGGTGGTGGTGGTATGATTTGTAGTGAATAGCAATAATAAAAGAGGTAGTAGCAGTAATGCTGCAGTGGTAGCAGCAGTAGTGGTGGTGGTAGTAGTAGTAGTAGTAGTAGCAGTAGTAGTAGTAGTAGTAGCAGTGTGGTGTAGTAGTAGTAGTAGCAGCAGTAGTAGTAGTAGTAGTAGTAGTAGCAGCAGCAGCAGTAGCAGTAGTAGTAGCAGTAGCAGTTGTAGCAGTTGCTGCTGTTGTAGCAGTAGTTGCAGTAGTAGAATATAACACTGCCTGCAAGCAGTTCAGTAGTTTCAGACCTCCAGAACAAGAGCCGCTGTGGACAGATTTCGACATAACAACCGAAAGTACGTCGCCATGGTAACAACGTCTATTTATTTTCAGGCGAAGTCCAACGACGCGGAAGAAACGCAGGGAGACAACGACGTTAGTTGCACTTAATTCTGTTGTTGTTGTTGTTGTTGAGTTGAGTGAATGATTATCTTCGAATTCCTATTTGAAAAACTTAATTAAATTCCCGCAGAAAATTATTACCATTAATACAGGGTGACCGAAAAAACCTATATATATATTAAATATAAATTAATTATATATATATTAATTTTAATTATTATTAATTAATTATATATATTGACTATATTAAATGCAAACCTAAATGTGACTAGTACGTTTTTTGCACCACCCTTTATGTTAATCAATGGACACAATCTAGCCAACTAAGTGTGTTACTTGTTGTAAAAATGCGTATCAGATACAGATTTGGCAATTGCATGTATCGTACAGCCTCCATCGTTTCAACGGACATAAACTCAGTGACGGTTCTAGGTTTGAGCAGGGGGCCTGTAGCCCCCTGGATTTCAGCTATGCCTCTAGTTTTTTGGTGATGACCTTTTTTGGCTCATCAGACTTTTCGTGAGAGTTAGAGATTGTGGCATAGCTTCCATTTTCAGTTTTCTAAAAAAGCCACTGCATAAACTGATCAAGAGCTTTTTTCATTTATAATAATAATAATGTGACCTTTTTCTGCTTGTCAGGGATTAATATTAATAAATTAATGAAATCATGGAATGATGATAACGCTATTTTTTGGTTGTAAGAATTTTCAGAAGTTGAGAATGACGGGAACCATAACCCTCCCCTTCGGAAAAACCTGGCTACGCCACTGCAACCCGTTAACCGTGTTTTATGTGCCAATAATGCTTGTCTGTCTTTCAGGAGTCTAACTCTGTTAGCGGAGAAGCGAAGAGCAAGATACTCGACGTGAACGACAAGGCAGCTTTGGCTGCTGCGGCGAAGATCAAGGGTGACTTCAACTACGGAAAGCTGACGGAACAAGCAAAATGCCTGACGCCGATCGCAGAATGAGTGACACGCTATAAATGATTAGCTCTGGTGACTCCACAGACACTTTGCAGAAAGCGAAAAGCTTTTTGATTCAAGCGCATTCACAGTTTATTCTCGCTGGATCGAACAAGCTGCAACAGAGATGTCCATGGGTTGGGTTGGGTTGGGTTGGGTTGGGTTGCAGTGGCGTCGCCAGGAATTTTGGGTTGGGGAAGGGGCTGGCGTGTCAGATTCCTTACCCCCTCTCCTCCACAAAAGAACTTTCTCACCGGATTTGCACGAATCTGATAGGTGACCTGGGGTCAGGTTGTGGAGGGGGCAGTTACCCCCATTTGCCCCCCCCGTGGCGACGATAATGTTGTGTTGTTATTATTGTCCATGTTAATTGTGGGTTGGTTTGGGTTGGGTCAGAAAATAAGACATGGCTTAAGAAATTGTAATGAATTACGGTGGGTTGGATTGGGTTGGGTCAAGTAACCCTATTGCCGGCATGGGTTGGGTTGGGTTGAAGACTTGATGGGCTGGATTGGATTGGGTTCTAAAAACTGGACCCATGGACATCTCTGAGCTGCAATAACGAACACTGATAATGGCAGACTAGTGGCACAGTCCATTCTTTAAAACCAAACCATTTTTCATCTATTCATGAACAAGGGGAGGGAAAGTTGGCAGAGTGGTAACAACACTGTACGATGGTGCAGAAGGTGGCGAGTTCGATTCCCGCAGGAGTCCTAAGGTCGACTCAGCCTTACTTGCTATTGGGCGGTGGTAACAACGAGCAGCGTCAAGTTGCGAGGTAAAACGTGGGTCTGGAGAAAGTAATGCCAACCTACCCCAGATTAATGGCTTATACCACCTACGTCGCTGATTGCCTAGACCGGAGATAAGCGCCGGAACCCAACGCTCGGACTCGAGTATGGGACCCACCTTTTCTTCGTGAACATAATGATATCTTCTTTTAACCCCTTAGCTGGGCAACTATTTGTAACTCAATGTAAAATGGACGAGCGTTACTCGGGGCACCCAGTTAAGGGGTTAATAATAACATATTGAAAGAATTTGCCTACAACGTGAATATTGAAGTAATGCAACAATATGTAACATCAAGTGTGTATGAGTGTGTGTGTATGTATGTCTGTCTGTATCTTTGAGTGTGACATTTTTGTGCATGTAGTTTTAAGAGATCATGGCTCATTTTCGAGTTTGCTTTAATAGTCGAGTGAATCAAACATCATTTCCAAACTTGTTGTGCATTAGCGCGGCGATTACAACTTAAATACGGTCCAAGAGACTGTAAACTTGTAAAGGATAAGTTCGAATTACATTAAGTTACTGATTAAGTGTGAACAAGTTCAAGACTCAGTTGAAATAGGCAAACAAATGTAGGACAGATCCGCTTACACAAACAACAACCTGAACAGTTAAGGGGCTATCCATTAATTACGTCAACAATTTTTGGGCAATTTTTGACCCTCGTTGTAAACAACTGTTAATCTTTCAGTGACTCCCTATAATTATGTCAAAAATGTTGGTTCCCTCCCCAAGATCAGTGACGGGTCCCTCTAAAAATTTAGAAGGTTATTATTTTTTCACCCTTTTTTGCACATCAAATGTAAAAATGTGGCGGTGATGACTTTTTTGCTTCTCAGGCTTTTTCCGTTGCAAAAAAATTATTTTATGAAATTTTCTATTTTTGATTAGCTCTGAAACGAGTCAACAAAAAAGGCATTGAATAAATGAATTGTTATATGAATTTATAAAAAATGAAATTGTTGACTTCAACTTCTCTTGACCCCCTTTCCTCTGTAAACAACTGTCAAACTTTTTCGATCCCCCTATTTTTGACGTAATTAATGAACGTCCTCTTAAGTAACGCCTGTTGAAGTTTACTTATGAACATGAAAACTGTAGAATCGAATCTCGTTCGTCTAGCTAGCATCTTAATATGAACTGTATGCAGTAAATCATGACATGTTTGTCGTCCAATTCTCTCTTGTCTACTTCTTTCCACTGCGCATTAGCGAAGCCATCAGTTCTGAAACAAATCAACAAACAGACATTGAATACATGAATTCACTGGTAAAACTAGTTCTGCTGGACAAAGGCGGAACAGAAGAAAACTGCCAGAAATGACTCTAAACTGAAGAGTTATCCAGTGTCCAATTGCTTTGAAAGACTTGAAAGACAAGATTGCTTCGATATTATTATTATTATTATTATTATTATTATTATTATTATTATTATTATTATTATTATTATTATTATTATTATTATTATTATCATCATCATCATCATTATTATTATCACTAGTACTATTACTACTACTACTTCTACTACTACTACTACTACTACTACTACTACTACTACTACTACTACTACTACTACTACTACTACAGTGATCCAATTAAAGAAAAGCAAACAGATAAAAATAGCGACGACATCAACAATCATTCGGATAATTGCCCAGGCGAATACGGCAATGATCAGTCATCAGATATATTCAACAAAGTTACTATAACGACGACGATGATGATGATGACGACGACGACGATTGTGAAGATGACGACGATGATGTGGGTCTGCGGATATGGTCAATTGCAAATGGGGAAGCCGTTGCTGGGGTGGGGTGGGGTGGGGGTGGAAAACGGGTGGGAGAATCTATTAAATACCACGTGCGTTAAAAATTACGCGGGTAACAATGGCGTGTCTAATAATGATCAGCATAACTGACAAAAAGTCGGATTTCTCTACTGGAATCTTCACAGAGCACTTCTGGCCGAAAGTGCGAACCAGGGTTATCTCTAGGATTATAAATTTTTAGGGGTGTCGGTATATTTTGGGGGTCCATCCCTGACGAAAAAGCCTGACAAGCAAAAAGGTCATTACGGGCTCAAATTTGGGGGTGTCTGTCTCAAATTTGGGGTGTTGGTGGGTGTAAGGCGCTGTAAAAATATCCCTGGTGCGAACCTTTCTCCTTAAAAAAAGACAACTTATTATTTATTATATTTGCCGGTACTGCAGGTCAGTGTAACCAACAATTCTTAGTAAGTAGGGCCTATTGCATAAGAATTCTGATTTGTGCATTCGCTACCCAGAATTGTAAAAAACGTAGAATTTAGTGTACACGTAGAAAACAAAAGGATAACTGGTACAACGGCCATGTGCAGCAATTGGTAATTGGAGATATTCTGATATAGTAGAAATCTACGTTTTCGTATTTTCTTCTTTACTTTTTTATACAGCCACTCTTTACGTACAAACGTCCATCGTGACAGCTCTGGCCGAAGCTGTGACGACACAGTTAATTGTGACTGACATCATCACCGCCCTCTGGCGAATTATTTCGTGTCACGAAAACGTGAATAGTGGCGCTATATCATCGCTATATCCGCCAGTTGCTTAAAGTCAGCGTGATATCACGTATCAAAGCGACAGAGCACTGCTGGATGGCTACTGATTGGCTATGCAAGATGTTGCTTCAACAACACGGGCAACCAGTGAGGAGTTCCGGTGTCTTTGACCCCCCCCCTCCCGGCCACCCCGTTCCCCCTCGGCCCCGGAGATAAAGAGACATAAAAAGTAAAGGTATTTCTGAGAAGAAAAAATCTATTTACGAAAATTCACAATCATGTAAAACGTCGCGCAAGTATTGCAAAAAAACTCGTGACGTTATAGCATGCAATCGTGTTATATGACACGTATTTGCTTGGTAAGGGGTCGTCCACAAATGACGTAACGCGCCACGGGGGTCCGGACATTTGTTACGATGTGTGACGAGGGGAGGGGGTTCCGCAAATGTGACGTAGCGCAACACAAAATTTTCAAGTGATGACCTTTTTTTGCTTGTCAGGGTATTTGGAGGGAAAAATACAAGGATGACCTTTTTTGCTTGTCAGGGTAGTTGGAGAGGGAATAAATATCAGGAGAGGGGGAAAGGTATAAGGATAACCTTTTCTTTTGCTTGTCAATACTTTTCGGAAGACGAAAGGGGGTCGGTCCGTTGCTACGTCATATTTTAGGGGGGTCTGACTTTTTGTTACGTTGCGTTACGTAGGGTAGGAGGGCCAAACAAGTGCCAAAATCGCGTTATGTCATTAATGGACGACCCCTAAGTAAATAAAGTAAAATCTCATAACTCTTCAAAAGTTCGTTCAGGACAGTTTCACAGCGTTCGCACATACTAGCCGCTGTATGTATGATGTATGCATGTATGCATGCAGTGGCGGTTCCTAGAACTCTCGGTGGGGAGTGTAATGAATTTCTAGAAAGATCCCGCCAATTGTCAAATGAGTTTATGTAAACGGTTTAGAATAAATCTGTAGATTTGATTTATAAAATATAATGTTCAGAATTGACAATGTATAAAAGCCATTTTAGTCTGGTTGTACAAAGTCATAGTGCAAAATCGAGTTTTCTATTGCTGGGAGAGAATTTGTCGATGACATTGTCTATGGATATGTCCATATCTTTGTGGATATACATCAATGCTAATCCGTTTAGACGATCATCTTCCATTTAAGACGCATTTTGAGTGGGCCGGTGAGAGAGGGGATGCATTCCCAGTCATCCCCAACTTAGAACCGCCCCTGCATGTATGTATGCATGCATGTATGTATGTACAAATGTATGTATCTATGTATGTCACGTGCAGGGTGCGATTTGTGACCTGGAACAGTGGGGGGCATGTCGAGCTTGGGGGGTGTAGATGTTGTGGAAATGAAACAGTCGGGGGATGTAGCAGTGGGGGGTGTAGCAGTAGGGGTGTAGTTGGGCAATGGGGGAGGAGGAGATTCCCCCTTCCCCTACAAATCGCGCCTTGGTCACGTGTTGTTATGCCAGTCTGTTTTTAGCAAAATGGTCTAGAATGGCTATTTCCAAAAATTCCCTTCAACTGTTTTCATCAGTTCAAACAATAGTGCAGAACTGATGCAGGAATGACGCAAACGGAGTTTTTCCAGGTCACATCTGCGACCCTCTGGGCGCAATAATTTGCATTCGCATTGCGTTTCTCATTTGTGTTTCGTAATGCATCCTACGCCTCGTTGTGACGCCCTATTCTTGTCCGCATCGCATTGTAGTTTCCCATCATGCCTCTCCACCTGCGCTAAACATTTTCGCATTGTAGTTTCCCAACTCATGCGGCTCCACCTGCGCTTGGGGTGGCATTTTCTGGCCAACCATTTGTTGTTTAATGTATGTAGTCGAACTGGGGCTACTGAGGGTCAGGCTTACTGGGGCACGGGCCCCTCCCCCGGTGGAGCCGCCACTGCCGTCAAGTCGGTTCAGCGTATGGCTGCCTATTGCGTGTGGAAATATACACGGTATTCGATGCGTGAATAATACATAATTATAGGGTATGCGTGGTGCGTGGTGGAGCAGTGGTTAGCGCACTGGTCTGCCAATCGTGAGGTCCGTGGTTCAACCCCCGGCCGCGGCATAAAACAACTTTTCGGTTGTTTCTGTCCCAAACGCCCCCTCTGTCGACTCAGCTGTGAATGAGTACATCGGGTGTTAATTCGGTGGAAGGAAAGGCGGCGAGGGAAAGGCTGGCAACCGCCCTCATTCAGCCGTTGCCATGTAAAACTGAAGACGCTAACCCTTCGGTTTTCCGTACAGCCGCTTGGCAGCGGTTCTCAACCTAAAACGAATGACGATTTGCCAGGGTCGCCTGATGCCATCAGAAATATGGGGTTGTCTCTTTCCTGTTATTGTACAAAATTTCCGACGTACTAGTTGTTTTACTATAATTGTCATTCGAGGATAGACATTGAGACAATTAAATAATAACGATTTCGAACATTTTGATTGTCGTAGCATTATTATTTTTAGCAGTTTACAATGTGAACTAAAACAATTTTACCGTTGGGGGGGGGTCGCCACATCATGCGGAATTGAATTAAAAGGGTCGCGGCACTGTAAAGGTTGAGAACCGCTGCCCTATGGAGATATATAGGGTATGTGTTAGTTTGGTTTGCTGTTACTTTATTCATTTTAAACTCACTGTGGCTGGTGGTCAAAAAATGCTAAGGGGGCGCCAGAAACTCTGTGATCTTGCTCTCTACTCAGCGTAGAAAGAGAAGAAGAAACTGAGAAAACTGACTGGAACATCATAGACCAGTTCGCATCAGTAAAAGCAAGAAAAGTGCCTCTGTAGTTTTAATCTTGTGTCAATAAAATGTCATGATTTGTTTATGTCATCAACCAATCAACCAATCAATAAATCGACACGTTTATTTTAGTATCAGAAACACAAGTAATTATAGAATAGCAAATACCTGTAAAATGGCAAAGGGGAATGCATGCAGTGAGTATAAACCGACTGTGGCCTCTAAGTCAGGGTTATCAGGGGCATATCTGGGATATTTGGTGCCCGTGGCAGATGAGCCAGATAATTAAATTAGCAGGTTAATAAATCTTCAATTAACAAATCATGACATTTTATTGGCAGAAGATTAAAATTACAGATGCACTTTTCTTGCTTTTACTGATACGAACTGGTCTATGATGTGCCTCTCAAAGTCAGTTTTCTCAGTTTCTTTTTCTCTTTCTACGCTGAGTAGAGAGCAAGATCACGGATGTTTTTTGGGGCACCCTCTTAAGTGGCGCCCAGGTAATCTGTCCTACCTGCCATACCCTAGGTATGCCATTGTACGTATTGAAATTTGATTGGTTGATTGGCTGGTTGGTTGATTGGTTGGTTGATTGATTGTGATTGACTAATTGACTGATTGACTGATTGATTGACTGATTGACTGATTGACTGTTTGACTGATCGACTGATTGATTGATTGACTGATTGACTGATTGATTGATTGATTGATTGATTGATTTATACTGACCATTTTCTGTAGACAATCGTTCGCTCGACGAGTCGCCGTCAGCGTAGCAGGAGCAGATGTCGCAGTAGCAGCTGTAGTGATTGTTACGGCACATGAAGCACTTTCCACAGGCCGGGTTTTCCGGGCAGCAGCACTGGTAGAGGGCGGAGAATCCCGGCCAAGCGTCGACCTCCGCCGGCGACCAGGCCAGCAGAGCCACCGCTCCAACGACGGCCATCGCAAGGAATTCGAAACGGTTCATCTCAAAGCTATCGGCGAACGTTACTGTTCACGAAAACATATCATGGACATACCAATGCTACTAACAGGCCTCGAAACGGTTCATCTCATACGAAGTCGAACTTCGTAGTAGTTGTAGTCAGAGGCGTCTTAACGTTACTGGGGCACGAAAACTATATCAACGTGGATTATTCCAATGCTATCAACACTGGTTGGAGATGACCTTTTTTGCTTGTCAACATTGATGGTCTAGGGCCATTAATAACGCCCTGGTCATAGTAGTAGTAGTAGTATGTATTATTATTATATTATTATTATTATTATTATTATTATCAGTAGCAGTAGCAGTCGAAGCTTCATAGTAGTAGTAGTAGCAGCAGCAGCAGCAGCAGCAGCAGCAGCAGCAGCAGCAGCAGCAGCAGCAGCAGCAGCAGCAGCAGCAGCAGCAGCAGCAGCAGCAGCAGCAGCAGCAGCAGCAGCAGCAGCAGCAGCAGCAGCAGCAGCAGCAGCAGTAGCAGCAGCAGCAGCAGCAGCAGCAGCAGCAGCAGCAGCAGCAGTAGCAGCAGTAGCAGCAGCAGCAGTAGCAGCAGCAGCAGTAGCAGTAGCAGTAGTAGTAGTAGTAGTAGTAGTAGTAGTAGTAGTAGTTCATTTATTCTTATTGTTCTTTCAATTGTCAGAATCAATAGTTTTTAATAAGTACACATGACAAGGCATATCGCAAACTCTTCGTCATTCGTCTTCGGGAGCTGTTCTGTTAACAGGAACTGTCAATAAAAGTGACGCACTGGGAACAGCTGCTGCGTGTCAGACAAGAATCGAATTACTAGGATTCTAAGAAAGGAATTTCAATCTAAACATTCATTCGAGCAGAAGGAGTAATTGCTGCCTCCCGAACCTGTTACTGTCTTTTAATTGAATTCGCCAAACGGAAAACGAGATACATGTTCTCGCATCTTCTGTGTTAGAATTTCAGTTTGATGCATAACAGATCACGTTCTTAATTAAATACAGTACGCTGAAGAACATCGGCGTAAACTTCAATTAGGCCTCTAGGCTCGAGTCCCCCCCCCACTTTTTAGAGGCTACTATAGGGAAGAGAAAACATAGGGTTCCCCTCCCAGCGGTTAAATTACTTTTTAAATTACTACTACTACTACTACTACTACTACTACTACTACTACTACTACTACTACTACTGCCATTAAATTACTTTTTCAGAGGGGCCGGGACTCCTTATTTTTCCTCCGGCCACAAAATTTCTTCACGACTTTTAAAAATTAATTTTAAACGAACATTTAGGGTACAGTTCACGGTTTCTTTTCTTTGCCATGCATGCAAAGTGCTAAAGTAAACAATAAAAGATCACAACGAATAAAAAGTACGTTCCGGATCTGATGCCAGACGTTCCGGATCGGAGATCCGGCAAAATCCGGCTCAATTTAACCCCTGCCCCTTCCCACTTTTTCATCCAAGTTTACGCCTGTGCGGAATGGCGAATATTTGAAATCTGAAACTGTACACTGCAGCGGTTTTTATAAACTGTTCGAGGATTTCTGAAATATCATTGGGGAGGGGACATAATCAGGATTTATGTATAAAAGGAGAGACACTTTTAGTGAAAAATATTCTTCAACGGGCTTTTATGGTTTCACAATATCAAAGCCGTAAAATTTTCCGTCTTCATTGCTAAATGGGCGAAATATCTAGAACTCTGATCTCTGTGGAAGAGCAGGGCATTATCCTTGCCTTCTAAACGTTGCGTCTTCCTCGTTGTCTCAGAATCATGCACAATGCTGTAGCCTAAGTAGGCTAAGCAGGTAACTAAAATCTCGTGAATTTATATAGCGCTATCGTTATTATTGTACCGCCGTAGCCATTGGCGTAGCCACGGGGGGTCCGGGCCCCTATTTGACCTGGGACCGGTGGTGGAATTTGTGCAAAACCGCTAAGTCGTATGGGGGGGGGTAAGTAATTCGAGGTGAGTTTGACACAACGATGTTTTTTGGTCGCCAAGATATTTTCGCTAGAAAACCTAAAAATGTCTATGTGCCCCTCTTACGAAATCCTGGCTACGCCACGGGCAGTAGCTGCTTAATCTTAGGCGCTTAGTTATTTTAAGTAAGTAAGTAAAGTAAAGTAAAATCTTGTAAATTTATATAGCGCTTTGGAAATAGTACAATAGTAGCTGTTTATCCTTATGCGCTTAGAGCTACTAGCGCATAAAAGGTAAGAGAGAAAGGGGGTTTCCTTCAGATTTTATCATTATTCTAGACCACTGTTGACAGTTTACCATTGTGTTTAAACTGATACAAAATCAGCAAACATATACAAATTGTATCAATAAAATAATACACAAAATATGGTCAATATTTTCTGCACCGCTGGGCGACCACCAACGTCCAATTTCATGACCCGACCCGACCCATTGACGCTTTGACCCATCCGTATATATCAAGAAATGCCACAGCTGCAAACCGTTTGCATTGTTTAGGACCTGTCAAATATCACACTGACTTTCTGTACCTTGGCCTTGAAACGTCAAATGATGATATTATATCTTCTGACAATTTTGATTTCAATCGATCATCGGCAGATAGCTATCATTGTATTATATCAATGGCTCTATTGAAATTACTCCCATTGATTCTAATATTAATTGAGGTAGGAATAACTGAAAATACAGTAGGACTTCGTTATAACGGACTCGGTTATAACGAATACTCGATTATAAAAGCACCGCAATGTACGGTCCCGTGTGATGCGCTACCGTTTTGATGGTACTGGATATAACTTACCTCGGATATACCGTATTAAATCTTACAGATCGGCCAAGTATACGTTATAGCGAAGTTCTACTGTACTTTTATATTGCGCGCTACCATTGGGCCTCGATTATATTGTTCAGATACGTTTGTGGTTGTAATGAAACAGCTAGGATCTAGCAAATACAAATTCTTTGACAATTAATCGCTGGAAATAGATGCCTGTCAAATTTCCAGACAATTATCCATCGTTTGTTTTGAGCCGGAACGAGGCGGAACGGTGTTCCGGAAAATCTGGACTGGTATTTTTTGCAACATTAAATTCATAAATAGAAAAATTAGAACCGATGTAGGTCTAAATTTTCTATGCATGAATTTAATGTTGTATTGATAATAATCATTATAGTAACTGTTTGGCCTCTACGTCATGTTGACATTATTGACTTCTGACTAATAGTGACTATTGCGTTCCGGGAATTTTTTTTACTAAAAAGTCCTGCAATTATCTAATCTTCATCCGTAAAGTTCCGACAAATTACAGGGAATTATACGTAATTAGGCCACTGTAGATTTTAATTATGGCTCTCTTTGAAGCGACTTAGAACTCATCGTTTTATCAACGCGCAGTAATCACGTTTCTCGATGATTTTTCAAGGTAGACGCTGTGCGCATTTCA
This sequence comes from Metaphire vulgaris, assembly GCA_018105865.1. NCBI lineage: Eukaryota > Metazoa > Annelida > Clitellata > Crassiclitellata > Megascolecidae > Metaphire > Metaphire vulgaris. Next base: position 3,059,496 of record CM030872.1, read on the forward strand.
ATTGCATTGCATTGCATTGCATAGGAACGCCATACGAACAGGGTTTAATCTAGGCCGTTTCCGGAGGGGGAATTGCCCTTCCCCCCGGAAATTTCAAATTTCCCCGGGAAATTTTGGCATACTACATCAACTAACAGCAGCCCCCTAGCAGAATTTTCCCCGGCTTTGTCAGTTTTGCCTCAGCTTTGTCAGCCCCTTCCCCCCCCCCCCGAGTCCAGGAGTCTATAGATTAAACACTGCATACGAAGAATTCATATCTATAATTTTTCAGATTTCCACGTATCAGATGACTTCGACATAATCCCGTATAATACAAATTTTGTCTTGAACTGTCAAGTCGTAATTTTTAGAATTGAAAATGAAAATAGACGATCGCTATTTTAGTAATGACATAATTGAAAATTCTTTTGATTCATTATTTTTCAGGGATGATCAGCAGCATGCGTTATTTAGAACTGCTCTGAGGGAACTTTCTGTCCCTCGAAAATTCATCGCTCTGATTTTCACGATATTTCCCCCCAAAAAAAAAAATTCCTTCCAGAAACCTGCCTTTGCCTCTGATATACGTCGCTGTTTATCTAAAATTCGATAACACAAACATTTCTAACAATCTTTCTTACAATTTTGATGATAGTAGTTTTCACACAGGAGCCTCCTAAGCAATTTGAAATCATTATTATTTTATTATTATTATTATTATTATTATTATTATTATTTTAGTAGTAGTAGTAGTTAGTAGTAGTAGTAGTAGTAGTAGTAGTAGTAGTTATTATCAATTTATCATCATCATCATTATCATTGTTAGCATCATCTTCAGATATTCAAACTTTTCAGGGGTCATCGTACGATGAGAAAAAAATGAAGGTCCTAACAATATAAAATAAATAAAAAATATAATAATAATAATTAATAATAACATTCCACGGAACTTTCACATAATAATAATAATAATAATAATAATAATAATAATAATACTCACTTAAACCGAACTTTTGTCTCGTCGATAGCTGTTCTTGCGTGTGGTCTGAGCAACGTTCCAACCAGGAATGAACCGGGAGAGATTATTCGCCTCGAATGCTCTGTCCTCCTGGCGAATGACAACGGCGCTCGTCCGGACCTCTGGCTCTCTCTCATCCGGACCCCGATCGACAGATTGCAAGGACCGTGGTGCCGCCGAAATAATTTACTTTCGTTAAAAAGTCCCCTCTCTCCTGCGTCTTGCTTGCACCTATTGCATGCCAGGTAGGGTAGTTGCCCTGGGAGTCACTTGAAGGGTGCCCCCCAAAAAGATCCGTGATCTTGCTCTCTACTCAGCGTAGAAAGCGAAGAAACTGAGAAAACTTAAGATTTTTCTACTTGCTAAAAACGATAATGATGATAAATTGATAATAATAATAATATACTACTACTACTACTACTACTACTACTACTACTAATAATAATAATAATAATAATGTGATTTCAAATAGTTTAGGAGGCTCCTGTGTGAAAACTACTATCAAAACTGACTTTGAGGGGCACATCATAGACCAGTTCGCATCAGTAAAAGCAAGAAAAGTGCATCTGTAGTTTTAATCCTGCGTCAATAAAATGTCGTGATTTGTTAATTAAAGATTTCTTAACCTGCTAATTTAATTTTCTGTTCCCTTACCATAGACGCCGAACACCCTATAAATACGGGTACCGATTAGACAGTTATGAAACCGTCAGGCCAAAAGTGTTACAACTGCTGAAATTATGTCCAAGACTGCCGAGAGGGGGCATGGAGGAAAATGCCCAGGGGCCCGGCGATTTGTGAAAAAGTGGTGATGAGTTTTTTGCTTGTCAGACTTTTCATTAATGTCCAAGCTCATGATAAAAGCTTAATTTTCTTTGTTATAACTTAAAATATCTATTAAATTGAATGACAAAAGTAGGTTGATAACTTGCTTTTGTTAAAACAAGTTCAATGGGCTGTATCGTCTTCTGTTATGATCGCCGCATAGAATTTTATATAAGCTTCTTCATTATAATATTGCTCACCGAAAAATATTTTGCTCAAAAATTCCGCTAATATCAAAATTGACTCGATTCGCAGGTAGGCAGTTGTTCAAAAATTCTGCACATCCCACAGTAGGCTATGTGGAAACATTTCACTCGGGGAGAAAATAACTTTATGACACCGTAGCTAATTTCCCGGATTGCCCAGCGCTCTCGAAACTGTATTAATCCTGTTAATAAGTAACATTATATCTGCGTATGCATCTTCAAGAGACACTTTGCGACATAACGGAGACGATTACTTCGCGATAACAGTATACGTCAAACGTCAAAAAACCAGCCAAATATTGACTGCCGCCGGCCGGCCGGCCGGCCAGTCAACTTCCGAGTGAGAGGAGAAGAAGAGGCGGGAGATGAGTGGAAGATTGTACATGCTCGAAAGCTGTTTTCTAGACTAATGCGGACGTCACGTATATATAGGCATAATATGAAACCAAGTTTAATGTTTGTTTTGATGTTTGGAATCATGTCCTGTGGCGGATGGATCTGCGCTCGGCGCAGGTGGATTAGTTGCAAATCTCTGTCTAAAAATGGCAGATTTTGATGGACGAGTAGATGCGAATCTTGGCCAGAATTGGGCGATTTGACGAATTTTTGAAAATCGAATAGCAGAGAAATTGCCTATTCGCATCGGTTTCCAAATGTCCAACCTCTGCATGACGTTAACGTTGCATTTTGTCTGAGGCGATGTCATTTTGCTATCGCCTTCATCAACATTGCTTCAATGCAAGATTATTATAACGTGATTTTGGGCAGCTTAAGAGACAAGCATGATAAAAAAGTGCATATATTATCTTACTTACTTTCATTTCGGAACATCATTTACAAATTCTTTTTATAATCACTTTACAACAAACAAATAAATGTAAATAATAATAATTTAATATAATCATAATAATAATAATAATAATAATAATAATAAAGGTTGTCAGTCAACAAAATAGGGAGGAGGGTTGAAAAAGTTTGACAGTTGTTGACAGGGGAGGGCCAAGAGAAGTTGTCGTCAACAATTTCATTTTTTTACAAATGATAAAAAATAGGAAATTTAATTAAATACTATTTATTACAACGGAAAAAGCCTGACAAAGAAGAAAAAGGTCATCATCACCACATTACGAAAGACTTGATGAACAAAAAAGGGTAAAATGGTCTCATCGCTGCAAAAATAATAACCTTCTAAACTTTTTAGGGGGACCCGTCACTGATCTTAGTGGGAGGGCGGCAAAAGTTTTTGACATAATTATAGGGGGTCACTGAAAGTTGACAGTTGTTGACAAGGGGAGGGAGGGGGTCAAAAATTGCCCCAAATCGTTGACATAATTAATGGACAGTTCCTATTGGGACCCTATACTTAATGCTACATACATTAAACAACAAATGGTTGGCCCCCCATGATTAGAAGTTGCCACCCCAACGGCCCCCCCACTTGCCAAATCCTAGAGCCGCCACTGGGTGGCATATCGTACAAGTGATTGCTTTGAATTGTGGCAAATGGATGTCGTTTCGCTAACGTTTGTTTTGTGCTTTTTATATGACTGCTGTTATTTAAATAATTTTATAGGTGAACTATGCAGTGTGCATCTGTTCACGACATTTACAGTACAATACAAAATCTCTTTATTCAAAAACAATATAACTATCCTAATACACACCCCACGCACCAAGTGCTGGTAATATGGTGCACAAACATTGCCAGTTTACTACTACTACTACTACTACTACTACTACTACTACTACTACTACTACTACTACTACTACTACTACTACTACTACTACTACTACTACTACTACTAATACTAATAATAATAATAATAATAATAATAATACTAGTAGTAGTAATAATAATAATAATAATAATAATAATAATAATAATAATAATAATAATAATAATAATAATAATAATAATAATGTTATTATTATTATTTTAATAATTTATATAGCAACAGTCGTATAAAGGAACACCAAAGAATCTTCCACAATTAGGTCTACTACGCGTTACAGTTCAGTGCAATTCTTCACTTTTAAACGAAAAGATTCGATTGAGAAAACTTAAGTCGAGCATTAGAAAGCTTTTTCGGTCGCGGCCGGCGAAACTTGTCTAAAATTTCCACAGATCCACAAAATTCACATCCTCTATTTCAGCCATCCGTCGAAATCGAGCGACATGAATCGACCCGTGAAATCCGCAACTGAATATCACCATATCAGCAAATACATTTAGACATATATATGTTTGCGTATACCAGTGGCGTAGCCAAGAGGGGGATTGGGATTAAACCCCTGGCTGCCGACGGAAATATTTTTCCATGCTTTTCCATGCAGTTTTCATTTTTGGACGTGAGTTTGGGGGTCAAAAACCCCCTTGGCTGGCTGCTGATCGAAAAAATTTCTAAGTGCTATAGAAAATAGAAAAAAAAACTAGAAAGAATACGAAGGTGACGACCTTTGTGTTTTGATTGTCAACTCCTAAAAAAGAAAATAAGAAAAATTTTGCAAATTTTGGTCACGATCGAAACCAAAACCCCCCTTTCGGAAATCCTGGCTACGCCACAGACGTATACTGTAGACTAATTTTAGTATCTGAAATCGTTTTATCGCAGATGTTACACCGGACGATGTCATTGTTCTCTATTGCGGGGAAATAATGTTGGTGTGACACTATCTTCGATCAGTGGCGTAGCGAGGCAAAGTGCCGCCCGGGGCGAGAAAAAAGTGCCGCCCTCAAATCTCTGGAAAAAGTCTGACAAGCAAAAAACGTTACCGTTTCTCGGCTAAATTCTCTGACAAGCAAAAAACTATAAGAAATCTCGAAAGTGCCGCCCCTAGAGCAAGTGCCGCATGGGGCGCTTCGCCCCTCTGCCCTCCCCTCGCTACGCCACTGTCTTCGATAAGAGCCCATGTTATGGGCAAACTAGAGGGTCTGTTGCGTTTGTTGATCTGGAAAATTGACCCCCACGAAATCATGACTGAGGTATCTCTTGCAATGGAAACTGGTCAACAGAGATTTCTTTACTATATCTTCGATTAACTTTAGGAAATCCTAAGATTCTTCTATCGTTCTCACCCAACCCAATTACCCAACCAACCAGTGGCGGCTCTAGGATTTGGCAAGTGGGGGCCGTTGGGGGGCAACCAATCATAAACATTTGAATGTATGTTTGACCCAACTGGGGGCCACTGGGGGCCAGGCTCTCAATAATCCGACCAACCAACCATCATGGGAATGTCAAACCCAATCCGACCAACCATCCAACCCATTGGTGAACCCAACCCACGTCCAAATTGTAAATTTATGAAAAAAGTAAAATCACTTTTTTAAAAAGGTAACCTATAGTGAATGAAAGAGACAATATAGATAAAATCAAAGTTAAAACATAAATGAATTTATATAAGAACTCTACACATACAAAGAAGGAAAAAGAGGAAGAGGAAGACCCAGGAAAAGTGGATGGATAACATCAAAGAAGACTTCTGAAAGATATTTTTCAAAAGATTGGAAAAGTTTTGTGTCTAGCTATTGCCGCTAATGAGCTGGCACAAGATGATGATGATGAACCTATAGTATGCAAAGTTAAAATATGAATTTATATAAGAATCCGATGAACTCGTACCCCCCCCCCACGAAAGATTTTTCATTTCTATCGTCACAAGACCCTGTTTTGCACCCCCCTCGGAAAAATTTCTGCTGACGCCCATTTATTTTTGCGTTTTATAACGGACGCTATAAAGGTGCCAAGAGTGCATTACTATAAACTTTATAAAGCAATGTTTAGAAATCAAAATATGCTAATTTGCCTCGGACGGAGAAGCGACAACCTATTTGCATTATAGTCGACCGTCGACGCCTCCTCGTCTTTTAATCCGAAGTGGATGGAGCCTAAGCTCTCGACAGACGACCACAGCCTCGAAGCAATCGAGATAACAACTGATATCGTCTGCGCGCCTCATCACGTGACCACGGGATCATTCGGTACGGACAATTATACCGTGGTGATCCGGAGAAAGTTTTCAAACGCTTAGAAACATAATTACTATGGGAGGAGACGTTGCGCCATCTGGAGAACTAAGGCGACATCGACAAACGAAGGACGGTCGAACCGACCACGCTGCCCTGAGATGTTCCCGCCCCCTCCCCCCCGCCCCGCCCTCGAGACCAACTTTGTGAAATTCTGAATAATTAAGCAGCACATGAAAAAGAAGAAAAAAACAATGGACAAAACTGGACCATGCAGATCTGATGAAGGATATTAACAGAGACAACACACTGAAACCAAGCCATTAGCAACTACAAGTTGAATTAAACATACACTGTAGATTTAGACATCAGTATCCAAAAATGGCGGAGTTGCAAACCGCAATAAAGAAGATGAAGAAGAAGAAGAATAAGAAGAAGAACAACAACAACAACAACAACAACAACAACAACAAAAAGGAACAAGAAGGAAGAAGAACAAGAAGAACAAGAAGCAGTTGAAAAAGAACAAGAACAAGAACAAGAACAAGAACAAGAGAACGAACAAGAACAAGAACAACAAGAAGAAGAAGAACAAGAAGAACAAGAAGGAAGAAGAAGGAAGAAGAACAAGAAGCAGTTGAAGAAGAAAAAGAAGAAGAACAAGAAGATGGCGATGATGATGATGACGATGGTGATGGTGGTGATGATGATGACTACGGTGAGTTTAAATTGGAAATTGTGCTTAGATTCGGGTAATTAAGAATAAGCCCGCACAGTAGGATTCGAATCAGACTCTAGGCCTGTAATCCACTGGCATGAACTTAGATAAAAAATAAGAGGACAAACCCCTTTATACCTTCCCTATTCTTAGTATGGTAGCCTCTCAAAAAGCCTGGGTACTGGAAAAGGTTAACGGCATGATTGAAACGGTAATAATTCAAATTTTTAAAAAGCATTTATCACCCATAGCAAATTATCATAAATCTCTAATACAAGCCCTGACTTTTAATAATATAAATGACTTCATATCCCGCTTGCATTGGATACCCCGTTTATATTTGCGGTAATATAGTCACTAAAGAAAACTGCTCAGCAAAATGGCGCAAAACTCTTTACTTTCCATAGACCAGAGGCGTCATTTGGACCAAAATTGAAAAAATCTAAAATTTAGAAAAAGTGAAAAGAAAATTTTAAAAATTTCTGACATTCTAGTGAATATTGAATTCTACGATTAAAAACCAATTTTGAATTTCAAACATTATTATCGTTGAATCATGTCGCTAAGAATTATTCACGTCGTGAAAATATGCAAATAAATTCACGTTAAATCCTGACGGTTAATAAATGCGCTCACATCGATAAAATTTACAAAGAGGAGAGATTATAATATAGGAGAAATCTGTCGAATCATACAATTGTCGGCGAGTTTCTTGGCGGAGAAAGAAGCTAGATAGCTAGTACTTTTTCTGTACTTTTTGTCTCTTAGGATTTTTCCGGGGTAAGCAATAAGCATATTTCACCAGTGTTGAAGCACCTTCTGAATTAACAATACCCAAAGTAGAGTAAGTAAGTAAGTAAGTAAGTAAACACAAAATTTCTATAGCGCTGTCCGAAAGCTTGGCACAGTGCACCAGCTTATTCACGAGCAAGTAGCAGTTGGATGGCGTCGGTATGTGTTGTGTTTGTTTATAGACATGTCCGTGTCGAAGAATATGAGTGTCTATGATGACGTAAGTGTACAGTAGACTCAATATCAAAGGTAAAGGAAGTCCCGTACTCGAACGAGCGTATGGTCCGGCGCTGATCTCCGTTTCCTAGGCAAGCAGCGACGCGGGTGACTTACGCCATTAATCTAGAGCAGTGTTTAATCTAGACTCATGGACTCCGGGGGGACTGACAAAGCCGGGAAAGAAACTGACAAAGCCGGGGAATTCTGCTAGGGGCTGCTGTTAGTTGATGTAGTATGCCAACATTTCCCCGGGGAATTTGAAATTTCCGGAGGAAGGGCTATTTCCCCCCCCCGGAAACGGCCTAGATTAAACCCTGATCTAGAGTAGTTTGCCAGTCATTTTCCTAGCCATCTCCATTTCATTTTTTCTGATTTCTTCACCTGTCGGTTCTTATATATCGTATCTTGAATAGTACTGTAGTATGAAATTTGTGAGCACCAGTGTTTAACCCCTTAACCGTGTATTTAACTGTAACTCAATGTAAAATGGACGGATATATCCGGGATCCCCAGTTAAGGGGTTAATAGAAGACCTCTTTTGATGCGTGCAGAGGTCGAAAATGAAGATGAAGATCGGTATCGTTTCTCTGCTTCTTCTTCTCTTCGCTGTCTCGGCCATCTTGGCATGCAACCATGACAAGGGTTCGCCTCCGGCTACGAAGCCGCCGCCGACAGACTGCAATTACTGTCTCGGTCTTAACCCGTCCTGTGGCGAGACTTGGCAATGTTCAGAGGAAAATTTCAAAGTCTGCAACTGTGTCACCTGCTCCTGCAACAGTTGAAGTGGAGGGATGCAACAACATGAACGGAACCTGGCAATACCACGTGTTGCTTTTTTCGTTGAATTTGGTTTGACCATGTATCTCTTGACCCCGGTTGAAATTTAAAAGCTTTTATGCCCAAAAATCAGGGCCGCCGACTTGGGGGAGAGGGGCGGGTGGGGGCAAATGCACAGGGGCTCGGCGGTCTGCAGGGGGCCCGGACCGGTGATGGTGATGTATTTAACAGTAGCCTGAACCCTGAAAAAGACTGACAAGAAGAAAAAGGTCATCATCTTCGTCATGAGCACAGGGGCCCGGCGAATGTCAGGGGGCCCGGGTCGATCATGTATTAACACCCTAAAGAACCCGACAAGCAGAAGAAAGGTCATCATCAATTTTTCAAGCAAAAAAATGTCACGGACAGTTTTTGACACTTGTTAGGGGCCCGTGACTATCCCTTGCACAGGGGCCAGAATTTCTCTCTGCGAGCTTGCCCAGAATCCTACCTCTGTCTATCAGTGGCGGCGCCAGGTTGTTAACTGGGGTTGGGTCTGAATTTGTTCGCCAGGACCAGAGAAATTTTTTGTCAATCACTGAATTACGCAATGCAAAACGATATGTCAATTCCGGTGAATTGAGTTTCCCGCGCGCAAAATGAATGCTTCTTGTTATTTTGTATGTCCTAGATTCACGGACATGACTAATCAGGAAAGAGATGATATACCTTTTGGAACCTCGTAATACAATATAATTAACGGATGACAGAAGACATACTTCAGCTCCAAAGAAAGATCCGAAATTTCAAATGAACAACCATTAATTTTCTCTGAAGCTTGTAAGCCAAAAGATTAAACTGCTCAAAAATCGAATTCTCGAATTATGAGCAGAATAATATTATAGTTGAATAAAATATTGTCTCTTATTCAATTGAATTAATTCGCTCACTAAATGAGCGGCAAGCAGGTAGATGATTATCTTTTTCAATACGCTGTAGTGTAGGCCTATGTAGGATTTCTCTTGGGTAAAATATTCCAGAAAATATTTGTTATAGAAAATGATGAAAATAAGTTATAAAGATACGATCAAGAATGATACCATTCGCAAAGACCTGAGACGAACAAAGACTGTTACGGAGAAGGTCAAAGACAGGAACTTATCAATATTTGGACGCATCTGCAGAAACAGGGATGAAAGACTAATAACGACAGTGATGATGGGATGATCAGATGGCATGCGAAAAAGAGGAAGACCAAAGAGAAGATGGATCGATGATATTCTTGAATGGACTGGACTTGAAACCACCCAAATGCGATACACATGGCCAAAGAAAGAAAAGGACCATGGATGAGCACTTCTACACTGTTGGCTCCGACGGTCCTTATGGACTATGGAGGGTGATGATGATGATGATGATGATGATGATGATGATGATGATGATGATGATGATGATGATGATGATGATGATGAAAATATTCCGGAACAATCGGACATAATAAAGTGACGCCATTCGTATCACAGCGATGCAAATACTAAACGTTTTCGATAAACGAAAAGCTGCAATTGAGATGCAAAATAAGAAATGCATTAAACCCTAAACATGTGCCGAAGTAAGCTTAGGCATGCGGCTTGTTTCTGAATATCTTGGACGATACTGTGTTTCATTTAAATTCTGGTCTATAGAGCTTCAAGGCAATCTAATGTACAATAATAAACATCTCCTTAACTCAGTGCTTCCCAACCTTTTTCCAGCCACGGCACACTATCCAAGAAACCAGGGCCTCCGAGAGGGGGCAGGCGGGGCAACTGCACAGGGGTCCGGCGGTCTGGAGGGGGCCCGGGCCGATGATGAATATCTATAATTAGCAATAAAATGAGTAGTAACACTAAAGAATGGTTAAGAAGTTAGCTCAGCACAGGGGTCCGGCGGTCTGGAGGGGGCCCGGGCCGATGATGAATATCTATAATTAACAATAAAATTAGTAATAACACTAAAGAATGGTTAAGATGTTAGCTCAGCACAGGGGCCCGGCGAGCGCACAAGGGGGCCCGGGACACAGTGCTACTAAAAAAAGGTCGTCAAGAAATTAATACTTCTCCTCAAGGGCCCGTCGCCCATTCTGCACAGGGGCCCGGAATTTCTCTCGGAGGGCCTGCAAGAAACATACAGTCAACGGCACACTGCAGTTGAAATGAACACATTTTATTTTTAAATGATGCATTGTATAGGCATACTAGTATTATATAATATATATATATTATATACTCTAGTCTAGTATTAAGGTAAAGGTGGGTCCCGTACTCGACTCCGAGCGTTGGGTTCCGGCGCTTATCTCCGGCCTGGGCAATCAGCGACGTAGGTGGTATAATCCATTAATCTGGGTAGGTTGACATTACTTTCCCCAGACCCACGTTTTACCTCGCAGCTTAGCACTGCTCCTCAGTTTACCGCCGCCCTCTAGCGAGTAAGGCTGAGTGGACCTTAGGGCTCCTACGGGAATTGAACCTGCGAACTTCTGCTCCATCGTCCAGCGTTGTTACCACTCTTCTAACTCCCCGTTCCTAGTCTAGTAGGCCTATACAGTACAATATTGACTACCGTTCTTCATAAGTACATGTTTTCTTTGCAATCTGTATCACTATTTCATGCTTAACTTCATTGAAGAGATATAATTCAACTTATAATTAACAATTAATCCAACACCATTATTAACTTACTATTTTTCAATATTTTGCCACGCACACTTCTACCGTTGCTGCGGCACAGTGGTGTGCCCGCGGCACACAGGTTGGGTAGCACTGGATTAACCTGTCTATGGTCGACGTCCCTCTAAACGTAATAACAAGAAAAAATTATTATTTTGAACCTGATGACATCTTAAGATCAATCCATCTGCAAATTTGTGTAATTTTTCAACAAATATCGTTAGTTTGTCGACGTTCATCAATTATATATTCGAAACCACTTAGTTAGGACTACTAGAGGAATTGTAAATCTTGTGTATCTTATGTCTAAATATAAATCAGCCCTGACTTCATTTGCAAATAAACTTACTGCTTGCGGTGTCCTTCAGTGGCGGCTCCAAGAATTCTTGGTGGGGGAGATGAAATGAATATTTAGGAAGTTGGTGGGCGATGAAATAAAATCCCGAAAAAGGTTGACAAGCAAAAAGGTCAGCAACAGTGTTTTGCCCGGCAAATGTAAATAAAACTTTCCCAAAAAAGGTTGACAAGGAGAAAAAGGTCATCAGCCCTGTTCTGCACACAAATATCCCGGACGAACATGTAGCGGGGCGTGGCGACTCGGACAGGTAAACCCCTGAATCGCTGACAATAAAAAAATTAAAAGCTCGGTGGGGGATGCATTAGGCATCCCCAGCAGTGGCGTCATTTCACACTTTTCTTTGGGAAGGCGAGAAAATTTGTTTGCAAATTTTGTGCAAATTTTGGCAAATTTGAAGGCATTTTTGCAATTTTTTTGCAAATTTTTTGCAAATTTTGAGCAATTTTGGCAAATTTTAGGGCCAATGTTGGAAAATTTGCAATTTTTTGATATTTTTTTCAATTTTTGCAATATTTTGCATATTAAAAATTATTAAATTAATTAATTTAAAAATTATAAATTATAAATTAATATTTTCATTTCATTGGGGGGGCCACGGCTCTCCCCCCCACCCCCAAATGACGCCTCTGATCCTCAGTCATCCCCAACATGGTACCGCCCTGCTAACTCCTTAGATTACGAGGCATTTCGGAATGCTATCTTGGATTTGCGGTGCCCTATTCATCACTCTAGCCCTTACATTCGTCAGTACCACCACCATCGTCGTCGTCATCATCATCATCATCATCATCATCATCATCATCATCATCATCATCATCATTGTGCCTATTTCATTTTGCAATATGCGTCCAAAGAAAGGACCCTCAAAGTGCAGGCAAAATCTTTACCGCTATACTCTGTCTTCATGTTTTCCGCTCTGACTGATAATGCAGTATATACAGTATCTCCAGTGGCGTAGCCAGGATTTTCGAAGGGGGGTTGATTGCCGGGTTTTAAAATCTTGACAAGCAAAAAGGTCGTCATTTATTATTTTGCTTAGTTAATTTAACCCCTTAACTGGGGATTCCGGATATATCCGTCCATTTACATTGAGTTACAGTTAAATACACGGTTAAGGGGTTAAGTTAATTATAATTTAGCTACATGAGTGCGCGCGGACAGCCCCTGTACGACTACATTCATTTCTGGCTTCTTTTTTACCACCATAAACCCGATTTTGACGCCCTCCACCAGTGGCGGCTCCACCGGGGAGGGCAGGGGGTCCCGTGCCCCCTATTGAGTGCCTGCCCCCCAGTGGCCCCCAGTTGGGACCCTATACTTAATGCTACATACATTAAACAACAAATGGTTGGCCTCCCCATGATTAGAAGTTGCCACCCCAACGCCCCCACCCCCACTTGCCAAATCCTAGAGCCGCCTCTGCCTTCCACTCATAGAATCACAAATAATAATACGCAATAAAAAATTTTGGTAGGCCAACCAAGGGGGGATTTAACCCCCAACCCTCCCTTGGCTACGCCACTGGGTAGCTCGTTAATATAATCGGCGATAATGGCAGGTGCGAGCAGTACGTTTCAATAGATTTAAAAATTTAAAACAGTGAATAGAATATTAAAGTCGTGCAAGATAAGCGAAGTCATTAGTCATTAGGCATTTAACGACTTCGCGTTCGTCAAGACGATGAAACTAATTAAGATTGCTAATAGAATGCATGATGAAATCACCTACCTGTGCAGGTGTGCCTAACGAAGAATCTATATAAATGGATAACGTCGAATTATGCTGTGTTCCTGGAATTGCTAAAGACAACTAAGACCTCCGCGACTCTCTGTTCTCTTGCGTTTGGCTTAGGGGTAAGCAACTTATTCATTCGTTATTTCAACTGCTACGGTAGAACAAGTGGCGGGTCTAGGATTTGGCAAGTGGGGGCGTTGGGGTGGCAACTTCTAAGCTTGTGGGTCAACCATTTATTGATAGGTATGTAGTAGTAAGTACAGGGTCCCAACAGGGGCCGTTGGGGGCGGGGGGGCAGGCATTCAATAAGGGGCCACGGGGCTTCCGGTCCCCCATGTAGAACCCTCACTGGATACGCCCACGGCCAAACTAAAGCGGTTGAAAGATTTCTGCCTGCATTTTGAGGGCCCTGTCTTTGGACGCATATGCAACATGAAATAGGCATGCTGATAGTGCTGATGATGATAATGATGATGACGATGACGACGACAATGATGATGATGATGATGATGACGACGACGACGACGATGATGATGATGATGATGATGACGACGACGACGATGATGATGATGATGATGATGATGATGATAATGATTATGATGATGATGATGACGACGACGATGATGATGATGATGATGACGATGATGATGATAATGATGATAATGATGATGATGATGATGACGATGACGACGACGACGATGACGATGATGATGATGACGACGATGATGAGTCTAGAAGGGCGCTTTCATCGTGCCTACAGCACAGGTTGAAAATGAAGATGAAGATCGGTATCGTTTCTCTACTGCTTCTTCTCTTCGCTGTCTCGGCCATCTTGGCATGCAACCATGACAAGGGTTCGCCTGCTGCTGAATCTCCAAAGTCCGTCGATTGTAGCGTGTGTGTCAAGCAGAACCCAAAATGCGAAGAGTTCAAGTGCACTGATCAAAAATACACGAAGTGCGACTGCGTGTCGTGCACCTGTCAGTGAGGCCAGTATTCCAGGAGAATTCCATTTTCATTAATTTTATTTTGTTGTTGTTGTAAAAACAGAGAAATTTTGGGTTTTTTAAAAAAGTATCGAATTTCATGTTAGAATTGTAAATCCACGTCTCCGCCCAAGTTTTTATTATTATTATTATTATTATTATTATTATTATTATTATTATTATTATTATTACTACTACTACTACTACTACTACTACTATATTGTTACTATTTTATTATTATTATTATTATTATTATTATTATTATTATTATTATTATTATTATTATTATTATTATTATTATAAAATTATGTTGTTATTATTATTATTATTATTATTATTATTATTATTATTATTATTATTATTATTTGAATATTGCAAATAGAATTTAGAATTCAGTTCCACAAATTGTAAAGGAATTTTAAAATCTGTTTAGAAAATGACTTGAATAACTAAAATTATATTTATAACGAAGCCAGAGCAATGTCAGTTGCTTTAGCAATCAGCTGCAGCCATGGTTTGTCTGTCTGTAAGTTACTTATTTAATTTAGTTACATTGCTGTCTGGTGTGAAAACTACTCTGCCATTCTACACTGTATTTGTGTCGATTAACAGCGCTCTTTTAGCCCCAAAAATTTTACCCATCAAAGTTACTATATTGCTTTGTTTTTACTGAATTTTAAATCAAACGTAAAATTCAAGACCTTCAATGAATATTTTAAAACCGGACTCACTGAATTCTCGAGCATTGCACGAGGTGAAAGCACGGGCGCAAACCTGGTCAGGAAAACGGACGTGTCCTAATTTTTGTCTCTGGTGAAGACCTTTTTTGTTTTTTGTTTTACTTTGTTGGCTTAAGATTGCTTAAGAGTGGTGATGACCATTTTTTCGCTTTTTAAAAACTTTTGACAATAAAATAAGCCATGGTTTTTGTTATTCCATAGCCAATAAAACACCCGCGTCCACGCCCATAGGGACACGACCTTCCCCCCAAAAACACCCGGGTCAGGACACGAGGGACAAAGCCACGTTTGCGCCCCTGGGTGATAGGTTAGTATATTTCGCCACAACTTCGACTTTACTAAACTGTTGAAAGAAGGACTGCTTTTCTGAAGTCAGTGGCTATAGCAAAGATTACCTAAGGTATCAAAGGTATTCTTTAGATACCTAAGGGTACTGTAGAGTGTAGATCACCTACCTGGGAATTTTTGACGCCCTGATTTGAATGATTTAGGATTTGATCCCGTTTGAAATTTGAAAGCTTCTGTGCTTTTACGCCGTTTTGATATATCGCCAAATTAATTGACAAACAGCGAAATATAACAGCGTTAGAAATTCAAATCTACACTGCCAGTGCCACTAATCGAATCTAATCTTAAACTTCTATAGCGCCACTTCATAATGCACAGGAGCATCAACCGAAGGCACGCCAAATCCAAACAATTAAAGATCCAGGTCAAATCCATGGTATCCAGCCAGACATACGGGTGACAGTCTATGGTGGATAAGCCAGGTCAAAAAGTTAGGGGTTTAATCTAGTTCTAAAAATCTGTAATGAATTTGCAGTGCGCACCCTTTCACCATGGTCATTGCTGCAAAACACATATGCATATTTACGTTATATTTAGTATCGTGAAAAACAGTAACTACAAATAATTAGATGTGGTGAAAATTATGGAGACATATGTGTTGAATATTTCCTCAGCTAAATCGCGGCTTTGACAAAATTTGTCAGAGTTATTGTCAAAATAAAAACGGGTTTTTATGGTTCACGGCGTATTGGCTGTTAATGAAAATTGAATTGCGATTACTATATTAATGATGTTTACAATGTCTCATTTTTAGTTACTCTAACAGTTGCATGGCAAAGAGGAAATCTTCTGACTTCTTGGAATTTCACGAAACTTAGTAAAGGACAACCAAGACTAATTAACGAAAGACGAGAAAGAGAAACGCATAAAGTTGTTTCATATGAGAAACTTATAATTTATTGATATATGTATAATTATTGAAAATTCAAGAGTTTCTATATTGAAATTGGAATATAAGTATAATAAGATACACTGTCGTTCAGTCGAATTACCAATTTATTTCATTTAGTGTGCCTATTTGTTTATTTTGCTACCACATGTAAAGATTAAAATTCATAAAGTTGATATCAATTTCTATGTAGACAATATTGATAATTCCAGCCAGTAAATGCTTGCAGACTACTGCAAAATTTTGAGGAGGGACCAGTGTCTAATCTAGACTCCTGGACTCCGGAGGGAAATTTGAAATTTCCGGGAGGGGGGAGTCAGCTAGGGAGTCTGAGGGGAGCGCTGTAAGTATGCCAAAATTTCCGGGGAATTCGAAATTTCCGGGGGTGAAAAAGGGCAATTCCCCCCCGGAAACGGCCTAGATTAAACCCTGGAAGGGACTGAGCCACCTGCCTTCTTCTGTAAGTCCAGCCCTGCCCATTAGTCATAAAAACATTTTCTTGGATGACTTAAGTTCTAAATAATCATTGCAGTTTTCTTTCATTTTTTTCTCGCAACAGCTCTATAGAGGTTTAACATTGGGCAAAACTAGTTGCCGACTGTTAAGCAGTGGCAGGCATTCGTTTGACAGTGTACTGCACTTTGGGGATTCTATCCTGTTGTTCTTCTAATAATGGCTTCACGGCATGCCTGTGACTGCATTGGTCCAGTGGCGGCTCCAGGATTTGGCAAGTGGGGGACCGTTGGGGTGGCAACTTCTAATAATGGGGCCAACCCTTTGTTGTTAGGTATGTAGCATTAAGTATATAGGGTCCCAACAGGAGGGACCACTGGGGCCAGGCATGGGCGTCCGCAGAAATTTTTCCAGGAGGGGCAAAACACAGTGGTCGCAGTTACATTACATAAATTTTTCCAAGAGGGGCAAAACACATGTTAACACAATGGTCACGGTTAATATTTTAGCAAGTTTTTCAAATTTCAATGTGAAATATTAGTATTTGCATTTTTCAGGGGGGGCATGTGCCCCTCTTGCCCCAATGTGCGGGCGCCCATGGGGCCAGGCACTCAATAGGGGGCACGGTCCTCCGGGCCCCCACTGTGGAGCCGCCACTGCAATGGTCGCTTTCAATAAGGGTTTGCTGGAAAATGAGAAATTCTGATTATTTCTCTCATCGACAAGTTGATATAATGCTAACAATGAGCGGATGGATTACTTTACGCCCAACATACATGGTGTAAAAGTGAAAAGGGCACCCCTTTATGATATTTAATATCTCGGCTGCGTGTAGAGCGATTTCAATGAAATTTATAGGTCATATACCTGGGAATGTTTCGGATGTAATTGCCAAATTTCATGCTGATAGCTTTAGAGTTTGCTAACATATGGCCAAAAAACTAAAGAGACACAAATTTTAAAATTGACAAACAGAAGATAACGTCATAGTAATTTGTATCGTTTTTAAGTCTAAAATTGCGTCGTTGTCATTGCGCCAGACAAGGTCAAGGGTTACTTACGGCCAACAGATAAACACAGCAGCATTATGATTGGCTGCAGGACTGTCATGATATGCTTGGAGAAGATTTCATATTCCAGCAAGACGGAACACCTGCACACTCTGCTCTCATGCAGGACCCAGAATTTTCTGTAGCAACATTGTCCAGATTTCTTCAAGAAAGATGACTGGCCACCCAACTCCCCAGATATCAGTCCACTTGACTTCCACGTCTGGGGAATCATGCTCGACTGATATCAAAAGTATCAGTCAAAGCCACAAAACATCACGGAGTTGAAGACGGTGCTGAAGAATATCTGGGAGAGTTTGCCTGAGAACCAGGTCAAGAAGTCGATACTGTCAGTGAAGAAGCGCTTGTCGGCATGTGTGAAGGCTGAGGGAGGCATTTTGAGCACCTGCTCCCGTAGCAAATCATCTAAAATCCCCTTTCAAACGACCCTTTTCAGGGCCAAACAAATAAAAATTTTTTATCACTTTATTATGACGTTATATTCCAATGTCAATATCAAATTGTGTGTCTCTTTAGTTTTTTGGCCATATTTCAGCAAACACTAAAGATATCAGCATGAAATTTGGCAATTGCATCGAAAACATTCCTAGGTATATGGCCTATAAATTTCATTGAAATCTCTATACACGCAGCCGAGATATGCAATATCATAAAGGGGTGCCCTTTTCACTTTTACACCCTGTACAGCTGCAATAGCGGTACTGGGTCGATTGGTGATCTCCGCAATGACCGATACAAGCGCCGGGCGGGTCAAAAAACATAGCGTCTCGGTCTAACCAGGACATTCGATCCCCCCACCTTTCGACGATAAGTGGCGTACCTAGGGTAGGGCAGGCAGGGCAGATCCCCCGGGCGCCACTTAAGAGGGTGCCCCAAAACATCCGTGATCTTGCTCTCTACTCAGCGTAGAAAGAGAAGAAGAAACTGAGAAAACTGACTTTGAGTGGCACATCATAGACCAGTTCGCATCAGTAAAAGCAAGAAAAATCGCATCTTTAATTTTAATCCTGCGTCAATAAAATGTCATGATTTGTTAATCAAAGATTTGTTAACCTGCTAATTTAATTTTCCTACCTCCCTACCATAGGCGCCAAATGTCCTAGGGAAGCCCCTGACGATGAAGCAAGTTATCTAGCATTCTCGCCCATATCTTTATCTTTTATCTTTATCTTTATCGACGACTTCTACGACTTCTATAGCGTCATACTGACTATATATATACGACAATTTAATGACTGGTTGGCTGGTCGACCAGAACGCTAACAGCAGCTCAACCGGAGAATGAAGCGAGCGTAAAGTCTATCATGCAGTGGCAGCAGTGGCGGCTCTAGGGCTTGGCAAGTGGGGGGCCGTTGGGGTGGCAACTTCTAATCATGGGGGGGCAACCATTTGTTGTTTAATGTATGTAGCATTAAGTATATGGTCCCAACTGGGGTCACTGGGGGCACTGGGGGCCAGACACTCAATAGGGGCACGGCCCCTGCCCCCGGTGGAGCCGCCACTGAGTGGTAGACATACATTCGGCAGTGTACTTTAATGGTCTCATCCTGTTTTGCAGGTAATTAATCGGCTTCACGACATGCCCCTTGACTGCATGGGCAGTGCTTATTCTAGCCCCTTGACATTGGGGGGGGATTTTGAAATGTTTGGGGGGACAAGGTTTGAGTTTCCACACGTTTGGGGGAAATTTCCATTCCCCCAGCCAACATCTAAAAAATTGGGGGGGGGGAATTTTCAAAGTTTGGGGGTGGGGGAAATCCCCCCCTAATAATGCCTAGAATAAACACTGCTACATGGGTCACTCTTAATAAGAATTTGAGGAAAGCTGAGAAGTGTTCACCATGCAGATTGCCTTCGCTTCGGCCCTCAGAGCAGACATGGGCATGGGTCCGTTTTAAAAACCCCAATCGAACCGACCCTATTATAACGATTCAGCCTCAGACCAACCGACGAAAGCAATATGGTAACTTCGCCCAATCCACCGTAATACATTACAAGAGGTAAGAGAGCTTTTTCTGGTAAGAGAGCTTTTTCTATTTCTGGGCCTAAAATCTGGAAATCTCGCCCTCTGGCTTTTAGATCTTCCAACTCATCGAGTATTTTCAGATCCAGACTTAAAACACATCTCTTTCAATTAGCTTTTCCTTCATAGTCTGTCTTGCTCTTTACCTCTGACTGATCTCTGGAATGGCCTGGTCTTTTTGCTGACGGATTTGAAGTACCATCGATTGATACCCTTGAGTATTAGAACTGGTTCTATAGAAGTGCATAATAAATATTATTATTTATTATTATTACAATTCTCTAAGCCGTGACTTATTTTCAGCCATGGCTTATCAACTGACCCAACCCAACCCGCCGTGACCATGGAAATGCCTGACCCAACCCGGCCCACGAGTGGACCCAACCCGTGTCCACGTCTGCCTCAGAGCATTGCAGCGTCGCCGTTTTTAACCCACCTCGACGACAAACCTCTCTCGGTTCGAACCCTGATAACGGTACGCTCGGTTTCCGTACCGTCGCCGGGATCGCGACGTCGTCCCCCGCCGCGACAGCAGAAGTAGGCAAACAGTCGCCGGAGCTCGCGGCGAAATATGCGCCCCGTGCCCAAGTAGATGTAGAAATTACAGGCGTAGTGGGACATCCCGATCTCCTCTACCACCGTTCGAATCTCGTTGTAGGCGAAGTGACGCCCCCAGGTGGAGTCCCGCGCCTTCTCCTGTCCCGTGAGGTTCGGGTCGCCTTCCGGGAAGGTGAGGTAAAGGACGTAGAAGACGGTAACCGGAAGGGTGGTGACGATCAGGTAGAAGGACACGGCTAGCAACATGACGGTCGTGGCCGACGGTATGCCGCTGCCGGTCGAACGCGGAGCGCCGTCTCTGTCCCTGCGAACCTGCTGTTGGACGAGGACCATCTCGCTCTTTGCCAGGCGACGGGTCTCGCGGATGACGAAGACGTTCAGCACGAGGATCAGCGTCGGGACGAGTCCGAAGACCAGCATCTCCGTTATCCACGAGTACACCGACCAGAACGACCCGGAACCGTTGTCCGTGACCTCCGGACGCAGGTCGCAGAGCCCGGTCGAGGGGTAGTAGTGCCAGAAGTAGCTCTGGACGGAATTCAGGGCTAGGGCAAAGGTCACGAGGCCGGCGATCGAGGCGAGGGCGCGTCGAGTCGTGCAGAAGCGTTCCCTCTGGAACGGATGGCAGACGGAGATGTAGCGTTCCACGGTGAAGCCGAGCACCAGGAGAGGACTGAGGTGCTGGCAGGAGAGGAACAACACTGGGAATATCTCGCAGAGTCCTGGCAGCTGGAGCAACGTCACGTTCCATTTAATTTGCAGCTCGAAAAATATCTGTACGAAAAACAAATGCGCAAATGTTGAGTTTATATATATATATATATATATATATATATATATATATATGTTTATATATTTATGTTTACATATATAGTATATATATATGTTATATATATAGTTATATAAGTTATATATTATATGTGTTATATATATGTTATATATAGTATATATATGTTTATATATAGTTTTTATATAGTTTATATATATGTTGATGAGTTTATATATATATATATATATTATTTCTATATGTCTCGGACAATTTTTTTCATAAGTCCCTCGGGAATGAAGTACCGAGGGCAAAAAAATTATATATATATATATATATCAGAGGTGTCCATGGGTTGGGTTGGGTTGGATTGGGTTGGGTCAGACTTTTCCATATTATTGGTGGGTTGGATTGGGTTGGGTCTGAAAATAAGTCATGGTTTAAAAAACTGTAATGTATTGCAGGGGGTTGGGTTCAGTGGCGACTCCACAGGGGTGCTAGGGGGCCGTGTCCCATATTGAGTACCTGCCCTCCAGTGGACACCCAATTGGCTCAAAACTAGGGGTATCCTGACACCCCGACACCTCCATGATCGCCGCCTATGTATAAATATGTCATATATATTATATAATATATATTATATTATATATATATTAGATTTATTATATATATAATATATACACCCCAAATTTATACCCCCAAATCAAATTCCTGTCTACGCCCCTGAGCTTGAGCGCATTTCGAAATGTCGCTAAGATACTGTATATTGCAGACATGGAGCATGGAAATGGATCCATTTTTTAAAACCCAACCTAACCCATCATGATTCGGGCCCAGCCCAACCCACGAAAGCGATAAAGATTACTTGACCCAACCCACCGTAATACATTACAATAATTTCTAAACCAGTTATTACCGTTCCCGTTAGACCGTATAAATGTAACTAATGAAGTAGGTTCGGTGGCCAACCATAACCGCCATAAACACGGAAATTTCTGACCCAACCCAATCTGTGGCGGTTCCAGGATTTCTTGGTGGGGGGTAAAATTAATTCATGGAAAGTTGGTGGGGGATAAAAATGGAAGGAAAAAATTAATAAACTTTGCCGGAAAAGGCTGAAAAGGGGAATTTTATCCATAATTTGACTGCACTTTTACCGAAAATAGGTTGACAATCAAAAAAGGTCATTCCCAGTTAGTTTTACTTGACTTTTACACAAAAATAGGCTTTACAAGCAAAAAAAGTAAGTCCGGAAGTCCGATGGAGAGGAATGCATCCCCACTCATCCCCCGCGTGGAACCGCCACTGAACCCAACCCATGGGTGGACCCAACCAATGTCCATGTTTGGCATATTATAAACTAGACATCAATGGTGAAATTTTGAAGGAACAAAATCACTTGCTAAATGAACTCGTGTTTTGGCGATAAAGTCAGCATGTCCTATCATTTTTGCGGTCACAAAACGACATTCTCTTCAAATGATTTATACCAACAGCCGCAAATATAAAACTGGTTCTATGTCTTATATTCACACACGCGGAAAATTAGTTTTCTTGACCAACTGAAACGGGTACATAAATTTGACTCGTTTGTCATCCATTTCAGGAGTATATTACTCTCATCCAGTGCCGAAATATACGCACTCATTATTTGGATAGGCCTATATGTATTTTGTGCTCCAAAGTAATGTTCTATTTTCCGGGGACTTGGGGAGCGGTTCTAACTCTATGACAGAGACCCCCTAAAGCAGTGGCGACTCCACATGAAGGGCCCTGAAGGGCCCTGAAGGGCCCGTGCCCTCTATTGAGTGCCTGGCCCACACAGTGGCCCCCTTTTGGGACCCTATACTTAATACTAAATACCTAACAACAAATGGTTGGCCCCATGATTAGAAGTTGCCACCCCAACGGCCCTCCACTTGCCAAATCCTGGAGCCGCCACTGCCCTAAAGTCTGTTGTTTGCATCTCGGACCCCATATGGGGCTCTAAAATTTGAGTCTGGG
>CM030872.1:3087612-3107612 GCA_018105865.1 Metaphire vulgaris
TGATGATGATGATGACGACGACGACGATGATGATGATGATAATATGATTTCATGTGGTTTATGAGGATTTAACCTGTGTAAAAATCACCAGAATTACTCTCAGCTTTTAATAGCCCAGTTTTCCTAGATAACATTTGAATACGTTTACTCTTTCGACTGTTACTTGCCCCTTCGTCCAATCTGTTCCATTGGTCTGAATTTGTTTTCACAGTCTGCGCCATTTCTCATGACCTTATTTTTATACCGTTCTGTGTTTGGTCTTTTTTGGCTAAGAACCTCGCCCATTTAGCACTGGTTCTGGGCGCTTCTATTTTGCAAAAGAAATTCGAACCTCTATTGTCTTGTAAATATTGCTTCTCTTTATGCTCCACACGTAAAATACAGCACCGACAGAGCAATGAAAAACGTGAAGGATGCTCTCCACTCTTGCTTGTTTGTCTCTACAGCAGGGAATGCAATAAAGTGCCAAAATGTATTTGCCATATTACAGAATGCATTGCCGATTTCGTTCAGACCCTAAGCATTTGCGTTTTCAGTCAGTATGATTCGTCGTGGCGTGCGAGGACCTGATACAAAGAGATACAAAGATATATTCGGGCCACTTGAGATTTTTGAATCACTATTGTTGTCTCTTTTATCCGTTCTCCTAGCGTTTTCTGTTGGACAATTATGGGTTTTGGATGAGAGAAAATCAGAGTAAAATTCTAATACTGGGAACTTTTGCTAGCACACTTTTTCAAAGGCAGATTGTAGGCACACGCACACGCACACACGTGTAAATGTCTATTGTATATTGTATTTATAAGTATATTGTATATAGCATATGTATGTATAATTGCATATGTATATATATATATATATATATATATATGAATTGGATATGAATAGTATAATTATACATATATACATTGTCTATATGTGTATGTATGTATAATTGTATATACATTGTCTATACATGTATGTATGTATAATTGTATATAAAATATATTTATAAATATATATTCAAAGGGTTTTGATACAACTGCAGATTTTTTGAAGATGAAATCAAAACGCAAGTGATAAGCAGGGTGCGATTTGTGACCTGGAGCAGAGGGGGGAGGGATACGTCGAGCTTGGGGGATGTAGTTGTTGGGAAAGTGTAGCAGTGGGAGGATGTAGTGGTGGGGATGTAGCAGTAGGGGGATGCAGTTGGGCAGTGGAGGGGGGAATCCGCCCTTCCCCCTACAAATCGCGCCCTGGTGATAAGCGATTTAACTTTTCATATGTACTTTCGGCAATGTGATCCGAAATTGAGAAAACTACGTCCAATTCAAGTTTCTGTGGTCTTTTTTTAAAGAAAACCGGTCAAATCTTTGCCAATAAAATGCTGATGCATCTATTCAAATGTCGAACTGTGGAAACAAGTAGAATATAAAAGTAAGTAAAGTCCTTCTCGAGCACTCAAGGCTCGCCTCGAGGCTCATAGGGCGGCGCTGATCTCCGTTTCCAAGGCCCTCAGCCAGGCTATACGAGGCCAGTATTCTCATGAGAATGATGATGATGATGATGATGATGATGATGATGATGATGATGATGATGATGACTGTGGTGGTGGTGTTGGTGGTGGTGCAGTCCAGTAATCAGTTTTACCTGACGTCCTGGCTGGTGGTGGTAGTGGTGGTTATGATGATGATGACGACGACGATGACGACGATGATGACGATGGTGATGATGATGATGATGAGATGGTGATGATGATGATGGTGATGATGATGTTGACGATGAATATGATGACGGTGATGGTGATGATGATGGTGGTGATGATGATGATGACGACGACGACGAATATGATGATGATGATGTCTATTCTTTCCGGGTAATCCTGGCAAATGGAAATACCAAAACAAGAGGATTATCCCATACAATCCCAGTTGTCTTTATGGCATCTGGTTCTGTCATCCACTCATCCATTTGCGTTGTTTTAATTCCAAAAACATCTCCATTCCTTCTTTCCATTTCCTAAATCCTTTGCGAAATCCTTATTCCAAGAATTCTAGACGTAACCGTAATCATCAATTTCAGAAGACGGACAATCGTAGTTTATGTAATACACACAGTGGCGGCTCCAGGATTTGGCAGGTGAGGGGGTGGGGCGTTAGGGTGGCAATTTCTAAGCATGGAAGGCCAACTATTTGTTGATAGGTATGTAGTAGTAAGTATAGGATCCTAACAGGGGGTAACTGGGAGGGCCAGACATTCAATAGGGGGCACGGGTGCCCCCGGGTTCCCATGTGAAGCCGCCACTGAATACAAAGAGAGAGAGAGAGAGAGAGAGAGAGAGAGAGAGAGAGAGAGAGAGAGAGAGAGAGAGAGAAGAAAGAGAAAGAGAAAGAGAAAAAGAAAGAGAAAGAGAAAAAGAAAGAGAGAGAGAGAGAGAGAGAGAGAGAGAGAGAGAGAACTTTGAACCAGAGTAACCACTAGAGGACAATTATTATTATTATTATTATTATTATTATTATTATTATTATTATTATTATTATTATTATTATTATTATTATTACTCAAGCCGACTTATATAGCGCAGTACACAATGAATAAAGTTCAAAAACAAAAGCGCTTTACAGTCCAAATGATTTTCGAAAGAAGACTGCATTGAGTTTTCAGCAGTAACCGTTCAAATGCTATCTGATCGGAGATGTGGTTGATCCAATCAACACTCGACGGTCAGCTGTTGAAACCGATTTAAAGTCCGTTACGATTATGGGAAATAAAACCCATAGCGTGATTTAAGGTGGCTTAGGAGCCTGTGTGAAAGCCACTAGGGGGCGCTAACGGGGTTTGAACCTACCGCTCCAGCGCGTAACCCACTCTGCCATCTTCCGCCCCCATAGGAGAAGGGATGAGGAGGGGTATTTGGATGATGATGAGAAGAAGTAAGTAAGTAAAATCACGGGAATTTATATAGCGCTTTGGTAAGTAGTGCCATAGTGACTGTTGATTCTTATGCGTTTGAAACACATTGGAAAAATAATGAATTTGTCTTATCATTCGGAATCAGCTAAAATCCAAGCAACATTGTTCAATGCGCAGCATGTACTGCCATCATGACCTTACTATAGTGAAATATTGTCTTGTTTTTTTGTAATTAATCGCTTTATTTTATTATAATTATTGATGATTGAGGAGGACCGAACCAGGGGAGTAACCGCGTTGAAAAGACGTGATAGCATAGGAAGAGTTTTAATGAGAACATTTTAAAATGTATTCAAAAGTGTTTGATGGTCTAGTCAGAGGCGTAGCGACGCGGGGGGGTATATCGGTATATATATATCCTCTCCCAGTGGCGGCTCCACAGAGTGGCGGGGGCGTGCCCCTATTGAGTGCCTGCCCCCCGTGGCCGCCTGTTGGGACCCTCTACTTAATACTACATACCTAACAACAAATGGTTGGCCCCCACGATTAGAAGTTGCCACCCTAACGGCACCCCACTTGCCAAATCCTGGAGCCGCCACTGCCCCTTCCCAAAAAAGATCAGGCTACCTTAATGTTTTTAATGTGTTTTTTAAGATTTTCAAAGTTTTTAAAGATTTATACCCACCCCTCCCCCAATCGCATTATACCCCAAAATGAAATTCCTGGCTACGCCCCTGGGTCTAGTTAGTGCTATAAGCGTTATTAACGAAGAGTTGGAGAGGGGTAATTTGGACGCATCACATTATTGGAGGGTTAGGGCTTTGGCAGACGGGGTGGATGGGTGGAGTGGGTGGGTGGGGAGGGTGGTAGTTTTAATTCGTTTTCCAAAATCCAAAGGCGGTTCCACGCTGGGGATGATTGGGGATGCATTCTCCCCACCGAGCATTTTTTGCTTTTCAGTGTTTTGACGATCTACCCAGTGTTTAATCTAGGCCGTTTCCGGGAGGAAAATCGCCCTTCCCCCCCGGAAATTTCAAATTCCCCTCCCTTCCGGAAATTTGGGCATACTACATTAACTAACAGCAGCCCCCTAGCAGAATTCTCCCCCGGCTTTGTCAGTTTTCCCCCGGCTTTGTCAGTTCCCCCCGGAGTCCAGAAGTCTAGATTAAACACTGGGTCTACCTCGTCCGATCAGAGGCGGAGCGATGGTATGCGGCGCCCGGGGGGCAAAGTTGGGGCACCGTTGGCGCCCCTAACGTTGCTGACGAGCAAATAAAGGTCTTCTACTTTATTGTGCGTTTCACTTACCCAAATACCCGATTTTGACGTCCCCTCACCTCGGCGCCCGGGGACATTATATGTCCCCTGACTCCTTCGCTCCGCCTCTGGGTCCGATTGCATTATGACCTCTATCTTTGTGTGCAAAACAGAGCTGATGACCTTCCCCCCCCTTGTCAAACATTTTTCCCTTGTCAACCTTTTTCGGCAAGGTTTATTTCATTATTTCTTTCTTCTTCCTTAGATGCTGTGTATTTCTATGTTAGCGACCGTGGATTTCCACTTTGTTCGATCTTGACGTCCTCTTATTAACCCCTTAACTGGGTATCCCAGATATATCCGTCCATTTTACATTGAGTTACAGTTAAATACACGGTTAAGGGGTTAATTCAATGTTATTCTTCACTCCCTCAATTCCTTCTCGTAGGCAGTCTACGTATGTGTTTCTCTGCCCTCCTCTTGTTCTTTTCCTCTCCATTTGTCCAGTTATTGCCAAATGCTCCAGGCCTTCCTTCCTCATTATGTGTCCGAAGAAGGAAAGCTGCCTTTTCTAATGGTTACCATCAGACTTCTTTCTATTCCAATTTCATTCAAGATCTCTTCATCGGTTTTCTTTTCCATCTATTTCATTACTTACTGGCCAAAACCCACTGCTAATGACCTTTTTTTGTTTGTCAACCTTTCTCGGAATTTCATTGCATCCCCCTGCCCATCATCTTCCTAGAAATTCATTGCATCTCCCCCACCAAGAATTCTTGAAACCGCCACTACCAAGATCGCTTTGTGTCTCATAAGATATAAAATTCTAGTATGTCAATGTCAGTTGTCATTTTATCGTCTGCTTCAATTAATTCCCGTCAATCAACTGAGATGCTGCAGACGATAACATCTGGATCAATTCGTCGGCTAAATGACAGCTTGGCGGTCACGTGATTGACAGCACGATACGAGTGACATCGGCGGGGTGGGGTGGGGTGGGGGGGGGGACATGACAAAGTTGATGGATGAACCGAAGTGCTGATACCAAAGACTTCGAATACGCTCGAGGATTGTATCTTCATTTCCAGCAACATTGTGATATAAACAGTGGCGTAGCCAGGATTTTCCGAAAGGGAGGAGTTATGACCATCTCAAACTTCGAAAAATCCTGACAAGGAAAAAAGGGTCGTCGCCTATTATTTATATTTCGCTTGATTAAGTTAGTTATACTATAGTATTTTTTCTTGGTTGTCAAGATTTTCCAAAGTTGGTTACTGTCAAAACCAAGCCCCCCTTCCGGAAATCCTGGTTACGCCACTGACCGTAGCATATTCTTGCGTTTTGCATCATCCAGTTTTTCTTTAATCTACATCGCTCAGTATATTCGAGTAATCGTTCGAGTATTTTAGTAATCGATTGATTTATTACCCGATTATTCAGCTATAATTAATCGATTAATCGTTGAAGCTCTAATTGCATTATTTGGAGCGCTTTACAGCATTCTGCCTTAAAAATGAATGGACAAACGGCACCGGATGCGATCAGTGGGAAGACTAAACCTTCGGTTGCGGGAGTGGGGGGGGGGGGGAACGGGGGGACGAGAGGGGCAGAGTACTATGATTTTCGGGTAAAATCCACGAGAGAAACGCTACGGGGTTTGCCCGGGGGCTCTCCTCAGTCGATGGTATTCAACGCGAGGAAATTTCGATGTTTAGGAATTCCGTCAACAGCTGTACGTTTTCTCACTCAAAAGATGCATTTTAAAGAGAGAAATACGTGCACAAACACACACGAAGACAGAGAGAGAGAGAGAGAGAGAGAGAGAGAGAGAGAGAGAGAGAGAGAAAGAGAGAGAGAAAGAAAGAGAGAGAGACCATGGGCGCCCGCACATTAGGGCAAGAGGGGACAATTGCGCCCCCCTGAAAATGCAAATAACAATATTTCACATTGAAATTTGAAAGCCTTGCTAAGATATTAAACGTGGCTGCTGCGTTAAAATGTGTTTTGCCCCTCCTGGAAAGATTTCTGCGAGCGCTCATGAACGACAAAGAGACAGACAGAGACAAAGAGACAGACAAAGACAGACAGATAGACAGAGACAGACAAACAGACTGACGGACAGAATGACTGACAGACAAAGAGAGACAGAGATAGATACAAAAACAGACAGAGACAGAGAGGTAGAAAGGGAGACAGGGAGAGATAGGGACAGTGAAAGAGAGACAGGCAGAAAGAGACAAGAGAGATACACATAGAAATAGAGATAGAGAATGAGAGAGGGACAGAGAGACATCCAGAAAGAGACATAGAGACAAAGAGGCCAGGGCGCAGCGACGGAGAGTATATCGGTATATATACCCCCCCAAAAAAATCAGGCTACCTTAAAGTTTTTAATGTATTTTTACAGATTTTTAAAGGTTTTTAAGACTTATAACCCCCCCAAATCGCATTATACCTCCAAATCAAATTCCTGGCTACGCCCCTGAAAGAGACACAGAGATAAAGATTAGGACAGAAATAATGAGAGTCCGACAGATAATTTGAACGATAAAAATTGGGGAAACGATATGGGGGGGGCAACCCATTTCTAAGCACCCTATACATCTAACAGTCCGAAAATATACGTTGACGTCTGTTATAAACGAGCAACAGCGGCTGTTATTGTGACGCACAACAATTTATATAGCGCATTTTCCTGACGAATTGAGTTTGTATCGACCGGTTGCACTCACACGGGACGTGATGAATGACAGATGAATGAGACATGGGACGTTTCCATGGCAACTGTTGCCAATAGATCGAATTCGGAGGAGGAGGAGGAAAAGGTGGAACATGACGACACGGTCACGAATTAATTAATGAACATAGACGTGACTGAAATGACTAAGTTAGGAACACTTGCAGGAGAGAGACAGAGTAAGACAGAGAGAGACAGAGTAAGACAGAGAGAGACGGACTTAGACTCATGAAAATGGATACAAGGAAACGATAGTGATATTACTTCAGTAACTAATAATAATAATATTATTTTTAAGTAATTAATTTAAAAATATTATTATTGTTTGTAGTAGTAGTAGTTGTAGAAGTAGTAGTAGTAGTAGTAATAGTAATAATAATAATAATAATAATAATAATAATAATAATAATAGTAGTAGTAGTAGTAGTAGTAGTAGTAGTAGTAGTAGCAGTAGTAGTAGTAGTAGTAATAGTAGTAGTAGTAGTAGTAGTAGTAGTAGTAGTAGTAGTAGTAGTAGTAGTAGTAGTAGTAGTAGTAGTAGTAGTAGTAGTAGTAGTAGTAGTAGTAGTAGTAGTAATAGTAGTAGTAGTAGTAATAGGCCGTGTCTCGGTATTAGTGATAATATTGATGTTACTGTTGCTTCTGGCAATGATGATGGTGTCGTTGTTGTTGATATAGTAGTAGTAGTAGTTGTTGTTGTTGTTGTTGTTGTTGTTGTACGAAACTGGGTCTTAGTGCTTCTGGAGAAATAGCTTTTGAAGATTCTTTAATCAACAGAGATGCGAATGTCTTGCCGACTGCTTCTGAGGCGGCGAATGATGGCGATCTATTCGGAGATAGTGTTCAGTTGGACTCTCGCTTCAGACAAAGCACAGAGGCGCCCTGTAACGAGAACGCAGGCGCCCTTCTGAGGAACGGAGTTATCGGATGCGACGTCGAAATGCGATCCAACTGAAGACATAATTATAAAGATAACTAAATGAGGATCATATAGCGATCTTGTAAACTGGCATAAGAAGTGTTATGGTCTCGTATCTAGCTATTGCTGCAATGCAGACTGAAAGTGAGGAAGAAGAGTTGATGATGATAATGATGACGATTATGATGACGATTATGATGATGTCGATGATAATAGGGATGATGATGATGGTGATGATGATGATTGTGAGGATGATGATGATGATGATAATAATGATGACGGTGACTATAATAAAAATGATGATGATGATTGTGAGGATGATGATGATGATAAAAATGATGACGGTGACTATGATAAAAATTATGATGATGATTGTGAGGATGATGATGACGACGACGATAATAATGATGATGGTGACGATGATAATAATGATGATGATGATTGTAGTGGTGATGATGATGATGACGACGATGATGATGGTGACGATGATAATAATGATGATGGTGACGATAATAATAATAATAATAATAATAATAATGACAACGATGATGATGGTGACAACGATGATGATGACGAAGACGACGATGATGATGGTGACGATGATAATGATGATGGTTGTGATGGTGGTGATAATGATGATGGTGAATATCGATGACACTCTGCGACGCATAACAACGAGAGGCTGGAACACAGGCGGAAGGAAACAGGTGGGGTACTGGGGCGCGTACCCCTTCCCCCCCCCCACAATCCACATCAACAATTCTGTCTGTTGATTTATCGTCTTGGCGACAAAACGAAACGCGTTATAAGGGTACGAATAAACGAGCCAGTCTGGTATTTTCTTCCCTATCAATATAATCTAAACACGTATCTATTCATATGAAGGGGCGGACCAAGGCAGAACGGAAGATGACCTCTCGAAACTGGCTCCGCCACTGAGCTGGGAGACAGACTTTCGTGACGGTAAGTCAAAGCGTCATTGCAGGGGCGTAGCGACGGGGTATATCGGTATATATATATATCCCCCCCAAAAAAAAAAAAAGTCAGGCTACCTTATAGTTTTTAATGTGTTTTTTAGGATTTTCAACGTTTTTTAAAATTTATACCCCTCTCCCAATCACATTATACCCCTAAATCAAATTCCTGGCTACGCCCCTGGTCATCGTAATCACGCTGCTTGAGACTTCACCACTAAACCCATCAGGAATTGTCTACAGAAAAAGGTGTCGGAATTATTTTACATGATTTTTATAAATTTTATTGTACTTATTTTAAATTTTTATTTTTTTAAATTTATGTATGAAATTTAGAAGATCTTTAAACGAAACGCCTCAAACTCACTTACCAATGTAAGCTACTTAATCTAAATTTAAGCATTATAAAATTCCGGATAAACGGCGCTGTGGATATTAATCTACGTACCGTGTTTCGTGAACTAACAGAGATTATGCACTTAAACGGGTTTCATTGTACTGCCAAAGACGTGAGTTTGAAAGGCTACAAGAAACATCTCCGACTCGACTGACGCGCAATGGAAGGCCGGATGAGACATGGGTGTGTCCAAATTGGTTGACGCTGTAGCTTTTAGAACGATACACTTCAGCATCGAATAGAATGTGTCTAATCTGACAGTTATTGCATAGAGGTCAACTTGACCTTTTACCCCACCCCCACCCCCACCCCCTCACCACCCCATCCAACCTGTCACCCTAAGTGAAAACCTGATGACCGACGGATTCCGTGAAACTGTCGACGCGTCGTGCTGGAAAACAAAGAGAAAAGCCGATGGGAAACATGGAGAGCGAAGATGACGCATTTCTAAGAATTATTTTCTACAGCCAGAAAGTGGATCTACGGAAAAGCAATGCGAAACCGAGGGAATTGAATGGGAAAATGGGGAAAACATCGTGGGTGGGGTGGGGGGTGGGTGGGTGATGATGAGATATCTATCGCGCCATCATCGAAGTATCTTTAATGAATGAAAGTGCTAAGAGTGAAAACGAACAAACGACGCCGATTTCAAACGCAGCTGTCAGGAAGATCGGTGAGGAGAAAATCGCACGGGATACGAAACGAAATGAAAAAATAGACCTCTTAAGAATTAAGAGCCTTTCCTTTGACGATATTCAATAGAAGAGTCGATCAGCAGCGTCATTTCACACTTTTCATGGTGGCTAGATAATTTTGGGGCAAATTTTGGAAAATTTTTGGTGAATGTATGGCAATTTTTGACAAAATAAAATGTTGGCATTTTTTGGCCAATTATTGACAAATTTGGCAAATTTTAGGGCTAATTTTTGCCCATTTGTAATTTTGGATATTTTTGGCAATTTTTGCGATTTTTGCTCATTTCACATTTATTTATTTATTTATTTAATGATAATTTAACTATTCCATGCATATTTTGTCATCCAACAACGCGATATACATTGTGTCCGAATAAAAGGGAGCTTAATACATTGTACATAATTTTTTTAATTTTCTTGGGACCCACGGCCCCCTGTCCCCTCCCTCAAATGACGTCCCCGGTGTCGATAGCTGTCTTAGAATATCGAGAGGTTTAGCATAATTCGTCCAAGATCCGAATAATTTTTCTTTAAATTT
Source organism: Metaphire vulgaris (assembly GCA_018105865.1). Taxonomy (NCBI): domain Eukaryota; kingdom Metazoa; phylum Annelida; class Clitellata; order Crassiclitellata; family Megascolecidae; genus Metaphire; species Metaphire vulgaris. The sequence continues at coordinate 3,098,022 of CM030872.1, forward strand.
CGAAGCCTCGTCTTTAGAAATCATCATAGACTTTGGATAATAGTAGTAGTAGTAGTAGTAGTAGTAGTAGTAGTAGTAGTAGTAGTAGTAGTAGTGCAGTGGTAGCAGTGGTGGTATGTTAGTGGTGGTAATAGTAATAGGTGGTGGTGGTGGTGGTGGTGGTGGTGGTGGTGGTGGTGGTGGTGGTGGTGGTGGTGGTGGTGGTGGTGGTGGTGGTGGTGGTGGTGGTGGTGGTGGTGGTGGTGGTGGTGGTGGTGGTGGTGGTGGTGGTGGTGGTGGTGGTGGTGGTGGGAATGGTGGTGGTGGTGGTGGTGGTGGTGGTGGTGGTGGTGGTGGTGGTGGTGGTGGTGGTGCAGTGGTGGTGGTGGTGGTGGTGGTGGTGGTGGTGGTGGTGGTGGTGGTGGTGGTGGTGGTGCAGGTGGTGGTGGTGGTGGTGGTGGGGTGGTGGTGGTGGTGGTGGTGGTGGTGGTGGTGGTGGTGGTGGTGGTGGTGGTGGTGGTGGTGGTGGTGGTGGTGGTGGTGGTGGTGGTGGTGGTGGTGGTGGTGGTGGTGGTGGTGGTGGTGGTGGTGGTGGTGGTGGTGGCAGCAGCAGTGGTGGTGGTGGTGGTGGTGGTGGTGGTGGTGGTGGTGGTGGTGGTGGTGGTGGTGGTGGTGGTGGTGGTGGTGGTGGTGGTGGTGGTGGTGGTGGTGGTGGTGGTGGTGGTGGTGGTGGTGGTGGTGGTGGTGGTGGTGGTGGTGGTGGTGGTGGTGGTGGTGGTGGTGGTGGTGGTGGTGGTGGTGGTGGTGGTGGTGGTGGTGGTGGTGGTGGTGGTGGTGGTGGTGGTGGTGGTGGTGGTGGTGGTGGTGGTGGTGGTGGTGGTGGTGGTGGTGGTGGTGGTGGTGGTGGTGGTGGTGGTGGTGGTGGTGGTGGTGGTGGTGGTGGTGGTGGTGGTGGTGGTGGTGGTGGCAGTGGTGGTGGTGGTGGTGGTGGTGGTGGTAGTAGTGGTAGTGGTGGTGGTGGTAGTAGCAGTAGTGGTGGTGGTGGTGGTAGTAGTAGTAGTAGTAGTAGTAGTAGTAGTAGTAGTAGTAGTAGTAGTAGTAGTAGTAGTAGTAGTAGTAGTAGTAGTAGTAGTAGTAGTAGTACGTGTTTTACTGAAGTATTTGGATCCGGTAAATATCTCACAGTTATTTCTCTTGTTCGAAGAGCGATGTTCCATTCCCGAATAAGTTAGACGCTGATAATTATCTTTTCGATAAAACTGCATTATGCCTAATGGGGCTGTCGGTCGGTCAGTCTGTCCTGTCTGAGTGGTGGGATGGAGGTGGGGGAGGGGGGGGGTGGTCGTGCGATGTCCATTGCTCCGCTTGTGTCTAAATGGACCAGTTTAGCTGGAGACATAAAAAAGGCCCGCTCCACTCCATCACACATTTATCTGCACTTTGCCAGTCGTTTATGTTCTGTGTTTCTGGCGAAAGGCGTTCGAGAGAGAGAGAGAGAGAGAGAGAGAGAGAGAGTGTGTGTTCGCGTCTGATTCTTTCGCAAATTTCGAAAACGGAGAGACAAATTAATACGTGTATGTCTTTCAGGGGCGTAGCCAGGAATGTGATTTGGGGGTATAAATCTTTTAAAACTTTAAAAATCTTTAAAAACGCATTAACAACTTTAAGGTAGACTGATTTTTTTTTTTGGGGGGGGGGTACATATACCAATATATCCCCCGTCGCTGCGCCCCTGATGTCTTTGTCAGTGTCCTTTTGTGCGTCTCTCTCTCTTTCCTTCCTTCTCTCTCTCTCTCTCTCTCCTTCTCTCTCCTTCTCTCTCTCTCTTTCTCTGCCTCTCTCTCTCTCTCTCTGTGTACTTGTGTGCGTGTAAATGTGTGTGGATTGTGCATGTGTGTGTGTTTGTGTGTGTTTGTGTGTGTACTTGTGTGTATGTGTATTTGTGTGTGTGTGTGTGTCTGTCTGCATGGGCCAGAGGAAGTAACAATTTGACTCAATATTAATCGTTGACCAATTATTAATCGTTGCTCTATCAGGCATACAACTGTTGGGCTCTGGGGACGACAGGTGTTTCTTCAAAGCATAGCCTATCTCTTGAAGAAGTTGCTAATTCTCACTGCTAACGTCTCACACCCATCTTACGCAGTTTTTCCTTGACTTCAAAACAGCCGGCGTTGCTTGTCGGAGAATGCGCTCACGTGCTTCTGATGGTAATCCCTTTTGATCCGACCAGGGATTAGTATTAAGCGATTCTTCCGGCTAGAAATTGTTTGATCCTGCCATTTTGCGGTTTTTTCGAAGCTTGGTGTGCTCTCTGAGGAGACTCGATCCTTCAAAATCCGAATCTTCTGGCTAATAAACCGGTGGCATGCATCGCTAGCAGGCCGCTATCTAGGAGGCAGACTGGCAGCGGCGGTTGCACGTGGGGGATGAGTCGGAATGCATCTCCCCACCGGACTTCCGGACTTTTTTCGCTTGTGAAACCTATTTTTTGGGTAAAGGTCTAGTTAAACTATACGAAGAAAAACTGCGGATGACCTTTTATGCTTGTCAATCTATTTTTCGGTAAAAGTGTCAGTGTTTTTCGGCAAATTTTTATTGATTTTTTTTTCTTTTTACCCCCTCCCCAAACAACTTCCTATGAATTCATTTAATTCATTTCATCCCCCACCCACCAAGAAATCCTGGAACCGCCACTGCTGACGGACAGGGAACTGACCAATCTCTGTCGTGTAGGTCTATTTCATGCGAACACCTCCTTTAAGTTTTTGTTTTCGATACATGCCAGATATTGTAATGTAATGTAATGTAATGTAGTATATTGCAAAATTTGTACAGCGCCTCTTGCCTTTCTACTCTCAGAGGCGCCCCCAGGTTAAACGTCGCAAGATAAAACAGTAAGTAAGTAAAATCTCATGAATTTATATTGCGCCTTCGAGAGTAGGTGCCGTAGCGGCGCGGCTGCTTAAGGCCTATTCCTACCGTTGAAATAGCTACTGTATAAGCGAAGTGAGACTTAGGCGTTCGTATTTAGCAGAGCGATGGAGTAAACGTTATCTAAATCAGACTCAGAGATGTCCGTGGTTCATTTTTTAACCCAATCCCACCCAACCCGCCAAATCTCCAACCCAGCCCATGCTGGTAATAGAGTTACTGGACCCAACCCAACGTAATACATTACACTTTCCTAAACCATGACTTATTTTCTGACCCAACCTAACCCACCATTACCATGGAAAAGCCTGACTCAACCCAATCCAACCGAACCCAACCCATAGGTTAACCCAACCCATGGACATCTCTGATCTGAGAGCAGTGTTGTGCAAACCATTTCTGAATTAACAATAGCATGCTTTTCCGTTATAGAAGATTGTCCAACCAATCGGGGCAACGTAACAGTGGACGTTCGCTTAATGCTTTTATTATCCTGCCATTTTGTCTCGGCGCGCCAATAAAGTCATTATAGGCATAATAGCAGAGACCGCCATGTTGAACGAACCTGCTATCGTGACTATCAGGATAACGAGTCCTGGAGGGGGAGAGATTGCAATAGAGGACTCTAAATGCAATCCGGATCGTAAATCCAGGTCTAGGACAAGATGGCGAGATGAAATAGCAGATTGCTAACTGGTTGAAACACACATCCCAACGGTCGTAAGGCGACATAATGGAAATCAATTATTGGTACTTGATTTTTATATGTATATATTGGTCAAGGTACGGCTTCAGTAGGAGATATTTTGCGGGGATACATCCCCCTTACGTGTCCATTACGTTGTCCCCGGCAGTGTGGTTTCAGTTATTGATTATTTTTCACTTACAGTTACAGTTGAAGTTGTTGAAATTATTTTCCAGTTATAGTTACAGTTAAGGTTATTGTCGTTTTTCAGTTACAGTTTCAGTTACAGTTAATTATTTTTCAGTTATTTTCAGTTAATCGCCATTAAACACATTAATGGAATTTTGGTGCTTTTTCTTAATAGACAATAACTCTATATACTTTTTGTCGCATACAAATACTTTGCCGATATATTTTTAAGTGGAACATTCGTCGTTTAATGCCAGTTTATCATTCACGCGGATATTGTCCGGTAATCCCCACAACATATCCCCTAATGGACTCGCAGCTCAACCCAGCAATGTGTATCTATCTATCTATCTATATATCTATCTATCTATCTTTCTTTCTTTCTTTCTTTCTTTCTTTCTTTCTATCTATCTTTCTTTCTTTCTTTCTTTCTTTCTATCTTTCTATCTATTTTTCTATCTATATTTCTATCTTCCGATTTTTCTATCTATATACCTATCTATCTCAGCAGCAAATAGATGCGCAGCCATATTTGTACAGAAGCAGTGCGTAGCTATATATGCACAGTGGCTACCGAATCTGGACTGTCGTAATGCACTGCGGGAACCACAACGGACCAGTAAATCGAACGGAGCGGACGAGGTGACGGCCATTAGCAAGACTCCGTGCCCAACGCCCCGCGACCTGCGTATTACGCCGGGTCCGTCCTGCCGGAGACCGTCCGCCGTAAGTAGCCTGAGTTATTGGCCGCCGGAGTCTGAAGAGGTCTCCATACGTCGTTTCGTGGAGCTCCTCTGAGCTCACCAATTGGAGAAAATACGATGTATTTATGGCCACACAGTCACCGTTCACGTCAATTTCCACCTGCTGCTCGTAGGCTGAGTGCGCGTTCCATCGTGAACGATGGATAGTAGTATTAGTATTAGTATTAGTATTAGTATTAGTATTAGTATTAGTATTAGTAGTAGTAGTAGTAGTAGTAGTAGTAGTAGTAGTAGTAGTAGTAGTAGTAATAGTAATAATAATAGTAGAAATAGTAGTAGTAGTAATAGTAATAATAATAGTAGAAATAGTAGTAGTAATAATCTATCATATTAAAATCGTTATCTGTATGTCTGTTACCTTCAAGCGTTCTGATTGGTTGACTATTGGTAGACGGTTTAGGCCGTTTAGTCCTTACGTCGCGATGCGTTCGTGGGCGAGCGTTGACTATTGGTAGACGGTTTAGACCGTTTAGTCCTTACGTCGCGATGCGTTGGTGGACGATGTTCGAAGACGACGTTGCTATTGGTAACAATTGTTCGTAGAACCGGTTTAGTCGAGTCAGTGCAGCATCAGAGGGCTGGGCGTGCGACGACGTTGCTATTGGTAACAATTGTTCGCAGCAATTTTAACGTACATTTGAGCGTACACAAAAAATCGTGTACAGCGTCACAAATGGCCACAGTTGCGTGATTTTAACGTACATAGGCGCAGAGCTTGGCTAGGTGGCGATCATTGAAATGTTGTTCAGCATGAATTCAATGATTGGGTATTAGGTATAGGTATTGGATTAGTATTATCCTGCACTGCGAGCGAAGCGAGCGCGAGCGAAGCGAGCCTCTTTCTAGTATAATATTAAGATTCTTATTCTGTATTTCTGTTACCTTCAATCGTTCTCATTGGTTGACGAAGAAGCGTTTTACGAAGCGTACGTTTAGCACGGTTTAGTCGAGTCATTGCAGCGTCAGAGGGGTGGGCGTGCGACGACGTTGCTATTGGTAACAATTGTTCGCAGCCTGAGGAAGTTGCGCAATTTTAACGTACATTTTAACGTACACAAAAAATACGTGTACAGCGTCACAAATGGTCACAGTTGCGTGATTTTAACGTACATAGGCCTAATTATTACGTGGCGCAGAGCTTGGCTAGGTGGCGATCAACAGTGCAGCATGAATTCAATGATTGGGTATTAGGTATATGTATTGGATTAGTATTATCCTGCACTGCGAGCGAAGCGAGCATCTTTCTAGTAATAATAATAATAATAATAATAGTAGCAGTAGCAAAAGTAGTAGTAGTAGTAGTAATAGTATAAATAGTAGTAGTAGTAGTAGTAGTAATAGTAGTAGTAGTAGTAGTAGTAGTAGTAGTAATAATAATAGTAGAAATAGTAGTAGTAATAATAATAATAATAGTGGTGGTGGTGGTGGTGGTGGTAGCAAAGTGGTGGTGGCAAAGTGGTGGTGGTGGTGGTAATGGTGGGGAATAGTGGTGGTGGTGGTGGTGGTGGTGGTGGTGGTAATAGTAATGGTGGTGGTAGTGGTAATAGTAATAGTGGTAGTGTAGTAGTAGTAGTAGTAGTAGTAGTAGCAAAAGTAGTAGTAGCAAAAGTAGTAGTAGTAGTAGTAGTAATAGTAATAGTAATAATAATAATAATAGTAGTAGTAGTAGTAGTAGTAGTAGTAGTAGTAGTAGTAGTAGTAGAGTTGTTAGAAGTAGTAACCCAAGTATTGATAATAGTGCTGATAGTGTTGTTATTGGCGTTTCTGCTGTTGCTACTGATGAAGTCGTCGTAGTAGTCGTCGTCGTTGTTGTTGTTAAAAGCCACTGTCACTCAATCAGCTCTCAGTTTCATTATCTGTTTGTCACAATCACTTGTCTTCATAGAAATGTATTGCAGCCCTCATATTAAATCTAAATTATCTCCCTCCTAATCACTCTACATGGAGCAATCTAATTGTAATAAACCTGTTCGTAACTTCGTTTTGCCTTGAATTTTTTATCTCCTATGTGATTGATTATAGCGAAATTTATGACTTCGGTAGCGGAGCGTGTCAATTCGTTCTAAGCAATTTAGCAATTCCTTAAACTGAAATTTGGATTGGAGCAATGCACTCCACGTGATTAGGGTCACAAAGGTGAATTCGGTGCAGAATTTGTCGACGCAAGTGACAAAGCTATTTTAAAAAATCTATTAAAAACATTGAAGACATCGTTTAGAGGAACCGTTTTCGTTGAAAGGAAATAACTTCGTTAGAGACAACGTTCAAGTGTCCATTGAAGACATTTCTCGGTTCATTCAATCTCGGTTTTATGGAGCAAGTGCTGAGGTACAGTATTAGTCTCAATTCACTTCACTGTATTTTAATTGTAACCATCGATTTATCTTTCCGTCAGTCCGTTAATCCATCCATCATCCACCCATCCACCCATCCATACATCCATACATACATACATACATACATACGTACATCAATTCATACATACAGTACAACCATCCATCCATCCATCCATCCATCCATCCATCCATCTATCTATCCATTCATCCATTCATACATGCATCCATCCACTCACCCATACATCCATACATACATATATACATCCATACATACATACATACATACGTACATACATTTATCCACCCATCCATCCATCCATCTATTCATATATGCATACATTCATTCATTCATCTGTCCACTCCTCAGGCCGTCCGTCCGTCTTTAGTGTGTTTCTTTGTCTGTCTGTCTGCCTGCCTGTCTCTCTTTCTGTGCGTATGTGGGTGGCACTGTGTGTTTGTCCATCAGTCTGTCTATCCGTGTTCTTGTCTGTCTGTGTGTCTGCCTGGCACTTCTTTGTGTCTGTAATAGTTCATCGAGGCTTTTTCTCTGATCTAATTGTCAGTTTCTTGTTCGTTCTGCTTTGCATCTATATTCGCTGTCGACAGCGACTAGGAAAGAAAGCCCAGTCGCCTTCAGTCGCCCTCAGGCTCTGTTTGAAATTATTTCCTATTCACACTCACGCCGCTCAAGGTCAAACCGGATCAGATACGAGGTCCCCAAGGACAGTGAACGAAAAAAGACCCGAAGACGTAATAGACAAACTCAGTGGCGTAGCCAAGGGGGTTTGGGGAATTAAACCTCCCTTGGCTGCCGACGAAAGTTTTTTTTGATGTGTTTCCTACTTTCCATACATATTTTATTTTCGGACGCGGTTTGGGGGGTCAAAACTCCCTTGGCTGTTGACCGAAAATTTTCCAGTGCTATAGAATGTAAAGGTGTAAGATGGCCTTTTTTGCTTGGCAAGATTTTTAGAAATTGATTACGATCAAAACCACTTCCCTTCCGGAAATCCTCGCTACGCCACTGGACAAACTACAAAATGCTTTATTGTGAAAAACTATTTAGACGCAGTAGCATAAAAGATAATATTAGTTATGGCAAAGATATAGGCCTACAAATATAAAATAAATATATAAATATTAAATAAATATGTATATATTAAATTGATGCATAGATATAAAATAGATTTGGGGCTGTCCATTAATCACGTCAACAATTTTTGGGCAATTTTTGACCCCCTCTCCCTTGGCAACAATTCTCAACTATCAATGACCCCCTATTATTATGTCAAAAACGTTTGATCCCCCACTAAGATTAATGACGGGTCCCCGTAAAAAGTTTAGAAGGTTATTATTTTTGCGGTCATAAACTTTTACCCCATTTTTGTTCATCGAGTGTCAAAATGTGGTGATGCTACAATAAAAAATGCTACAAAAATGCTACAATTACATCAGATTACGACTTACGAGGTAATACTTCTACTACTACTACTACTACTACTACTACTGCTGCTGCTGCTTATTATTATTATTATTATTATTATTATTATTATTATTATTATTATTATTATTATTATTATTATTGTGTTTACTGAAGTATTTGGCTCTACAGTAGGGGCAGTGTCAATTTCTAAGAGCAAGTTTTATGTGATCGTGGTTTTTGATGGTTTTAGTGGTTACTAGAAGTCATTGGTTTCTGCGTTGTAAAAGTAATTGCACTGCATAGCAGAATACGACGGGTGCTCGTAAAAACGGACTGCGTATGTCATTTCAAACCGTCTCTTGTCGATATTTACGAAGAACTATGCGTCAGCAACACAGCATTGACCAGTAAAATCTCCATATCGCTTTGTTTTAGATGCTGATCTACATTCATGGAAAGACGATTGCTAGCTAGCGCAGAGTCAACGATAGACATAACCAAAGGCTGTGAGTCGATGGACGGAGACTCGTTACAAAGCAATGCCAACGATCTTTGTCCGTAAGAGTTGGTATCATGTACAGCTCTCCTGAGCTGCTGCTGCAAAAATAGGCGCTACACAAATGCTACAAATACATTAGGTTACGACTTACGAGTTATAAATACTTCTACTACTACTACTATACTACTACTACTACTACTACTACTACTACTACTACTACTACTACTACTACTACTACTACTACTACTATTACTACTACTACTACTACTACTACTATTACAAACGCCATCATCAATAGCAGCAGCACTACTACTACTGCTACTACTACTACTGATGATACTACTACTACTACTTATAGTAGTAGCATCAGTAGTAGTAGTAGCAGAAGCATGAGTAGTAGTAGTAATAGTAGTAGTAGTAGTAGTAGTAGTAGTAGTAGTAGTAGTAGTAGTAGTAGTAGTAGTAATAATAATAATAGTAGTAGTAGTAGTAGTATAGTAGTAGTAGCAGCAGCAGCAGTATTAACCTAGTTCTAATGGATGTGATGACTTTATTTTGTTTGTCAGATTTTTCTTGTTGTCCCCAGGCGCGGGCCGGGACACCCTACCTACGCCCCTGAAATGCACCCCCTGCTGAAAAAAATTCCTTCCGACGAGCCTGCTCCAAGTGGAAATTGACGAACGAAATTCTTGCAGAGGACAACCTGAGACTTGGGCACTCTGCAACAACAGATCGGTTCCTATGGCGTTTAATATGAGCCATAAAATCCACTTCGCAGACAT
>CM030872.1:3112612-3282612 GCA_018105865.1 Metaphire vulgaris
CCCCTCTTGTCCCAATGTGCGGGCGCCCATGCGTCTGGATGTCACTGCACACGGGACAGAAGCCTGACAGGGTCCCGTATCCATTAGTTCCTCCACTGGCGCCAGATCTGGATCACATAAATTCGCCGCTCTATTACAACAAGCCGATTAGGAATCGCATTAGGAAATCCGCTGTAGCGCAAACGACTCGTTGATTAGAGTCCAGCGTACGGACAGGAAGTCGCGGAAAGTGAAATCCGGATTTGTGAGAAGCCGTACGAGCGAAATTGAAGACGAACCCGCGTCTGTAGGCCAGCGGCGCAGTCAGGAGTCCGGGATAGGGGGGGGGAGGTTGAAATTTTCGGGTGAAAAGTCTTCACAGGCAGAAAAAGGTCGTCTTGTAGGACAGCACTTTAAACCATCCCGCATCGTCTTCGATCATACTACCGCTCTACCTGAGAAATGATTGTAGGGTCATCGATGCAACTCAAAGATCAATGGTGCTCAGGTCCAACGAATCAAGATTGCTGGTCGTCGACAGAACTCGCAGGAGAATTGGATGTAGGGCCTTCAGGGTATCCGGTCCTCGGAGTTGGAACTCCCTTCCTAGGACATTACGGGATCAAATTGTCTCTCGTGCCGTCTTTTTGAATAGGCTTAAGACGCACTTTTTCAATCTTGACAGTCAAAGCTCGATCATATATCCGTATCATACGTATTATATTTTTGCGTATCATACGCACGTATTTTAACGTATGACTCTTTATCATACGCGCCATCATACGTGAGCAAAAATACCTTAGGCCTAAATAGTCATGAAATTGCGTCACTTACCGCAGTCTGTTAACCATTTACCTGCGCAAAAAGAAATTAAAAGGGAAACAAGTGTTAACGAAGTGAATTTTGGGATCAGTTACAGTGACGTGGCGTGACGTCGCAATTGATGTTGCTCGCTAAATAAGCAAATTATAAGTAACCGAGCAGACTTATAAAATACGCGTATCATACGCGTATTTTATTTTCTTATTCATACGCACGTATTTTAACGTATTTTATTTTGTCATACGCGTATGATCGAGCGAGCTTTGTTGACAGTTGACTCATCAGTAGCGGCCAGTGGCGGCTCTAAGATTTGGCAAGTGGGGCCGTTGGGGGCAACTTCTAATCATGGGGGCCAACTATTTGTTGTTTAATGTATGTATCATTAAGTGTAGGGTCCCAACTGGGGGGCCACTGGGGGGCCAGGCACTCAATAGGGGGGGCACGGGCCCCCCTGCCCCCCCCGGTGGAGCCGCCACTGGTAGCGGCGCATTTGTAAAAATAGCGCCTGCAATTTCAGGATCTGTGTATCTACGTGCCCACTAACTCCTCCTCCCCAATTTGTTTCTCAACGCTTTTGCGCAAAGCCCACGAATACCAGCCCGAATAGGGGCGGTGGGGCCCTCCGTGTCCCCAGAGTCAACCCATGTACCTTCTCTCTTTCCTATGGAAGTCTTCCAGAAAGTTTAGGCCCTTACAGAAGTTTACGGACCAGTTTACAGTTTACAGGATAGAGAAAAAGAGAGGGAGACATATAGAGATGGACAGAGAGAAAGACACAGACACACGGAGACAGACACAGAGACAGAGTGCTACTTAGATATACAGAGAGAGAGAGAGAGAGATCAGGGGGTGTTGTGGGGTGTCGGTCTCAAATTTGGGGGTGTTAGGGGTGTAAAAACATCCCTGGGTCCGGGCCCCCGTGTCCATATTGTATGCCGGCTCCCCAGTGCCCCGGTTGTGACCCCTATGCTTTACTAGTCCGGCGTTTGTGAAAAATAGTTGGAGCCCCCCTCCACGCTTAGCAGTTGCCACCCCCCAACGGCCCCCACTTGCCAAATCCTGGAGCCGCCACCGCCCAACAAATCTCGAGTCGGGTCGGATCAAGTTAACATGAAGAAATGACGTCGTCCAATGCACTGGAACCCTGGCTACACCGGTCCTAGTACAGGCCCTAATTGCGGGAATGTATGTGTCGTCATTATCGCCTGTGCGGGGATATGTCCGCGGAATGTTCCGTTCTCATCAGAGTCGACGGAGCGACGCTTAAATCAATTGAAACAGACGAGTAATGGCGTTCCGAATTCAAAGCAACGGAGACAACGGAAAGGACAACAGATAATACGCCGCGGGCAACGGTTGTCAAGTCTCACAGAGGCAACAGCAGAAGAAGGAACGTTGATTTTCATGAAATCTAAACAAACATGCCTCAAGGCTTTCATCATCATCATCATCATCATCACCATCATCATCATCATCGTCGTCATCATCATCATCGACGGATGACAGTCTGTGGTGGATAAGCCAAGTCAAAATGATGAGGTTTTAATCTTGTTCTAAACCACCACCACCACCACCATCATCATCATCATCATCATCATCATCATCATCATCATCATCATCATCATTATCATCGTCGTCGTCGTCATCATCATCATCATCATCATCATCATCACCACGATGGAACTTGAGATAACGGTAATGGCGAAGAATGCAAGTCCTTTTGCAGAGGAGGTATGGACTTGGGAATAGGGGCGGAGGAGGAGGGGTGAATTCGAACAGCCAAGAATTGTCCACTGCTCACAGAAATACTGTATCGTCACATATACGGGTGGAATCAATTTTTCTTATCTACACCGTGGGCCGTAAAAAAACAAGCCCTTTCTATTTCGGTGATAACTTCGTCAAGTTCTAACCAAGCTCGATAAAACTCAACAGCAATGTAGCTGAGAGAATCCCCAACACATTTGTTTACAGCGGCGTAGCCAGGATTTCAAAATAGGGGGCACATCAACATTTTTTCCGGCCCAAAAATCTTGACGAGCGAAAAAGGTCGTCGTCTCAAACGCCTTAACCCCTTAACTGGGGATCCCGGATATATCCGTCCATTTTACATTGAGTTACAGTTAAATACACGGTTAAGGGGTTAAAGTAAAGTCTTGTGTGTCTGGTGTATTCTCATCGATCTAATACTACCCCCACCCCTCCCCACCCCACTCCAACTACTCACCGGTTTTGGGCGAATCTCACTACCGGTGCCGGGATCGAACATCAATTTGGGGGTCTGTCGGTATATTTTTGGGGTCCATCCATGCCGAAAAAGTCTTGCAAGCAATAAAGGTCATCCCAGGCGCAGATTGGGGGGAGGGGTGTTGGAGGCGTCGGTCTCAAATTGTGGAGGGGGTGTTGAGGGTGTTAGTTGGTGTAAAAATATCCCTGGCGCCGGGTCTTCACGGCTACAGCCATTGCGCGTTTATCATTTTGCGAAACACTTGATAAGGTTATTGCCAAAATAGAAAGGGTTTGCTTTTTTACGGGCCCACAGTGTACAGTATATATATATGATAGATCTCGGTCCCCGTCACCGTACGTGACGCCATAGAAGCTTCGACCGAGCAAATACCTGTTGCACATTTGTCAGAAGGGCAGACGTCGTCGAATGGAAACGAGGCGTTTGCAGAGTGGCCGGATCACGTGACCGGAAGTGAAAATTGACTGTTTCTCAATCCGAACAGGCGAGCTTCCCACCGGGACGATTTTTCAACATTCTGTCGAGTCCACCCCTCCTCCCTCTCTCCACCTGCTCCTCCTTCTCCTTGGTCAAAATCAGTTTTTCCCTCGACGCCAATCTGTCCGTCGTCGTTCAACATACCCTCAATAATACAAATTTAAGCCCTTCGTATAGTTTGACTTTTTATGGCGCACAGTGTATATATATATATAATTATATATATATGTATATATATATATATATATTATTAGCTAGACGATTTCTATAGCGCAATAAGCATGGCAAAAGTGGCCAAAGACAAGAGCGCTTTACAAAACTACGAATATCCGATGGTGAATAAGTTAAGTCTTAAGATTACGTAGAAAAATTCCAAGAGAGTCAGAGTTTGTGACAAAGTCCGGTAGTGAGTTCCACAGTCCTGGATTGCCCCGGATGACCGATATGTCCCCGAACTTAGCCGTCTTAGACGGGGGAGGCACAAGCAGTTTAACGCGATATATATGTATGTATATATATACATACGTATGTATATATATATATATATATATTTATTTATTTATTTAAACCGACGGGCAATTTTCCAATCTGTCTTTAATCGAAAGATTATCCACTTATCTGAAAAATCATACAGAAGAGCTTCGTTATAACGTAGGCTACTCAGTGGGGTTGGTAAAATTTGGTAGCCTACGTAATATCCGAGGAGGTACGTTTTATCCAATACCGCCTAATTCGGTAGCGCATCACACGGTACCGTATATATTGCGGTACGTTATAGACGAGAATACGTTATAACCGAGTCCGTTATATCGAAGTTTTACTGTAATTTATAAGGAAATGCGGCTGTTTTGATAGTCGTGGCTTTCCATATGTGTAGCTGGCGATGTGAGAGGTTTTTCAAAAGGCAGTATGTTTATCAGTATACCTTTTGTGTTTATTTGAATTCACTCGATTACTTCTCTGCAGTGGCGGCTCCACCGGGGGGGGGGCAGGGGGCCCGTGCCCCCTATTGAGTGCCTGGCCCCCAGTGCCCCCCCAGTTGGGACCCTATACTTAATGCTACATACATTAAACAACAAATGGTTGGCCTCCCATGATTAGAAGTTGCCACCCCAACGGCCCCCACTTGCCAAATCCTAGAGCCGCCACTGCTTTTCTGAAATATATAAATACAAATGTTAATAAATATTAGTATTGTCAGCAGTGGCGGTTTCACGTGGGGGGATGAGTTGGGATGCATCCCCCCACCGGACTTCCGGACTTACTTTTTTTGCTTGCGAAACCTATTTTTGGTAAAAGTCTAATTAAACTAAGGGGGAAAACCTGCGGATGACCATTTTTTTGCTTTTCTACCTATTTTTCGCGGTAAAAGTGTAGTAAAATTAGGGATAAAATTCCCTTCTGTCAGCCTTTTTGGGTAAAGTTTATTGACTGTTTTCCTTCTATTTTCATCCCCCCACCAACTTCCTATGAATTCATTTAATCTCCCCCCTTACAAAGAAATCCTGGAGCCGCCACTGTTCATTTCCTCACCAAAAAATCCTAGAACCGCCCCTAATTGTCTGTATAGTACATAGCCTTACATCCTACGTAGTATCATAATCATAAAACAACACGTTTAACTTACCTTTGATAGAAATATATTTATGAGATTTTAAGAAATCATAGTTTTTGTGCTGGGTTTTTTTCTGAGACACCCTGTAGAGTGTGAGAAAATACACTTCACATGTGCTTGAGAACTAATTAATTTTCGTCGATTCTTCTATTATTATTATTATTATTATTATTATTATTATTATTATTATTATTATCATCATCATCATCATCATCATCATCATCATCATCATCATCATTATTTCAGCGCATAGGAAATTCTGCTAAACCACTTAAAATCCAGCTAATAATAATAATAATAATATTATTATTATTATTATTGTTATTATTATTATTATTATTATTATTATTATTATTATTAAAATCACGTTCAGTTCTCATTGCTTGGCAGTTGCAATGTGTTATGAGATTGAGCAGAGGCATTGGTTTCTCCTCCTCTGTCCATCCGATATATTAGTCATCGATGACCCAAGTCACGTCATGAGTCGTGAACGCGCTTTTTGCCGAACGAAAAAACCCGATACATGTTCGACTTGTTCGTTCTTTAATGAAATCTCTCCGACGCGACCAAATTCCTTCAGGTAGCTGGAGATATTACGAATCTGTAGTGGAATTCCATCTAATTGCTGTGTAGAGTGTGGTATTTCTGGAAGGGGAAATGGGGAAATTTCCTGGTCACTGCCTATTAACCCCCACCCCCGCCCAGTGTCGGCTCTAGGATTTGGCAAGTGGGGAGGGGCGTTGGGGTGGCAACTTCTAATCATGGGGGGCCAACCATTTGTTGTTTAATGTATGTAGCATTAAGGATAGGGTCTCAACTGGGGGCCACTGGGGGGCCAGGCACTCAATAGGGGCACGGGCCCCCTGCCCCCCCGGGGAGCCGCCACTGACCCCGCCCGCCCCACTGGTCCACTCTCAGTGGCGGGGCCACGGGGTTTGGGGGGTTTGAACCCCCACTTGCCATCGGGCCACCTGTGAGATTCGTGCAGAGAAATTTTTGGTGAGGGGGTAGGGGATGATTGAGGATCGGTTCTACTAGTCTAAGTATCAAACGTTCTCAACTGTATATATCTACAGGATAGCATTGCGGGCTTAAAGGACATTTTTAAACTACAGAGAATGGTATTGGCAGACGTAGGAATGCCTAGCACTTTGACAGAGAAGTGAAGAGCACCTGCTAATCAAGTTTTGTCAAAAATTAGGGCACTATCTCTTGTAGATAAAAAGTGCTTGGCATTCAGAATTTTGCCTGTGGCATTCTCTAATGCGTAAATTGGACATTTTAAATGACATTTTTAAACTACAGAGAATGGTATTGGAAGACGTTTGAATGGCTAGCACTTTTGACATAGACATGAAGAGCACCTGCTAATCAAGTTTTTTGAAAAATTAGGCCACTATCTCTTGTAGATCAAACGTGCTTGGCATTCAGAATTTTGCCTGTGGTATTCTCTAATGCGTAAATTGGACAAGGAGGTTAACGGGTGGCCCGATGGCAAATTAGTTAACTGCTGTCTACTTTTTGTCGCCTTTTCCACTTGTGAGTTGTGACACTAAATAGATTTACAGCGATTTAAAACAAGATTTCAAGATTTGATGGAGCAGTAGCATCTGCCACGTGACTCTTACTCTTAGTAGCATTGACACTAGTAGGCCTATGGGCCAAAGACAAGTAATTTTCGACTTAACACGCACAAATTGAAGCAGAATAATTTGAAATTGACTTGAGCATAAGAAATTACAGACATGGAACCTATTGATGCCAGACCTGTGATTTTGTGTCCAAAATGCTCTAAAACACACGTACGAGCATCTACGATTTCAAAATTTTTTCCGGGGGAGAAACCCCCGGATCCCCATTCCAAGGGAGGCCACGCTAAATGCGGCCGGGAAGGGAGTGTCTAACGCGAGGGAATGGGAGAAAGCAGGGGTATTTCTAACATTATCAATTGGGGGGTATTTCAGGGTTACTTCTAACCCTAACCCTAGGGTTAACCGTAACCCCCCCACTCTCAAACGTCTGGCGCCGCCCCTGTCCACTCTATATATGACAAGAGGTTTATGTCGCGATTTACGATTTATGTAGCGCAGTTAGTATTCAAAACTAATATGGTCTGTAGTCTTTGAATTTTAAAAATGGTCTGTAGTCTTTGAATTTTAAAAATGGTCTGTAGTCTTTGAATTTTAAAAATGGTCTGTAGTCTTTGAATTTTAAAAATTTTGCGGAAAATTTGAAAACCAAGAAAAGATATTCGCTTCACTGTGACGTCATTTTGTCGTTTGTTGTTTTAATTAATGCTAAAAATAATTAGCGAACGATTTGTGTGTGAATCTCGAGTCAAAACTCCGCTCTGAATTATATTTCTTTTTCGATTTAAGGATTAACAGAATGACAACCCACGCTGGCGATATTCTGTTTTCTCATGCAGGCTGTGCTCCGAGTCCCTCCAAAGACTACAATCAACTCGTAGTCACGAAAAATCAGGTAACACAACGCATCAACTCGTTGTCTTATCTATAAATTTGATCGTCTGGTAAATGTATGGGAAGAAAATCTGTTGTGTGGAAGAAAAACTGCATAAGGGTATAGGCCCATGTTCATTGACGTAACCAAGAGGGGGCGTGGGGGCTAACACCTCTTGGCTGCGGATGAAAATATTGTTTGATGTGTTTCCATACATTTTTTTATTTTCGGACGCGATTTTTGGGGTCAAACCCCCAATGTCTGTCGACAGAAAATTTTCTAAGCGCTGCAGAATATAAAGGAGTAAGGTTACGACCTTTTTTGCTAGTCAAGATTTTTCGAAGTTGATTACGATCAAAACCAACCCTCCGCACTTCGGGAAATCCTGGCTACGCCACTGCCCATGTTTTCTCTGGGGGAGGTGAAACGTTGCAACTTCTTTTCATATTTTGTCGTCTACAAGGGTAGAAGATGTCTAAGCGTTTGAGTTCAATTTTATTCGAAAGGGGTCGAATATGGCATGTCGTCACTGTCACCCCCCCCACACACACACACACAAACACACAAAACCTCCGCCAATGATTTCGAGCAAGTAACAATTTTCAAAACATCTTTCAATTTTTTATCAATTTCAAAAATTTTATTTATCCCAGCGCGTTAAACAGATTTTAAAGAACGTTAGGCCTATAAATAAGCCCTGTCCACTCCACCTGGGCCTCTGTTGTGTCAGAACCGTAGCTAAGAGGGTGTGGGGACTACTACTACTACTGCTGCCGAGTGATTAAGTAAGTGAGTAAAATATCGTGCATTTGTATAGCGCTTTCAAAGGCAGCACCGCAGTAGCTCCTTATTCCAAGGCGATTGCTACTACTACTTGGCTACTACTACCTCTAGGCCTACTACTGTTTCTACTACTATTACTACTACTACTACTACTACTACTACTACTACTACTACTACTACTACAGCTACTGTTGTGCTGCTTTCCAAAACGCTAAATAAATCCACAAGATTTTACTTACTACTACTACTACTACTACTACTACTACTACTACTACTACTACTACTACTACTACTACTACTACAACTAATAATAATAATAATAATAATAATAATAATAAGAAGAAGAAGAAGAAGAAGAAGATTATTATTATTATTATTAATTATTATTATTATTATTTAAAAAAACAGTGGCGTAGCCAAGGGATGGTTTGGGGTTAAAACTTGGCTGCCGAAAACAAAATATTTGTAATGAGTTTCTATGTATTTTTAACTTTGGGACGCGATTTTGGGAGTGAAACCCCCCTTGGATATAGAATGTGACGGTTTAAGAGGTGACGACATTTTTGCTTGTCAGGAAAAAATAGAGATGACCCTTTTTGTCAAGATTTTTCAGAAGTTGGTCCCGGTCTAAACCGAAAACCAAAACCGCCACCTTCCGGAAATCCTGGCTACGCCACTGAATACTAATACTAATAATAATAATAATAATAATAATAATAATAATAATAATAATAATAATAATAATAATAATAATATAATTACTACTACTACAGTACTACTATTTTCAAAGTCAAAGTCAAAGTCCTTCCCCGAGCCTCACGGGCTCATAAGGCGGCGCTGTCTACCCTCAGCCAGGCTAATACTACTACCTCTACTACTTATCGCAGAGAATTTGACCACTGCTCCTCATTTTACCACCACGAGAAAGGCTGAGTTTTAGGACTACTACAGCTGTACTAATAATAATAATTATTATTTTTATTATTATATTAATATTAATATTATTTAATAATAATAATAGTGATTTTATATTTTTAATATGATTTCGATTTTCAGGTGATATTTCGCTCTTGGAAGATATCATTGAGAGAACGAGGAAAGGTTCAACCGGTGGAAGTGAAAAGGGCGCACGAGGCATTCTTCAAGGACGAGAATCTTCAGGGTAAGACTCAGAGAGCGCCTGTCATTCCAACCGCAGTGCCTCGCTCGTCAAATAACCAGTCACTGGGGCAAAGACGAATCCAGTCTTTTATCTAGACTCCAGGCCTTTGCGGGGGGTGGAGGAATTTACTTGGCTGCATGGATATTTTTACACCCCCTAAAAACACCCAACACTCCCCAACGCCCCTAATTTGAGGTCGACACTCCAAAATTTCCTAATCTAACAATGGTACGTACCCTAAATAGCCTCCGAACACCCCCAATATTTTACCGCCATCCCCCCCAATTCACAATCCTAGAAATAACCCTGCTTGGCTGAAAGAGGGCACAGTCCAATTAAAAAATAGTGCTGCGATTTTTGGGGGTGGGAGAATTTTGAGGGTTTGGGAGGATCTCCCCTCATAACAGGAATGTATTTTTAGGGGTTGGGGGAATTTTGAGGGTTTTAAGGGAGGAATCTTCCCTCATGACAGGCCTGCATAAAATGGACGAATCAATTCAAACAAACATTGATGTCCAGTGGCGTAGCCAGGATTTCGGAATACGGCGGCACGCATTTGCCCTTGCAGGCAAACTTGATCTGATCCGACTGGGATCGGGGGGGGGGGGGGGGGTAGCGTCATGAGCTACCCGGCACAGTTTGTTTTTGTAACTATGCGACAACTTATGGAAAACGTGAACCGAATTTGTAGAAATTATAAACAATTGAATATTACGATGATGATAATGATGATAATGATGATGATGATGATGATGGTGGTGGTGGTGGTGGTGGTGGTGATGATGATGATGATGATGATGATGATGATTTTTCCAGGCGAGATAACTAAGGCGTTTGGTCAGCACATGCTGGACAATGTTCGATGCCTGTTAACCAACAGCGATGACCTTCTATCGTCTTTCGCGTCCAATCCTCGTTCGAATCCTGAGTCTCGTTAACCTCAACGACATACGCAGCATGTCCGTCGTATCGAAACGGTTTCGAGAGGTAATTGTGGGTGGGAGGGGTTGGGTAAGCTCCCTAGCCTTAATAATAATAATAATAATAATAATAATAATAATAATAATAATAATAATAATAATAATAATAATAACACACTATTTAACATCGCATAATACACGTGTCAAAAGCGCTCTTGTTTTTAGCCTAATATGCTAATAAAGTTGTAATTAATAATAATAATAATAATAATAATAATAAAAATAATAATAATAATAATAATAATAATAATAATAATAATAATAATAATAATAATAATAATAAGGTTTAGAATGGCTCAGTATATTGATTTTAAGGAGGTGCCTCCCTACTGAATGACGGACCCCCTAGTGTCCCCCTGTTGGAACCCTATTCTTGGTACTGCATACCTATCAACACTTCGTTGGCCCCATGACCCCCCAATTGCCACCCCAACCCCCAACCCCACCCCCAAATTGCCAAATCTTGGATCCGCCACCGTGGGCGCCACTGCTAGCGTTTGTAGGCATTTCTGTTGCTATTCGTGGACCACAACTAATCTAACTCCGTTCCAGTGATCTGGCTGTGTCCTTGTGTTTTACGTTGTCGTTAGATTTGTAAGAGCGACGACCTGTGGGAGAAACTCTTTCTCACCCATAATGGACGACATCTGACCAAAGAGCTATCATCCGTCGCTGGAGAGATCGGATGGAAACAGCTCTTCTACACGAGCAAACTTCAACTTAGAGTACGATCGCTCAGTGTTTAATCTAGACTCCTGGACTCCGGGGGGAACTGACAAAGCGGGGGGAAGGGACTGACAAAGCCGAGAGGGAAGTCAGCGAGGGGGCTGCTGTTAGTTGATGTAGTATGCCAAAATTTCCGACGGGGATTTGAAATTTCCGGGGGGAAGGGCAATTTCTCCTCCGGAAACGGCCTAGATTAAACCCTGTGACCGCTTAACATTATTAGCGGATTCAGTGCAATTATTAATTAGTTATATCATTATATAATTATATCACGATCATCATCGTCATCATCATCATTACCACACCACCATCAGCAGCAGCAACAACAACAACATTGTAACTACTATTTCTACTGTTACTGCTGCTGCTGCTACTACACTACTACTTCTACTTCTTCTTCTTCTTCTACTACTGCTACTTCTACTACTACTACTACTACTACTACTACTACCATTCTGCCACTGCTACTGCTGCTGCTGCTGCTACTACTGCTACTGCTGCCACCACCACCACCACTGCTGCTACTACTACTACTACTACTACTGCTACCACTACTACTACTGCTACTGCTGCACTGCTGCTGCTGCCACCACTCCCACCACCACCACCACCTGGATCTGACCAGAGGGGATTATTATTTCATTTTCGATCGACCATCGATTGATGCCACGTACATTACAGAATGGCGCTATAGAAGTCCTTTAGTTAGTTATCTATTTACTACTACTACTGCTGCTGCTATTGAAGCCCGTACTATTTTTGCTGTTTTTGTTGTAGCTGCTGCTTCGCCGACAGACAAAGTACAGTGAGATTCCGGCGGACGTTGGCTGCGAGGGAGACGCTGTGGTCGAGGCGAACGTCCTGGCCAAGAAGGAGCTGCCGGTGGTGAAGAAGGGCTCTTCGATCGGCCGAAAGAAGCCACTGACCGGCGGAAGAAGCGACCGCAAGCAGCCGTCTGCAGTTTGAAACAAGAAACCTCTCAATCCAGTGACGCTTTATAGGGGGCTGCATCGCCCAAATATACTCTGGACAAATGGGAATGTTGGTAGTCGGAACTGATTTGACACGACACTGTTGTTTTTAAAATAAAGCTTCAGAGAAAACCACTCGAACCTCGAACCAGTGTTTTATACAGGCCTGATATAGTGGAAATCCCCCCCACCCAACCAGGGCCGCCCTCATCCAGCCGTTGCCATGTAAAACTGAAGGCGCTAACCCTTCGGTTCTCCGACGGGTCAGAGATGGCCTATGGCCTTCAATATCACGGCGCTCTGACGAAAAGTCGAATATAGTAGCCTATATTTAAGTTCATATACTATATACATATACATATACAGTAGCTGCTTCCGATGTATTATGAAAAGTGTCTTTTTATTTTCAGCCGAAGGAGAAAATGTGGAAAATTCGGTCTGAAAGTTATTCGTGACACTGCACATTAGGCCTACAAATATTTGCACCTGGGAAATTATTAAAATACCGAACCAAACAGCTAAAATAAAAACATACTAAAATAAAAACATAGCCTAATAGAGAACCACACTACTTTAAAAACGTCTTTATGAGCAAAATAGAATGTCGTTTTTAATTTATTAAATTTTCCGAAAAGGCGCCACTTTTTTTAAGACTTGTTCATGGCAGCGGCCGCTTCCCTGAACCTTTAGCCACGCCACTTTCATTTCATTTCAAAATTCAAAGGCGCGGTTAGGGCCTAAACCCAAT
Source organism: Metaphire vulgaris (assembly GCA_018105865.1). NCBI lineage: Eukaryota > Metazoa > Annelida > Clitellata > Crassiclitellata > Megascolecidae > Metaphire > Metaphire vulgaris. The sequence goes on from CM030872.1 coordinate 3,125,587, forward strand.
GCGCCTCGGCTGATTGTTCGAAAATATAGGTTTTAAGACGATATAGAAATATCGGGCGTGATACCGTTCCATCTCGTAGCCAGTGGCGTCGAGAGGGGGGTGCGGGGGTGCGGACCGCACCGGGTGACACCATCTAGGGGGGTGACACCAAACAAGGATGACCTTTTTTTTGCTTGTCACGGTATTTGAGAAGGAAAAATAAGATAGATTTAGAAGAGGTCCCAAGTCTAAATGGGTGACACCACGATTTTACCGCACTGGGTGACACCAACGACGCCACTGCAAGTCCTAGCGACGCCACTGCTCGTAGCGATGATGGTCAGACTTAAATTAAGTTCCAGAGAGCTGGACCCAGTGCTCAGATTGAGCGGTCTCCGATTTTAGTGTTCGTTCGGGGACTTACTCAGACTTACTAAGCTGTCGACAAAATGAGGTTAACGCGTTAGAACGTCATATTTGAGGGGTCTGACCTTTTGTGACGACGTGTGACGAAGGACGAGGGGGGGTTAAAAAAACTCCCAAAATCGCGTGAGTCCTTCTCCAAAGACATTTCTGGAGACGCACTTAACTAAAGAACACGCAAAACATTCAACGAATTTGGTATTAGTCCCTGATGTCTTTCTGCCGGGCGATTTATATCCAGATTTTACCTAGTGTTTCCCTTCCACGTAAGAGAATGTGAGAAATCATTTCACTCTCCAACCCTTGGCAGATTAAGCCTAATATTATTAATGCAAAAGAACCACAACAAGGCCTCTGATCACGCCTAGGCGATAACCACACTGCAGTAAAAGCGAGACCACTACGAAATGCACACCGCGTCCAAATGCTCTCCGCGTCCAGGCTCTAGTTCGACTTGGATTTGGTGCGCCATCGGCTGATGCCCTGGGCATTATGATAGTGGCGCCATAGAAGTTTATTGATTGATTGGTTGAACAGGACGCCATTTTGGTCGTCTTCTTCGTCAATTCAGGGGTCTTCAACTCAAATCAGATGGCGGGCCGCATTGGACCACAAACCCAACGTCGCGGGCCGGACGATGATTAGGGCCTACATGTCCACGTACCAGTAATACCGTAATATCTTGGTCTAAGACTAAGTCTATAAGTCTAAGAATAAGTAATTAACAGCGTAAATTGAAAATGTAGGTAAAGAACACAATGAAACATAGCATTACACATTGTTATTCATTCTTGTTCTAAGTCCTTGTGGATAAGTAAGCAATTTGGTATCTCCGGATTTGGCCCGCGGGCCGCCAGTTGGATAACCATGACGTAATTCATTAATTCCCGGATGTGCGGTCGTAAAGTAAAGTGCCGTGAATTTCTATTTCGTTCGTCTGTGTTTATTAATTGATTAATATTTTGCTGCAGAACAATTTATGGCTTTAAAGCTTGTAATGGAGTATTATTTTAATGATTGTTGTTTCCTGAGTAATTCCGACCACTTTAAAAAATATCATCACGATTATAATAAATTCCTTTAAACCAGCGGTTCTCAACCTTTACAGTGCCGCGACCCCTTTAATTCAATTCCCATTATGTGGCGACCCCAACGGTAAAATTATTTTCTTCACAATGGAATCTGCTAAAAATAATAATGCTACGACAATCAAAATGTTCAAATCGTTATTATTTAATTGTCTCCATGTCTATCTTCGAATGACAATTATAGTAAAACAACTGGTACGTCGTAAACCACTGAGGACATTTTGTAACTGGAACAAGAAAAGAGACAACCGCATATTTTAATGATTCCGGCGACCCCTTCGTTTCGACCCCGTGGGGGTCGCGACCCCTGAGTTGAGAACCGCTGCTTTAAACGGTAACGTACGCTGGACCCCATGCCTGGAACGCCCTTAAAAAAATCATCGCTTTCCGTAAACATTTGAAGACACATTAATTGTGCAATAATAATTCATAATTGACATTAATTGTAATGCGCTTGCTAACAATTGATTAGGCGCAATATAAATAGTTAATTACATTATATTACATTACATTAATCGGAAGTTCGATAGCCTTTATTAAATTTTGCTCGGTTGTCGGTCTTCGTCTTTTCATCGTGTTTTATGGACCCTACTAGTATTTATCAGTTTCCATCAGGGCCGTACTAGGTCTTCGTACTTCGTAGGTCCTAGGCACTCTCATATTCGTGGGAATCGTAGGCCCTCCCAAACTTAAACTGCCAACTACGTAAGCCAACTGTGCATTAAAGCTAAACGCTTTCACATTATATCCTGACTTCGTGTAGTGATTTAGGAATACACCCCAGTGGCGGCTCCACCGGGGGACCAGAGGGGCCCGTGCCCCCTATTGAGTGCCTGCCTCCCCCCAGTTGGGACCCTTTCCTGACTCCCTGTTAAACAACGAATGTGATTAGGAGTTGCCACCCAACGCCCCCAGGAAGCCGCCACTGATACTCCCTCACAGTGGCGTGCCAGAGTGTTGGATTATACCGGGGCCAAAGTAAATTCGGATGCCCCGCCACCCCAGTGTTAGGTGCTAACGAGCACGAAAAGGTCGCCGAGACCATTTGGAAGGTTCAACTTCCTTCTGGACAGATCTCTGTCAACTGATGAAACAGTTTCTAAAGCCAAGGCACTAATTATGATGTAAATATTGCTTTATGAATCTACCTTTCCATTTTTGGAACAAGTTGTGAAGGTGAATGTTCATTTTCCAAACTGAAACTTAACTTTGGTCAACGATGGAACAAACACAACTAGTACTATCCTCCCTGGCACTACTTTCGATCGAAAATGATTTGATGCGAAAATGACATTTGAGGACGTCATAAGTGACTTTTAGACCCAAAACGTTTACATATTGTAACACGGCTCAAGTGCTCATATAATCATATTATACTGTTTGTGACTGCTAGAGTTAAACGTTTTTCAATTTGTATATAGGCCTATGCAATTTCTGCCATGTTTTTACTTCCGTTATGCTTTCAATACTTTGTTTCTGACTTTCGTAAGCCCCTGAAAAGACAATAGGCCCTAGGCACAGTGCCTATTGTGCCTAGTGAATAAAGCGACCTTGGTTGCCATCAGTGTGGCCGTAGGCCTACCCCGTGTTCTAGAATAGGTGGACACGTAGTAGCAAGGTGTCCCTCTGCCAGGTACTCACGTACTCACATGGCTGGGCTGCTGCCCCCGCCCTGCAAAATATGTTTGGAGTAATTTTCTTTAAGGACGGTTGCCTGCCAAGGCTGATGAGCCCAACCTGCCTAGGTGGGTTGCGGCAAGTTGTGCCTCAAGAAATTGTCAATGGTGAAAGCACTGTTGCCGGCTGATTTTAGCGGAGATCGGATGTATCATCGAAGTCGGATAAAAGAGGCCTCCTTTTGCTTGTCTACTTGGATATTACAGATCTACGGTGTATATTGGTTTCAGGATTTTTTCTATTTTAATACAATTCATTGTATTACTAATTTACTATGACTTAACTTTACGTCTAAACTGCTTGCCTCATCAAAAACTTTATTTTTTATGGACCACAGGATGAATTTATGATGATTTTGATGATGATGATTTTGAATCGTCATCAAATGACGACCATGATCATGATGGTGATGATGAAGATGATGATAGCAATGCAACCTTGGTATGTGCAAATATTTAAACTGTTTTGATAATGCAATTATTTATGTGTTGTTTGCTTAAGAAGGATACTTAAGTAAAGTAGTACAAAGTTGGAAACAGAAGGACAGATGTCTATTCAAATTCTTTGAACCCCAAGCTACAGATATGGTGAAGATACAGTCTGTCCTTAAAATGAAATAATGAAGATACAGCCTGTCCTTAAAATGGGAGTACGTGAGCTGTTGTATAGGGGGTCCACGAAGGAAATAAGAATTTTAAAAACAGTGTAAAATAGAAACAGAAATAATTATCCAAAGATTGGTGGGCAGGGTAACAATCAATAAGTATCAAGAGAGAAGTTGAGAGAAACCGGTTATAAACGTGGGAACATCGTGTAATTGTAGCAAGAGTCTGTGGAAAGATATCGAAAATACTGAGAAGCAAGAAAACAGGACGTTACATTTATTAGGGAAAACATAAAGTGATCTCCAAAATTTATTCAAATGCCAATATAAAAGAAAGGCATGCTGTAGAAGTAAAAAATTATTTCAAGTAATGTATGTTATGCACAATCAATTCACTTTTTTACTTGTTCATTTTAAAAGGCTGGTAAGTGGGAACCAATGACATATTGAACTGATTCTTGAATGTTTCATGATGAAGCATCCAGCTGTTGCTGTTTAATTTTCAAGTGCTGTTTTCTGCACAATGCGCTGCACTTAGAAATTCCATTTTCAAGTGCACTTCTGTTATAGATGTCCGGGATCGAAGAGAATGAAAATGAGGAAAGACGTACAAGTTTTAGGAAAAGAAAACATGATGGGTCTGGCACTGAAAGGTATTTGAGCTTTTTCCAGCACTGGATCTCCAAAATTTATTCAAATGCCAATATAAAAAACAAAAGGCATACTGTAGAAGTAAAAAATTATTTCAAGTAATGTATGTTATGCACCTAGGTTCTATGGTATGCACAAAGTTCACTTGTTTGCATGGGGGGTTCATTTTAAAAAGGCTGGGAACCAATGAGGCAATGACATATTGAATTGATTCTTGAATGTTTCGTGATGAAGCATTCAGTTGTTGCTGTTTAATTTTCACTGTTTTCTGCACAACGCACTGCACTTAGAAATTCCCTTGTCAAGTGCACTTCTGTTATAGATGTCTGGTTTCGAAGGGAATATTACCGGCACTAAGAAAAGAAAACGCGATGGCTCTGACGCTGAAAGGTATTTGAGCTTTTCCCAGCACTGGAAATGCTTGTCTTGTCGGTGTCCCGTCAGTTCCTGGACCGTCACTTCCTGGACCGTTAGTTGAATGCTGGACCGTTCCTATTGTTCTATCTTTTAGGTGTATGTAAACAAGTGTAGACCTATACACTATGATATATAAATCATTACATGCGTAGACACAGCTACACGTGACAACGATGGTCTGTAATAACATAACACGTCTAGGTAAACATGTCACGGTAATGTAAACATCCATATTCAATATAGTATCCATTTGGCAATAACTTGAATAATTGGGACTAATATGGGCTTAAGACGCGGGCAAGTATTCGGGAAATGCTATTCGACAAGATGCTTATTATTGGTCACCAGCTGTACGCCTTGTACGTCATTTTTTTGCCTTGCAATGACGGTCCAGGAAGTGACGGTCCAGGAAGTGACGGTCCAGGAAGTGACAGGGAACCTTCTGTTATAGATGTCCGGGTTCGAAGGGAATCAAAATGAAAGACCTATTAAGAAAAGAAAACATGATGGGCCTGGCACTGAAAGGTATTTGAGCTTTTTCCAGCACTGGAAATGCTTGTGTTGTCGTATTTGCAGCTAAATGGGATAAGTGTTTCACTTGCTTGCATCTCTGCTTATAAATTCTTAGCTATTTTAGCCTTTGAGCCATGTGCACATTGGATTATTTTTCATTCAGAATTCTCCAGAAATTCTGCTGGAGATGGATTCTTACCAGGACTGGAAATTGCTGGAGCCAGATGAAAACAGAACACCGTTTTTTCTATTTCTGTGCCAAAAATCTGGAACTCTCTCCCTTTGGCTGTCAGATCTTCCAATTCATTGGGTATTTTCAGATCCAGGCTTAAAACACATCTCTTTCAATTAACTTTTTCTCCTTAGTCGATCTTGCTCTTTCCCTCTGACTGATCTCTGGAATGACCTGGTCTTCTGCTGATGGATCTGAAGTACCATCGATTGATACCTTGGGTATTAGAACTGGTTCTATAGAAGTGCATTATTATTATTATTCTATTCCTGGCAGCAATCAGGAAGAAAGATGTATTCTGAAATTGGTGAAACAGCTATTTATATGAGGCCTTTTTTATTTTGCCAGCCATTTTTGTATTATTGTCATTACATGTGGTGCAGCAGTTCTGTATGACAAAGGCAGCCATACAAATTATGGCTCTGATTTTTATTAAATACTAACTATGGCTAACTGGACAGGTTGGAAACAAGCTATTGTAAACAGGGCTTTAGATATTGTTGACATCAGAAAGGGCATCCAGCCATAGGAAATTTAGCCATAACAGTGCATTTGCTAGCCTAGAATGTAAATCTTATTATTCTTAAGATGATTGTGTGTGTTGTGTGTGTGTTGCCTGCGTGAATCTATGGGTCTATGAATTTTAGTCAAAAGAGTTGCAGAAAAATTGAAATTGCAAGATGCATACTTGAATATGTATTCTGGGTGCATTTACTGTGTTGTATTGTTTTAGGGCCGAAGACGATGAAGCATTGGAAGAAACCCAGTGGAAATGTGTCTTCACGGTTCATGTTTTTAATTACTTGAATGCGATAAGTTTTTATGATTCTGCTGCATGCACACGTGTACATAATTGGTAATTGGGGTGCCTTAATCATCAGTCTGTTAGCTTAGCTGCCAGTCACTTTTTTAAACAGCTCTAATATAGCGTTACTTTGATCAGATATATTTAGCTCAAATCCTCAATGGCATTTCTGTATGCAATACAGTTTTAGTTTTGGTCGCTTTTTTACCAAATCAACTATGATTGGATTTCTGTGCAAATGTGGTTCAGTGGTTTTTAACGTCGTATTCCCTGGTATTGCAATCATATTATGAAACAATAGTATAAGTACTTATGGAAATCACACACACATCCAATCTTAACTTTCCACATGATGCTTAACAGACTGTTATAATTACGGCATGTAAGAAAGTTTTTATGTTATGTTAAGTTCTCCAGAATAGAATGTTTTGTTTTATTTAAATTTAACCAATGTTTTTTGGTTATGTTTCTCAGGTAATTTTCCTCCCGTCAATACCTATTCATCCAAATTTTCAAGAAACGGCCATATAAATCTTCAAATGTTGACGGACTGGTTACTGGCCTCAAACGTGCAGGCCATCTGCCATAATATTGTCACCATGCTGGCCAGTTGCGAAAAACAGGTCAAAATGCCATACATGTTTTTAAGATTGCGGTGTGCAGTAATTTTACATGCATTACTGTGTTGATAATACAGAAAACAACGTTTAGTGCAATTGTGGCAGATGCATGATAAGTTCCAATATCATGTGCTAATTTATTATCTTTATTTGATCATCAGAGGTCCCTGTATCTTTCCGTTGACACATACTTCGAGAGGAGCTTTGGTGGGTGGTCATCATAAATGCATTTGATGGTGCGATCAGAGACAATAAAGCTTCTTGTGTGGGGGCTTAGACCCTGGTGTTAGTATTTGACATATCCATGTTTATTGGCAAACAATATCCCACAAATACTGGGACGTGGTATTTCAGTAGCGGCAGGTTCCTGGTCCTGCGGCTGAGTAAGTGCTGTCGTTAGACACGTAGTAGCATGTTGTCCCCCCGCCAGTACTCACATAGCTGGGCTGATGTCCAGCTCTGCGAGAATTTGTTTGGAGGAATTTTCTCTAAGGATGGTTTCCTACCAAGGCTGATGAGCCCAACCAGTCCGAGTGGGTTGCGGTAAGTTGTGTCTCGAGAAATCGTCAATGGCAAAAGCACCGTTGCCGGCTGATTTCAGCGCAGGTCGGATGTGTCATCGAAGTTGGATAAAAGAAGCCTCCTTTGCTTGTTTACTTGGATGTTACAGATCTATACTGGTTTCAGGATTTTGTTTCTATTTTAATATGCTTGCCTCATCAGAAGCTTTATATTTTTAGGGACCAGAGGAAGAATATGACGATGAATACTATGATGATGATGCTGCTGATCTTGAGTCTTCATCAAATGACAATGCAGCTCTGATATGTGCTAATCTTTAAACTGTTTTGATTGTGCAATTATTTGTGTTGTTTGCTTAATTTAAGAAGGATACTTAAGCATAGTAAAAAGTTGAAAACAGAATGATAGATGTCTATTCCAATTCTTTGAACCCCAACGTACAGATACAGTGAACATACATACAGTCTGTCCTTAAAGTGAAGATGCAGTCTGTCCTTAAAGTGAAAATGCATTACACCTGCCTATATTTGGCACTAGTTATTTTTATAGTCAAGTGCACATGTTGAGATCATTTTCAAAACAATTTTAAGAGCTTGAAGCTCTTATATTATTGTATATTAAACTGAATCAGATTTCTGTCTTAGTTTACCACATTTTAGACATTTCTAGTGTAATCATGAGGTAAAACAAGTAAGTAAAATCTTAAGTCTCGTGAAATTCTATAGTGCACTTTCGAAGCAGGTACAGCAGTAGCTGCTTATTCCTAGGCCCTTAATCTACAGTTGAAATAGCTATATCCGAAGTTTAGTGGCCAGCCGGACAAAGTCAATTCCGTATAGCATACAAGAGTGGGAATGGGCAAACTAACCTGCCATTTTATGTTACTGTCAATGAACAATGTTTAGTCAACCTAACTCAAAGCTACAGATCTATTCACCTTATGTTTATTATTATATTAACAATGTTTTAAGAATATGTAGCAGAGTCTTATTTTGAATTTTAACAATGAATCTATGTCAATACGTTTCACTTTCTATAAAAAAAACAGCAAGGCCGACTTTGAGAAGATGTAGACTGTAGAGACTAAAGAAAGTAACGTTGTACTTCGGCTCATGCAGCAATCCACGAGTTCAGCAAAAGACGAATAGTGCCAGCCGGTGTTAATATGGAACAAATTAATTAATCTAGGAAAAAGAACGGCCTATTAAATTACTGCTTGAAACGGTAATGGAATGAGTGATAACAGATTAAATTTCAAAATATAATTATAAAGCCAAATATAAATTTCAACCAGAAAAAGAGCACACCGATGTAATCCAGAATATAAGAAGTAAATATTAGTGATTAAAATTGCAAATTTCTCCAGCGCAGCAGCGAAAATTTTAAATTTAAAGTGAACTCCAAAGATTCAAAATTTGAATAGTTCTAGTCTGTGTCACTGCTTCCTCACACATCAATGACATCATTAGTTCAGTCTGCTTTTGATGTGAATAAAAATAGCACAAAACAGTGCTGAAGGAAAAGTGTTTCCAACAATCGTACACAGGATGCGATTTGTAGGGGAAGTGGGAATTTTCCTCCCTGCTACCCAACTACATCCCTTCCACTAAGGTGGCTACTGACATCCCAGCCAGGGATGTCAATCTCTCCTACATATGGTTGTGAGCTCGGAAGTTTCCTGCGAAATTATTCCGGAAATTTCCGGAAAAATAGCGGTACTTTTCCGGTTCTTGAGGGGACTTTGAGCTGATGATGATGATGATGATGATGATGATGATGATGGTGGTGGTGGTGGTGATGATGGTGATGATGATGATGATGATGATAATGATTACAGAACATTTATCGATATTGAAAAGCACCCAGTCCACAGACCAATGGCGCCAATGGCATCATCATCATCATCATCATCATCATCATTAAAAACATCATTTTCATCATCATCGAGCGAATCCATTCTTTTTGCCGCTGGCTCCTCCGTGGATCAAGATCATTGGGCTAGACAGTAAATTCAGTAATTCGAATTGAGTTTTGTTCATTTTTACCACTATATAGCGCTATTTTTAATGGCGCTTGCCAATAAATTCCATTCTATAAATTCCATTCTATAAATGCCATTATAGAAGTAGAACCCAGTGTTAAAACCTAGCCTTAAAACTAACCTTAATACTAACCCTGACCCTAAGCTCTCCGTAGTTCTGTTCTTTCCTCATTCCTTAAAATGTTGCTTTTAAATGATTTAAAGTTTCTTTTAACAAAAGTATTTACTGTCTATAATTTAAATTTGGGGCGCTAACGTCAAGAACCCACTTTGATGTTTTATCAACCCACTCTACCATAACTGGCTTCTTTAAAATAAATTTTGCATGCGAAAGCACGTGGAGATATTGCACGCAATGAATTTACTAAATATGGCGTCCAAAATATGGCGTCCATAACGTTTAATCATAGAATGGCGTTTAACCACAGAGACAATGAAAGATCGACGAACCATCAAATATATAAAATAGCTCTGCCTAGTGCAAAATCGTTTCAATGGCGGAAAGATGAGCGACGAGAAACTGCTTTGCGGATGTTTATTATTTAATATTTTCTAGAATTAGCAGAAAATCTAATAAAATAATCGGCGATTTGATGGGCGACAGCGACGATGACAGCTATCACGGCGGCGGCGGAGGCTCGCGTTCGTCGGAGATCACCGGCGGGTACGAGGTGTACCCGGGCCCCCGGCGGGTAGTCGTGACGAAATCGGAGACGGGCTTCGGGTTCAACGTGCGCGGTCAAGTCAGCGAGGGCGGACAGCTGCGCAGCATCAACGGCGAGCTGTATGCCCCGATGCAGCACGTCAGCGCCGTGCTGGCCGGGGGATCGGCCGAGCGGTGCGGAATCCGAAAAGGAGACAGAATCTTCGAAGTGTGAGTAGTTGCACTTAATAATAATAATAATAATAATAATAATAATAATAATAATAATAATAATAATAATAATAATAGTGGTTATAGTAGTAGTAGTAGTAGTAGTAGTAGTAGTAGTAGTAGTAGTAGTAGTAGAACTATTTGCCAAGGTAATTTTTAAAGTGAAATATAGGTGTGAAACAAGGTTATTGTTATTGTTATTGTTATTGTTATTGTTCATGACAATTTATATAGCGCCGTAGCATAGCGAGGGCCAAAGTCAAAGGCACTTTACAAAAAACATGGATTAGTTGCACTTAATAATAATAGTAATCTTACAACAAGGTGTAAGATGTGTTGTTTTTACAGAAATGGTGTGAGCGTTGAAGGTGCGTCGCACAAGCAGGTCGTTGATCTCATACGGTGCGGTGGAGACTCGCTGACACTGGCTGGTAGACGAACATTTTGAAATCATTTGTCATTTTCTCAAATCAGTGAAATGACTAGTCACATCCGTATAATGAACCCAATTATCTTAAGATGCAATTTTTCCCTCAACCTGCTAATCACTCCACTGGGTATTCAGCAGGACTTTCATTTGTTGTTCTTCATTCTTGCACAGTCATTTGCACTAGTTGTTTCTCAGTGTGTGACCCTAAGCTCTGGAATTTATTACCAATATCACTTTGTGTAACTAACAATTTATCATCTTTCAGATCTGGTCTTAAAACACATCTGTTTGACTTGGTTTAAAATCCCCCTTAGATTGCTCTGCCATTTTTGGACTGATCTTTCTGGCTTGACCTGGCTCTAATTCAATTTGGTTTTGGTGTGCTATCATCTGATGCCCTGGGCATTATGATAGTGGCACCATAGAAGTTTCCTGATTGATTGATTGATTGATCACATCAACGTGTATTGCAATTTGAAGACACATCTGTTTAATTGTGCATATAATAATTGACATAATTGACATTAATTGTAATGCTGAACATTGATTGATTGATATAAATAGCTAATCAACACATTACATTGCATTACATTACAATGCATTCCTCTGTAGAGGGATGCATTGCTTCTTGTGCCATACTCAACAGTTAAAGTATTAATTTTCTTAGCAATATCACAAATGTACTGGCAACAGTACGAACTGTACGATACAATACATAGTACTGTAAAGCGCTCTTGTATTTGGCCATTTTTGCCATGCTTATTGCACTATATAAATTGTCCAGCTAATAATAATGGTAACAGCATTGCTAGTATTTCAATACTGCATTACCAATTGATGGCTCTTTCCAAACCAGTCTTTGATGTATTATTATTGTTATTATATGTTGATATTTACCTATTTGGAAATAATAAAACCTGAATCAATTATTATTATTAGATGGTTGTTAATGCATGTTAAGTTATTTACAAAGTGGAGAATTGTAAATGCAGAGCCATTAAGGGATGAACAACTAATCCAAGGTTGCTATTCAGTAACTAGGGTCAGATTTGAACCAGCTGCCCTCCAGTTGTGTGCCTAGAATACCACCAAAACCCTACCTCATTTATATCAGAGGTGGCCAAACCCATAAAAGGTTTGAGCCACAAATGACAATTTTCAAAAGCTTGGGACCCATATTGCCACAACTAGACACAAAAACGAGGCAGTGTGATACAATTCTTTGCAAAATTTCATTATATTTCTGCTGCTGCTGTTTTTATGGGACCTGTGATAAAATTGGCATACAGGCAAAATTATTACTGTTATGTGGCAATTGTATGCTTCTTCTGATCTGTTAATCTGCTTTCAAAATTTGTTTAAACTGTTAGCGAGCTGCAGGTTCTACTGGAAGAGTCACATGAGGCTCGTGAGCCGCAGTTTTGGCCACCCCTGGTGTGTGGGTGTTTGTGTCCATGCATATATATACATACACACACACACATATATATATATATATACATACATACATACATACATACATGCATACAGGGTGGTGCAAAAAACCAGACTAGTCACATTTAGGTTTGCATTTAATATAGTTCGTTTTTTTTGCACCCTATATATATATATATATATATATATATATATATATATATATATATATATATATATAGACTGTTTTGTATTGTTGTTAGTTATATCAATGCCTCGGCATATTGGCGAGCAGGTTGAATTGAGCGATGACTCATCTGGTGGATCTGTAATTGACTACTCGGAAAAGCGATCTCTTCCCATTTCCATCCCCGACTACCAGCCGGCGGAACATAGTTCCGAAAGATTTGTGGTAGAATTTCCAGAACAATTGCTTGATATTTCTTTCGAAAGTTGGAGCTCACTGTAACAGATGTTGATATATTATTGTGTGCTTTAAAAATGTCTTTATTTAATTCTGGATTTTATTGTTCCATTTAACTGTATTTTTAAGAAGATTTGGTGTTGCATGTTCATATATTTTAGGATGGTTAATTATAATTATTAACTCTTTAACCACAAGAACTGAGTATACTTGGCTGCAATTGCATATGGATCCAAAGTATGTGGTGGTTTAAGAGTTAAGTCCATTTTGGTTTTGCAGATTACTTGGATAGTTGTAACAAATAATTTTTCATTTTATGTCTAAGCACAGAATCAATTTCCCGCTTCTGCCATTCATATTGTAGTATTTGGGGATATGTTTTTGTCGTCAGTAGAAAGTTTTATTGGCATTGTTATTTCGTTTCTCGTTACTGTTTTTCGTTTTTCCGTTGCTCTTGTTTTTCCGTTGCTCTTTTTCATTATTTTCGTTATTTTTTTATGTCATTTCATTTCTATTTTATGTTGTTTTGTTATAGTTTTTCGTCATTTTTTTCCGTTTTTCGTTATTTCGTTACTGTTTTCTGGGACTTTTGTTTTTGTTTTTGCAGGTTTTTAACATATACATGGCTGGCCGACACATCTGCTCTCGTCGTTACCGAGAGTTTGCGAAGTTGCACTCGCTGTTGAAACAGGAGTTTCCCGACTTCTCTTTTCCGAAATTTCCAGGGAAGAAACTCTTCCAGCTTTCTGAGCAGCAGCTCGATACACGCCGAAGAGGTCTTGAGACATATTTGGAGTCTGGTCAGTCCTTGTTGTTATATGTCACATTATTTCTTCAGTTTCAAATGACTTCCAAGTTATAGTTCGTATTGCTGTGATTATTATTGTTATTATTCAGACAATTTATATAGCGCCGTACGCATGGCGTCTACCAAAGTCAAGGGCGCTGTCATGTTCTTAGCATTGTTTTTACACTTGTAATTCTGTGCATAGTAATGATGCCTTAAGCTGGTTGCTAGAAGTTTATAAATTTGATATGTTGCCAGCAGGGTTTTTTTGTAAAAAAATATTTTCCGGAATGCAGTAGTGGGCCGTAAGTTGACGACATGTCATAACGGCCGTACAATTATTCCGATTGTTTGGACCGTCGATAAAAATTAAATGTATGATAAGAAAATTTAGAAACAGGTGGCAATTAGATTTAGTTAAAACGTTCAATTTCTTGACTTAATGTTGCAATAAAAAAAAAAAACAAGTTTCAAATTTTCCGGAATGCCGTTCCAGCACAAAATAGCCCTGGTTACCAGTGACATCTGTTATTATTATCATCGACAATTTATGAAGCGCAGTAACATAGCCATAAGCCAAAACCAAAAGAGCTGTACAGTCAACAGTATGTAATGTCATACGATCTTGTAAACAACATCTGTTGACAGAGCCATTAAGACTGAAGGTATCTAATCATTGGCATAGAGTTGTTGATTGTCATGGTACTGTGATTGTGGAATTGCTATGCTATGGCAGTTTTCCTTTTTGCTTAGTGCTTTGCTTTTTTAGTTTGTACCACTCGTGTCATTGCTGAGTGTGAGATCATGCGCGAATTCCTTTCTATTGGAACCAACGACACCATTGGTAGCAATCCTGTATGTGTAATAGAAGTCTGTCTGATGACATATTGTAAATTGTGTTGTCTTTATGTATTCAATCAATCAATCAAAATTGTCAGAATTGTAGTTAATATTGCAATTTATGAGAAAAATAGTTGTAAAGGCAATCAAATATTTCAATCAATTCAAAATATATTAAAATTGATGTTAAAGAGAACTAAAAGGGAGAAGCAGGAGAAGAGAAGCAGTCTCTGTCCAAAGCCTGCAATCCCTATGAATCAATATACCAGATACAAATTCAAATATTTGTATGGATGTATTGTAAACATTAGTTATTAATGGATCATTAGATTACAATACATCAATGCATCAGCCCTTTGGACCTCTGACTTCGGTTTTGTGGGGTCTTCATCTCTTCATCAACCAAGGGTTCCCTAACATCATTTAGCCTAGGGCTGCAAATAATTTTACCCCTTTTAAAACCGGGAATCCCGAATATATCCGTCCATTTTACATCGAGTTACAGTTCAATACACGGTAAAGGGGTTTTAATCCAGCAGTAGTTAAATGAATAAGTCCGCATGTTTACCTCTTTCATTTGCACTGCAGAATTTTTCCTGAAAACTTTATGAAAGTCTGAATTCACAAAAGAAATGAAGTCGTCAAAAATACTTCTTTGAGGCACATATTGAGAAACTTTGCTAATGGGCTTATGGTTATTCTTTGACTCCAAAAAGTCTTCCTACGTGTTTATCTGCTTGGGTGGTGAATTTTTTCTAGGTACCGCCGTCTCACGGTCGAATTGAAGTGAAAATTTCACTACCTGACCGCAGCTGTGTCTGCTTGAAAATTTCCAAACATTCTACGGCTGACGAAGTGCTACAGGTACAGTTACTATTACAGGTACAGTTACTATTATAGGTACAGTTACTATTATTTTTGGAAGGCTGAATCACACTTATTGGATATGAAGTTGGGCTAGTATTATGTTTGTTTAATAGATTATTTGTTATGAATGAGAAATTCCTATTCTATGACGGAAATTCTTGAGGTTATAAAGGCCACCAAAGAAATTGGTAGAATTGCTTTGATTTCATTATATGAAATCTAAATGTTGATACCTATTTTGCATATTACTTGTGTTAACCCCTTTACGGCATGACCCGAGATAACCCGGGCAGCGGAAACCAAGCGCTAAGGACGAGACCCGGGGGGATAACTCGGGAAGACCCCTATTTATGTCCAATGAATTATTTTAAGTTTCCAATCATATATCGCGGAGCGCGAGATAAGCCGGGCTAATAGTCAATGACTAAGCAACTCAGTGAGACTAGGTCACACAAAAATAGCTCGATATAACAACATAACACAACAGAAGCTTTAGCCCTCAGATATTTTCCCCCAAACAACTCCGCGTTTGTGGAGAGTTTTTGAAAAATCAATTACGTCTTATAAGGGTTAACACAATCACTCTGTGTGAAATTTCCTTTCTATCATCTGAGAGGAATTTTTCAAGATGAACCTACTCCATTCTTTGTTGACTCGTCAACATTGTCGACAGCACCTTTGACTTTGACCTATGCTATGCTATGGCTCTATAGAAGCTATCCAGGATAATACAATACAGTGAATCAATGCCTGTTATCTTGAACGTTAGTATGTAATTTTACAGATGGTGACAAATAAAGTTGGTCTCAGTTCTGTATCCAGCTCCATCTTTGCTTTGTTTGAGGTTGATGATACTGGTTTCAGTAAGTTCTCATCCGTCCATTTGATATCTCTCTTCTTGGGGTCCATCCATGTAGTACATACGCACTGAGGGGGGTCGGATTTTGGAGATTTTTCCTATGTACGCCATGTGCAACAGGGGATGAAAATATGACTTTTGCGTACGTACTATATGGATGAACCATTGGCACAATTCTGATGTATTGCAAGAATTTCATATTTTCAATCAAACTTGTTTCCTCGTTTGCACAGTACAAGCCGAACCGTAACCATTTTTAGTTATAATCTACTAAAAATCTAGCATGTATCTGCCAGATTCATGTAGATTCAGTGGTTCTTAACCTTTTTACGATTACGTACCCCTGAGACACATAAGAAAACAAAGTACCCCCTACCAGCATACCTTATCCCAGGGCAGAGGTTTGTGCTCAGCAATATATTGGAAAAAATTATAAACTGCCACTAACTTCCATCCATCACAGATCATGCACATGTCAGAAAGTGGGATGTTTCTTTAGAATTTCTAATTTAGCATAAACATTTCTACAGTATTTGTACAGTGTACAAAATAAATTGTAGTAAAAGTCTTTAGAACAGACTTTATTTCCAGATCATTCTGCATTCCCCCACAACATCCTTCAAGTACCCCCCTCCAAGGGGTACAGGTACCCCAGTTAAGAACCACTGGTGTAGATCTACTTGTTTCTCTGGGCTTTGGTTAGGCAGTTTCACAGTCCGAACAATACTAGAAAGCGAAGGTTGTTGCTTGTCTGAATAGAACGGAAGTTGAGGTCACAGGAACTGCCATACAACATTCTGGTGGAGAGTTGTTCTTCTCCTGTGCACAATGAAGGGTCCTGCCTTGTGCTTTGGAAGTGGATCTGCTCTGTGCTTTGGAAGTGGATCTGCACCTCTCTATTACCAGGTACAGGAAACCTTGCCGTTGTGTTCAAGAGACATTCGATGACTGGGCTCTGAGCCTTGTCTTATTACAGCAATTTATCCAAACGGTACAGGCAAGAACAATCAATCACAGTAAGATTTGCGAATGTTTTTGTTCAAGAGACATTGGTAGTATTTACATAAGGCAGTGGGGCTGTCTGATAATACTGGACCCCCCTTTTCATTTTCTCAAAATGAGCACTGGACTTGTTTGGCTCTGATTTTGCACATTGATAAGCAATTTGTTTTGTTACTTTATTGTCTTAATGAAGAGCTCTTATATTTAGACATTTTTCATTTTTTCTCATATTGCTTCACAGTTCGGTACCTTCTGACTTGCTGACATGTGCTTTGTGTGTGACTTTGATTTTCGCTGTTCTTGGCATTTGCCCACGGGCCCCCACATTGGGGGCCCATGCTCCCCTATTGAATGCCTGGCCCTCCAGTGATTCCCCTGCTGGGACCCTATACTTGTTACTACATACCTATTAACAAATAGTTTGCCTCCCATGGTTAGAAGTTTCCCCCCCTCCTCCTCACTTGCCAAATTCTGGAGCCGCCACTGCATTTACCTGCGCTCAGTGGGTTTTGTGCTGATCGTGAGGACTGTGTCCCACTCGACAGTTTCTGAGCAGTTTACACCGTCCTCTGCATTTTCCACTTCGCTTTGAGTGTTTTCAGTCGGTCGTTTTTGCCGTTGTCCGGTCCACCATAATGGCCGACCCGCTCCAGTCTTTGCTGGAATTTCCATCTCCATCGGATCGACCTGCTGAGTTCGGCGATGAACCCTTCCCCTTCTCCGACGGAAGACCATTTCTAGGGAATTCGCCGTAGGATTTTGCCACGTATTGTGGACCCTCAACACCATCTTCTTCTTCTGCTCCTCATTGGTGTTGATGTTGGGAAAGAATTTTCTTGTGGAAGACTGCAATTTTGCCATCAGATTTCGTAATGACAGCAAACTCCTTTTGCCATCAGAGTGGATTATTAAGATCATCCACTCCATATCCTCACTGACATGCCAATGCTGTCAGCAGCGCTTTAACTTTGGCCGTTTTAGCTATGTTGCAGTGCTATATAAGTTGTCTCGGTATTAATTGCTTTATTTTGCATCGTACTACAGTGGATCCCACTTAATCGCATACCTCTTAATTGCATAACCCGCATAATCGCATAACAACATAAAAACCCAAACCAGTGTTTTGTGCGTACAATTAATTATATTATCAGATGTCCCGGCTATTTGCATAGCCCAGTTAATCGCATAAGCCAGGCTTGCACGGCACCTATGCAATTAAGCGGGTTTCACTGTATAAATGTAGGATGATGCAAGATGTCATGCGGTAGCATGTATGCGTATTTTTTGTCTGGCCTAATCCAACTTTATCAGACTGTCGTTTTTGCTGAATTATATATAGTTTTAAATATTTATTTTGTTTTTTATTCAGGCCTTAGATGAAGTGAACCATCAACACATTGACTTATCAGACTCACTTCTTGAGTTGAAGTCTCTGAAAGACGCTGGGAAAAAGCGAGAGGTCGAATACCATTCTACAAATTATGCAAATAATTATTTATAAAATATATTATTTTATTCATTTATTTATTTATTTTATATATTATTATAAAATTATACTATTAAATTATAGCAACTTTGTCAAATAAATTAAGTTGAAATTAAGATTTATTAGTGTTTTGTTGGAAAAAAGTAGGAGAAAAGGAAGACCAAGAAAAATATGGATAGAAAACTTAAAAGAGGATGCAGAAGAAATGCTAATGAACCTCATCCAATTGACCAGAGCAGCAAGAGACAGACAGAAGTGGAAGGAACTCATTCAAACCCATCATCCAACCCAATAGGGAACGATGGATGGAAAGAAAGAAAAAATGTTTCGTTGCATTAAATGGATTTAGCTTTGCATTTGATTGTGCGGTCGAGGCATTGCTGCAGTTTTGAATTTTTGTAGTATGTTGAGGCTGTGTCGCGATTGGACGGCCACGGCGACATAGCGTTTCCTCACTGCGCTTGTGACGCCCGAAAGGAAGGTCATGTGATAGCAATAATCGGTTTCGATGTGTTCAAACTGCAGGCCTGTAAACAGGATGGGACGTCTGAGGTATGTATTTCAGACATCTTAATATTGCTACTACTACTATTACCAGTGGTGTAGCCAAGGAGGGGTTTGGGGGTTTAAACCCCTCTTGGCTGTTCTCAACGTAGCCAAGGGGGGAGTTTTTGGGGTTTAAACCCCCCTTGGCTGTTCTCAACGTAGCCAAAGGGGGAGTTTTGGGGGTTAAAACCCCCCTTGGCTGTTCGGTAAAAATTTTGTATTGCGTATGTAGTTGTACGGGATCATGTACCTGTATAATCCACCTGCTAAAGCAAAATATTAGTTGACGACCTTTTTTTGCTTGTCAGGCAGGATTGTTCTAGTGATGGGAACCATGATGATCATAATACTAACTTATTTTGCTTGCCAGTATTTTCCAAAGTTGGGAATCATGTGGATGGGAACCATAACCCCCTTTGGAAAATCGTGGCTACGCCACTGACTATTGCTATTATTACTGTTATTATTATTATTATATTATTATTATTATTATTATTATTATTATTATTATTATTATTATTATTATTATTATCATCATCATCATCATCATCATCATTATCATTATCATTATTATTATCCTTGGTAGTAGTAGAAGTGCTTCTGGTACTGTCTTAAAGGTCCATTCTGTGATCCATAGCATTATGCGCTTTTCTATGGTGTTTTCCTGTCTTGCTATATGTGCAAGGTATTTCAATTTTCTTTCTTTCACTTTGGTAGTGGTAGTAACTTAAAATCTTTGTGTTCCAGAATTCATTTCCTCTGTAGCTATTAACTCAGCATCACTCCCCTATGGATATATCGACCATTGCCTGACCATGGCACATTGCCTTTAGCTATTTCAATCTAGACTAATCATCTAAGAATAAGCACCTACTGCATTACTGTTTTTGAAAGCACTATATAAATTCACAATATTTTACTTAATTAGTAGTAGTAGTAGTAGTAGTAGTAGTAGTAGTAGTAGTAGTAGTAGTAGTAGTAGTCATAGCAGTAGTTTGTTATGTTTATTTCCATGTTGCATTGCGGTTAAATTAAAATTTTATCATTTTCATTTTTCAGTTGTACGATTATCTCAAAATTGTCTTTTTGTTTCCAACGAACTATTTCTGTCATTTTTATTTTCCAGTCGCAGGTGATAGAATTCCAGTGGAGTGACATACATCAATATGAAGTTGACAACAGTGGAATGTCTTTCAATTTCCACTATCACCGGGATGGACGTAAACCACGCCGGATACGAATTTTCACCACCTATGTATGTTTCCAGGCATATCTTGATCGTCTCCGCGATTCACATACAATTTGCACATATTTCCAAAAGCAGCAGATGCATTTTATAAATTTACCATGCATTGTATCCTTAGGGTCCATCCATATAGTACGCACGCACTGAGGAGGAGCGTGGATCGGATTTTGGAAATTTTTCCTAGAATGCTGTGTGCAAGCGGGGGGGGTTGAAAATGACTTTGCGTACTTACTAAATGGGTGAGCCCTTGTATTGCGGCATATTGCTTGCAATACTTTGGTGTGCTATATGGAGAAAATAAATGTATTGTGTTTGGTTGCTAGTGGGTGCAGTGGGGCTACAGTTGTGCAATCTAAACTGACCCTAGTCACTGTGTAATTGCATTGATGTTCATTACTAACTGTCTCTGAGAAAGGCAATGGGAAACTGCCCCACTTACGGGGTTATTTCTAGGATTATCAATTTGGGGGTGTCGGTATATTTTGGGGGTCCATCCTGGGGGTCCATCCCTGCCGAAAAAGTCTGACAAGCAAAAAAAGGTCATCCCAGGCTCAGGCTCAGATTGGGGGGTAATTTGGGGATGTTAGGGGGGAGAGTAAAAATATCCCTGCCCACTCATCTTATTTCTGGGTGATGTAAAAAGCCCTTATCATCATCATCATCATCATCATCATTCTTTGGCTAATATTTTTCTGTCGTTAAAATAACTGTTTTAGTTACAAGCTTTCTTCTTATTCTTCTGACATTAGTTAGCGTGATTTGTGGCAGCTGTTCATTTGAATATATGCTTTTACTTTTTTATTTAGTGATTTCAAGATATGTGTATGTAAAATCTGTCTTTATTCATACATTGATGTCCTACATACATTGTTGAGAAATAAACTGTTTTGATTGATTGATTGTTTTGATTGATTGATTGATTGATATATTCATGTTTTATCCTCTAGTATATGTATATGCACGAATGTTTTGAAAAGATGAAATCGGAAATAATCAACGACGTAAGTCTTTTCTTGAATCTCTTGTATATAAGTTTTTGCAAAATTTACCTCATAGAAATGTGCAGCTTACTTCTGTTTAATTTTCAACAAAAGATGTCACTGAAGATTATTCATAGGCATTCTGTTTAATTTTGAGTGTTTTTGTGAGTTATTTCCTGTATTTTATTTTATTTTTAAGGGCAAGTGACTGTGCCAGACTATGTACTCAACGAAATCTTGAAAATAATTTGGGTGAGTAGATAATAGTGAATAGATGGTAGTAATAAGCAATGAATAGTGGCGAATAGATGTCTGCATAATGAATTTTAATAAGTCCACTTGCTGTTTGCTTCTTCACAAGTGAAGAAGTCAGAATAAAGATGTAGTGTAATGTAACAAAATATTTGTATAGCGCCTCTTCTGAAAAATCACTCAGAAGCGCTCCCACAGCAAATTACTGTATATTGACAAAGAGATACATTTTAAGTCGTTATATAAGATATAACCACAAATCAATGACATCATCAAGAGAAGAATTTTTTTCTTACTCAAAATTAAGACTAAACTATAGATTAAGTCAGTAATACTACACGATAATTCAAACATGTCACATGACTTCTGAATGACTTCTTATGGGTGTTTACTTAAATACCTTTTTGGCTTGTTATCACGTATTTGACTTTTTAAAAGTATTTTTCGAAAACAAGACTTATTTATCACAAAAACGCATTCAGGTGAAAATTACCCTGTGTATAACTAATAGCATTTTTAACAAGCGGATCATTTGATGCCGCAGTGGAGTTTATAATGACATCTTTCAGAGAAAACCACGAGTAAGCATTTCTGCCTTTTGTTTTAGACTTAGCAAGCACTGCGTCTCACTCGTACACGATTTACTTTGGCAAGACGGATTTATTTTGGGATTGGGTCATAAGTGGTAGAATCTTTGATTGGCCAGCGCATGGATAGATCTGCTTTGTTATGTCAGGTTTTTTGTTAAAATTCCAGTAAAATTTCTTTTTTTTCTTCAGTGCTGTGTCCTTTAATTATCTACTTGGCAACTGTTTTTGACTTTTAGAGTTAAAGTTGTCAATCTGACGCCATGTTGTTCATACTAACAAATCATGCATTTATCATTAATAAATATAATTGTTCTTTATCATATTGTATTTTTGTTAGAGTTAGGGGCAACAGTTTACACGAGTTTTCAGTGGCGGTTCCAGGATTTCTTGGGGGGGGGGGGTTGAAATGAATTCATAGGAAGTTGGTGGGGGTATTAAAAGGGAAGGGACAAAATCAATCAACTTTGCAGAAAAAGGCTGAGAAAAGGAAATTTTTGCCTAAGTTTACTACACTTTTACCAAAAGTAGGTTGACAAGCAAAATAGAGGTCATCTGCACGTTTTTTCCCCGTAGTTTTACTAGACTTTTACCACAAAAATTGGCTTCACGCGCGAAAAAAGTCTGGAAGTCCGGTGTTGGGAGATGCATCCCCACTCAGCCCCCACGTGGAACCGCCACTGCAAGTTTTACGAGTTGCTTCAACCTATGTTGTGTTGTGTTGGCATAGGTATTTGCTTTGCAACGAGATTAGCATAATATATGTTTTGTTGATGTACAGAGTTATACAATGTTATAGTGTGTACTGTAGATACGTTCTGGAGATGTTGAGGCGATTTATTTCTGTCGATTAATTAAATTTGTTTGAAGTAATTGAGAAATGGATTGTATTGTTTTAATTATTATAAATGATAACAAAGACACTCTTGACCGAGTAACATATACTGTAGCTTGAAAGTTGTCAACCATTTTAGTTGCTAGTTTAGTCAGCGACTATACAAGCAGCTAGATGTTGCTCATCATTTAGCATTCAATCTAATCTTTATTAATGCAACTCAATGTGTACTCATTAGTGTAATTGCATGCGAAATATAGAACACAACTTGCCAATGTGTGCTTTGCTAAATTAATGTAACTGTACTTTTTGGCTGGAACTTGTTGCTGTTTTCATTGTGGACCTGCATACTAATGCATGCTTTACGTTACACGTACTCGTTTGGATTTAAAGGTAATTTCAATATGATGAGTGAACTGTTTTTGAATTTAAAAGTTTTAGGCAGTACTGGTAATCCAAGTACAGTACTTGACTTTCAGTATTGTGCTCAAATTTCCTCAGTTATAAGCAAATGCCTATTAACGCACCCAAATGAACACTATGTTAACTTTCAGATGCATAATAGACAACTATTGCTCACGAGCTTTCATAACTTTTGGGAGAAAAAGTTCCCCCATAAGAGACAAAGTCTGTATTGCAAATACTGATAATAATAGGATATTTTGGGGGTTACAGCTGTCAGAAAGTTTTACCATTGCTGGCTCACTAATGTTTGACTGGTTTGGTAATATGGCACACAAGAAATTGTCAGTTTAAAATAATAATAATACATTTGCCCACTACCCGATCTGAATACCAATGAGCAAAAAAGCAAGTAATGTAAATTTATTTCTAAAATATTGTTTTCAATGTGTTTGTGGGTTAATGTTTCATTTGTGAGTTTAAATAAGTTTACATGTAATAAAGTTTTTACTAAAATGAGAAAACTTTTATTAAAAATCTAAAGTGTAATGTACAAAATTGTTTTGCAAATCCCAAGTACCAAATTCCTGGCTAACAACATAACCATGATGTGAGTCTGGTTTTTGCATCAATTCATCATTTGATGTCACTTGCATTTGATTTTTGATTTTTGTTTGAGATATTGTAACCTGCTTTGGACAAAATTGAGAAAAATGTTTAGAAGCCTGAATTATTGGCGTAGGAACGTCCCCTAATGTTGGGTCAGAACTGGTCACAAGACTATCCAAAACCTGGGAGTAGTTGATGGGTAGGGGATCTAGGGAAATGGGTACTACACAGTAGAGTTTAAACATTTGTGATTACCTTATGCTCATCAAGACTGAAATTGTTAAGTACCACTTTCCAGAATCCTCTCTCAATGTGAAGGTAGGATATCTTTAATCTCTCTCTCTCTCTACTCTCTCTCTCTCTCTCTCAACAATTATATTCTATATGAGAAAATATATAAAAGACGTGAAGATCTTTTATTAAAAAATCTAACGTGTAATGACATCACAAAAAGTGTTTTGCAAATGAATTTCTAGTCAGATATCTAAATTTTTGTGTTTATTTAAGTGGCTTTTGTAACATTTGGACAGAAATTTTCCAGATTGTAGGGACTGGGCAGGCAAATTAATTTTTTGGACTATAGTCCATGAAAAAACTTTTCAGTAACCCAAAAATCAATTTTTCTCATTTTAGAACCCCTCAAACGATGATGTCAGTGGACTAGAAAGTCGGTCAACATTATATTATATTCATTACTTGTATAGATTTTAAAACCTTTAAAGCAATCAGACACCTGAAACTGTCCAGATTCATTGCAGAATTTTGGTAAGGGGGCGTTATAAATGGGGTCTGGGGACAAAATACGTATATGTTATATAACCGAGTACATTATAACAAAGTTGTAGTGTAGTGTGTGTGGAGGGGAATAGCCAAATAGGTATATCAAGACAGGTTGGAAGTTGATTACCAATTTTAATTGTAGCACTTATTTGCAACCTCCTCTTTTATAGCATTACTAATATTACATATGAAATTTGATATTTTGCAAATGACAACTAACCCACAAATGGTACAATCATATCCACTTGATTTCTAGTTCATCTTGACTGATCAATGCAACGAAAACTAATGACAATTTCTTAATACTTGATATCACTGTTCTTTCTACCAATCATCCAGAATGCTTTAGCAGCTTCTCTGCATGAGACTCTTCTGTTGTTTCGAATGCAAATTTATAGACGTCCGAGTAATGATGAACAAAATGTACTTCGAGCCCATCTGTTATGAAACTCGGCAGATCTGAATAGTCTTTCTGGTTTTCCGCTGGCAAAATTATGCAGCTGACACCCACCCGTTTAGCCTAAAAAGAATTAAAATCAGCAAGAAAAGTTTGAACCAAGTTTTCAGCAGAAAAATACTTTAAAGCAATTAATAATAATAATAAACATGACAGTTTATTTCAAAAATAAAATAAACAAAACACAAATACATGTAGATATTCTCTATACATCATTACATCATATACAGCAAAAACTTCACTGAAAATGTTAAGGCATACATGTATAAGTGAAAATAATAATAATAATAAAGATAATAACAAGGATTAGAGTGGTTTGGTAGGTGGTGCCCTGCATGAGAACCACTATATGTTACAAAGTGCCTGATGTACCAGTATATAATAATCAGCACATTAAAGTAATGGTCTGAATGACATACATTAACATTAACTAAATTTATCAATATCAAATTATTAGGCAATTAATCATGTTATCAAGTCATCACTGATTACCCCTATCCTCAATAATAAGAAAATAATCATTGAGAATGCATGAAGCAAAGTGCAAACACACTTGCTCAATAATCTGCAGAAATAAAAAAATAGTATTTAAAATATCTGTTTCTACATTACTTTTCCATATAATTTCCCATGTTATAAGCCCATTTCCAAAGCATTATATTGATTTCAACCCCAGCCAGTTTTATATTTATTCTGGTTGAATTACCAAAGCCAGGTACCATCGACTGATACCTCTGGACATTAGAAATGGCACCACAAAAACGCACAATTATTATTATTAGTTAGACTAAGCACCTAATAATAAGCCATATATATATTCATTGAATATATACAATCAGTGACTGCAGGTAAGAAATTCTAATAGCTAACTGCATTTAAACAATGAAAACACCTGTTCACAACGGTGACCGGAAGATTCGGTACCGGAAGATTCGGGACGGAAGATTTGGTACCGGAAAATTCGATACCGGTCACGGAAGATTCGGTACCGTTGGGTGCGCGGGGCCCGCTGGGGCTCATGCCACCTTATTGCCCCCGTGGGGTGGGCGGATAAGACCGTTCTAACGCGGGGGAGGGAAATAACGGCGAGATACGATAGTAATCGCACGGCGGGTGAGAGCGGCCCGGGAGCCGTTGAATCGGGTCAATTTTCCCTCCGGAAACGCCTAGCTTAAACCCTGCCTTGCTTTACATGTAAAACGTACTACCGTAGCATATCTATCTATTTTGGGCCTTTTCTAGAAGGTCGCATTAAACAGCTCACGTTCCCTGCACATATTGGGAGTTTAAAATCTGTTTACATCCATTATGTCGCTGGGATGAGCAAAAGCGCGCCTGAACGCTGGGTATCCGCTAATGACGCGTGACAGTTAAAGCAGACAAATATCAGCAGCAGGTGAGGCGTCATCTTATGTGTATGTCGAACCGGTACCGAATTATCCGGTACCGAATCTTCCACAAGTAAAGTTTTGGTACCGAATTCTCCGGTACCGAATCTTCCGGTACCGAATGTTCCGGGAACCGTTCACAACCCAGCAGAGATGTAGCAAGTACAAAATACTTCAAGTACAAGTACCTGGCCTCCTAATTGTACGAGTACCTAGCCTCCAAGTACAAGTACTGAAAAATTGTACTCGAGTACAAGTACCAAGTACCACATCTCTGCAACCCAGTTGCACAATAGTTCGCGCACAAAACAACAGATGCCAAATTTCTTACAGCAATGGTTTTTTCCTTGATTCCTCCAACAGGTAAGACTTTCCCAGTAAGTGACACCTCTCCAGTCATGGCTATGTTCTGTCGTACCGGAGTTCCTCTTGCCAACGACAGAAGAGCCGTCACGATGGTACAACCAGCGCTTGGGCCATCCTTTGGCGTTGCACCCTATGAAAGAAACATCATCCACTATAAGACCTGTTCTCATGATGAGATCTAATATAATGCTGAAGAGTATCAGCAATAGTACATACATCCTTGTCTAAATCCTGTATTGATTTTGAACCAAATGAATGAAATCAAAGTGTATGAAAATTATATGAAATGACATAATACAACTACAATAATAATAATAATAATAATAATAATAATAATAATAATAATAATAATAATAACTATTGGATTATTTACAAAGAATCTAAAGACACACTTACATAATATCGCATATAAGTGACATGTGTTAAACTTAAAGCATCCAATATTGAATTGAATTGAATATTGAATGACTTAGAAGAATACTAAGGATTGGATACAAAGAACAAATAACAAATGAAGAAGTTAGAGAGAGAGAACACTGCAACCGAGCATCGTGGAACTCATCAGAAAGAGAAGAATGAAATGGACTGGACACATACCCAGAATGGATGAAATAAGAAACCCAAAACAAATTGTCAACTACAAGCCAGAGGGGAGAAGATTTCAAGGAAGACCGAAAAGACGATGGGTGGACGGATTGGAAGAGGATCTGCACATGGCAGGGCTGAATCTCAATGGAAAAACTGACGGAAGACACCGAATGACCTTGGAAGAAATAGCAAAGGACAGAGAACTTTGGAGAGATGTCATGGAGAAGTCAATAGCTGGACACAGCTGGAGGACGAAGACCTGACCTGACCTGACCTGTAAAGCATTCTTGACTTTGGCCTATGTCATGCCTACAGCACTATAAAAATTGTCAAAGTAGTAATAATAATAATAATAATAATAATAATAATAATAATAATAGTAATATAATGTTGTGGAGTTAGAATTGTAGCTACCTCTGGTACGTGAATGTGGATGTGGGCGTTGTGAAGGAATCTATTTCCCGGTTCCATTTCACTGAGGAATGACTTTGCCACTGTGTGTGCTATCTGTGCACTCTCCTTCATCACATCACCCAGGTGACCGGTCAACTGCAGAGACCCCTGAACATCCTCTTTTGTCCGGTCAACCGCCTGCTTCACTTGAGACTCAATGTACAAAGTTGAACCTCCTGTGAAAAGTACAATAACATGAGCTGAAATTCCAAATTCTACAAATGATGAAAATCTGCCAATAATAATATAATTAACTGAAGATCATGATGATGATGATGATGATGATAATGATGATGATGATGATATCTGCCAATATATAATTAACTGATGATGATGATGATGATGATGATGATGATGATGATGATGATGATGATGATGATGATGATGATGATGATGATGATATCTTCCAATATATAATTAACTGATGATTATGATGATGATGATGAAATCTGCCAATAATTAACTGATGATGATGATGATGATGAATGATGATGATGATCATGATGATGAAGTTGAGTTCTCTGCCCAATGGGTAAGAGATTCTCATTCTCATTTCCTTCCACCAGTGGTGTAGCATGGGGTGCAAATATTTTTGGGAGGGGGAGGGTGCAAAATTCCAAGCTAGAAAATAAAAAACCAAATAATAATAAATCTTAAAATAGGCCGACATATATCATTCACAAAGAAGAATTATAAATAAATGCGGGAATAAGATACAAGGATTTTTTTCTTGTCAAGACATTTTGAGGAGAAGTTGGAGGCATAATACCTCGTTTGCTCCAAAGTCAACAACAGGAAATACCAGTTTTCTAGAGCTTTTAACGTAGAATCCAGTGCATATAATTTTCAGAGGTTGGGCTGATGCTGTGGTAACCACCCCTTAGCAGAGGATGCTACGAAAAAGCCTGGCACTGCAAGGGTTAAGTTAATGCTGGAGACTGCATAAAGCCCGGCACTGCAAGGGTTAAGATAATGCTGGAACTGCATACCCATCGCAGTCCACGCAAGGCCCATGACAACACCAGGAGGAGTCTGTTCGTACAGGCGATCGGTCGAGAAAATCGGTTTTCCCACGAAGGATTGTAGGTTCTCCGGAGTTACTTGGATCGAGTCGGCTTCTTTCTGAACCAGCTTGAAGGCGACTTTTCGAAAAACCTAAACCAGCCAAAGATTTTATTGCAGATAATGGCTTTCAACTGAAACAAACAATAATTATAAAACTATAATTGCAGTGGCGGTTCCAGGATTTCTTGGCAGGGGGAATGAAACGAATTCATAGAAAGTTGGTGAGGGGGATGAAAATAGAAGGAAAAAATCAATTAACTATGCCGAAAAAGGCCGAAGAAGGGGAATTTTATCCCTAATTTTACTACACTTTTACCAAAAAATAGGTTGACAAACAAAAAAAGGTCATCTGCAGTTTTAGACTTTTACCCAAAAATAGGTTTAACAAGCAAAAAAAGTAAGTACGGTGGGGGATGCATCCCCACTCATCCCCACATGGAACCGCCACTGGCTAATCGTCAATATGTCAATTAATATAGCACTATAGTCAAGGCAGGCTTAGCGAAGCGCTTTCACAATGCACTTAAAAGAGATCCTTTAGTCTCGTTGTGAACAAATCAGGCCTTGTGTCTTTCGTTACATCGTCCGGTAACAAGTTAATAGTCAAGAAAGTCGACGGAAAAAAATAAACTTTCCCGAAATGTCCGTTAACTAACGGCAGGTACAAACACTTGCATGTAGCTGGACTCGGCGTCTCCTAGCTAACATCAATTACACTTTGAATAGTTATGCCTAACAGGGCTTTGCCCAACTGCATCCCCCCCCACTGCCCAACTGCATCCCCCTACTGCTACATCCCCGCACAACTACATCCCCCCACTGCTACATTTCCCCAACAACTACATCCCCCTCAAAGCTCGACACATATCCCCACTGCTCCAGGTCACAAATCGCACCCTGGCCGCTAACATTATCAGCAGAAACAGGCAAGGTATCTTGTTCAGTTTACAATACAGACGACAAATCACGGCGGCAAAACCTTTTCAATGTGTTTCTGAAGATTGCGCACTCCGCTCTCTCTGCAGTACGACTTGATAAGCGCGTGAAGTGCTTCGGCAGTCAACTGCACTTGCTCCGCCTTCACTCCACTGTTCCTTTCAGCTTGAGGTATTAAATAGCGCTAAAAAATACGCCAAAAGATGACCACAAATACTACATCTTAAATTTTCTCTTTAATGAGTATAATATAAATTATATTATAATTATATAATTAAATATTATTAATAAAATAATATATAATTATACATTATAATAAAATAATATAAATAATAAAATAATATATTATAATTATATAATATAATATACATGTAATAGGGTCCCTTGTAAAGCGCTCTAGACTTTAGCCGTTGCTATGCATATTGTGCTATATGAAATTGTCAGTAATAATAATAATAATAATAATAATAATAATAATAATAATAATAAATAATAATAGGATGCTAAAAATTTTGTAATAATCCATTATTACAGAAAGGTCAGGAAATTGCTAAAAAAGCCTTTTTAATAATTTTAGCATTCTTCATTATGTTCAATGAAATAAGAACCATCCAGACAACTAAATAACAGCTAAAAAAAGGTAAATAGTCCCATACTCGAACGTCTGATCTTTAGCAAGCTATTAATCTTATGCCATAAAATATCACCTCATTCTTCTGCCATTATGTTCAATGAAATAAGAACCATCCAGACAACTAAATAACAACTAGACAACTAAATAACAGCTAACCCATGAAAATATTATTTTTTAAAAAATCACAAAATAAAAATTTAATCAACAGAAACTGAAATGGCGAAATGCAATGAACCTTCACCCGCTCATACAGCAATACATGAGAGTTAACAACATCAATAATTTGGCAATAAAACATTTCATTTTACAAATTAAAGTGCTAAAATGAATAATTTGTGATAATTATTACAACGAGAATTAACCCTTTCATGCCCAAATATTACTGAGCAATACCTCAGCAATAGCAATTTTCTCTTCGGCCACGTAGCCAGAAACGTCGATCATCTCCATGCGATCTTTCAAAGGCTCGGGAATTGTGTCCGTTATATTCGCAGTACAGATAAACAAAACCTAAATACGAAAGGAAAAAAATTGAAACATTCACAGCAGTTCAAAGACGGTCACTTTTTCGCAGAAGCAGCGCTGGTCGAGTTTTCAACATCTCAGGGTGTCTAACCCCTTGATAAATAGACGACGTCAACATCATTTTTCAAACAGTAGCGTCATTTCACACTTTTCTTGGGGGAGATAAGTTTTTGGCAAATTTTTGGACAATTTTTGGGCCAATTTTGGCAAATTTGCAATTTTTTTTGATATTTTGGCAATTTTTGTACATTTCACATTTATTTATTTATTTAATACATTATCTATTATTTTCTTCATTTCCTTGGGGACCACGGCCCCCCCTGCCCCCAAATGACACCCCTGTTTTCAAACACCACAAATAAAAAGTACCATCATTATAATGTATTCTGTTACATCACATACCTCCTATAAATCTCAATATGAATTTGCATTAAAACACAACACAAACAACAGACCATGACAATACTCAACGGAAGTATCCTTATTATTGGTTATATTCATTGCAAACAACATGTAAGATAATTAATCATTCCTCAGCTTATCTACATTGTAGTACGATTGAAAACAATGCAAAGGTAAAGGTAGGTCCCTAGGTCGCCATTATTTTCCCCAGACCCACGCTTTACCTCGCAGCTGAGCACTGCTCCTCATTTTTACCACCGCCCTATTGTGAGTGTGGTTGAGTCTACCCTAGGGCTCCAGCGGGACTCAACGTCGTTAAGCCAACATGACTCTAGCGTGTCACCACTGCCATCTTCCCGCCTATGTACTTAGCCTTTTATTGCAAACTGCAACACATTTGACTATCAACAGAATTTCAAAGTTGGAAGAAAACTTTAGCGATTGACAAGTATCACAGGTATAATAATTCCATTTCGATCACCTTTGAAAGATCCACAGTAACATCCAGATAGTGATCGAGGAAGTTTGGCGTTCTGCTCTGGATCCAGGAGTTCTAAGAGAGCGGAGGCTGGATCGCCTTGGTAACCACGACCCATTTTGTCAACCTGAAAATTTTAAGGAGTGTTTTTTTTAGCAAAAAGTGGATCTTAACCCCTTAACCGTGTATTTAACTGTAACTCAATGTAAAATGGACGGATATATCCGTGACGCCCAGGTAAGGGGTTAAAGCTGCCTGCTGCCTTCAACAGCTGCAGTTCCATGTGGGGATGAGTGGGGATGCATCCCCCCACCAGACTTCAGGACACTTTTTTGCTTGTGAAAGTTATTTTTGGGTAATAGTCTAGTAAAACTATGGGGGAAACTGCAGATGACCATTTTTTGTTTGTCAGTCTATTTTTTGGGTTAAAGTGTAGTAAAATTATGGAAAAAATTTCCTTTTGTCAGCCTTTTTGGCAAAGTTTATTGATTTTTCCCTCTCTTTTCATCCCCCCACCAACTTCCTATGAATTCATTTCATCCCCCCACAACCACCAAGAAATCCTGGAACTGCCACTGGCCTTCAACAACAAGTTCAAAATGGTAGAGGTTGACTTATTCTGTCCAGAAAAAAAGTAGCAAAAATTTTTCTCCAACTGAGAAAAAATTAGTTAAAATTCTATAAAATCTTTCCTAACCTCGTCGATCAGAATCAAAGGGTTCTCAGTCTTTGTCTTTTTCAAGCACTGAATGACCTTTCCTGGCATTGCGCCAACGTATGTTCGCCTGAAATTTTTGTAAAAACCAGAAATAAATTTTCACCCAACAATCACACATTAATTCTACACTTCAACGCACATGACTGTCTACCTGTGATTACAGCAGCTTTTTATGTGGATGCAAAACATGGACCATCGCCAAAGACTCGGAATGAAAAATACTAGACTTTGAAAGGAAATGTTATAGAAAAATACTAAGAATCGGATGGGTTGAAAAGTTGAAAAATGAAGAACTACAGCTGTTGAAAAGTTGAAAAATATCTGAATAACCATTAATGATTTACTCTCAATATATTTCAACAGATGTTTTTGGTAAAGAATTTACTAATTATTGTGTGATTGCAAAAACAAAATTTTTGTGAGGAGCAGAAAGACTTTTTCACACATCTGTATATAAGAGAATTCAGACAAAAAAAACCATGCCGAAAGAGTAAAACAAAGAAAACTGTCTATTTAGACACATATGCAAAATGAAAGATGACTGAAAGATCAAAGCTCTAATGGAATAATGGAGTGCACCAATAAAAAAGGAAGACCACTTTAAGATCCACTTTTTGCTTTAAAAAAGCACTCCTTACCATGGGTGCCCACACACGTCCAAGAGGGGGCACTTGCCCCTCCTGGAAAATAAAAATGCCAATATTTCCCATTGAAATTTGAAACCTTTGCTGAAATTTTAACCGTGACCATTGTGTTAAGATGTGTTTTGCCCCTCTTGGAAAATTTTATGTGGCATAGCCATGACCATTATGTTTTGCCCTCTCTTGGAAAAATTTCTGTGGGCACCCATGCTCCTTATAATTTTCAGATATTGAAGAATGGTGTGGAAGCAGTTTACAGGGTCTGAGTCATAGAGCAAAGAATAGCAGAAAACTCTGTAGAGATAGCATTATACACCCCAAAGGGATAATGAGCCCATGGTTAATGACAATGATAATGATAACTGTCTACATAAAAGAAAAAAGGAAAATAATCAATTTATCAATATGTTCAACAAAGCACTGAACATCAACTAGAACAGGCAAAAGGGAAAGAAATGTCCAAAGATAAGACTGGATAGATTTACAAATATTTAAATCAAAACCTGTGTCCCTTGATCTCAGCAACATCTGACATTCCACCCACGCTAAATCGAAAGTACTGCAAAGAGCAATTAATTTCAAAACTCTCAAACATTTCAAGATAAATTCATAAAAGGGTTCATCCATATAGTACATACAAACTGAGAGAGGAGAGGGGGTTGGATTTAGGAGATTTTGCATATGTACGGTGTGCAAACGGGGGCAGGGAGTTGAAAATATGTCTTTTTGCATATGTACTATATGGATGAGCCCTGATTTACAAATTAACATGAAGCAAGTTTAAATGTGTGGATCAATACCGGTAATCTCACAGATAATAATTCAGTTTAACTGGGTTTTGAGAACAAATCTAAATGGAACTCAAAACTCAACTGAATACTGAAAACTGAATGGCTGGGTGGAATAAGGAGGTGACTATCCGACCCCCCAATGGTTTGAGTATCAATAACAATATGAGGGGTAACTGCATTTGCTGCATTTTCACTTCAACTGATTTTTCACCACTAATGGGGTAACTGGGCCCTCTGGGCCCTTCAATTGACAACCTCACCATTAAGGTGGTAGCTGCATTTAACTCCTTATTCCACCCATCCATCCAATTAGAAATAAAGACATCAAAATGCTCTAAGCAGGCCTAAGAAATGTTTGAGTGAAAACATGTACAGCAAGTTCTCAGTCACAATATCCTTCACTTCTTGCAACATTTCAAGTTTTTATACATAAACTTGAAGCATTTCTCTTCAAAAAATCATTTCTTCCATTGCCATAACGTCCCAACCACACTGACTCTTCGATAAAATGACCCTGTTGATAGACCCCTTGGTTATGGTTATTTCAAATTTAAACTAAGTGCTTAAGAAATAAGCTGCCACTGTTGTGCTACTTTTAAAAGTGCTATGCACATTAATTTTAATATTTCACAAGACTTTACTTACTTACTTACATTCATAACAATCATATTTACTGCATTTTCAATTGTTAGGTGTACTAGCAGTACTTGTACAACATGCCACCCTAATCAGTTCCTGGTTGTTATTATTAATACTACTACTGCTATTACTACTACTACTATTATTTTTATTTTGTTATTACAGTGGTCTTCACACAGACTGACTTAGCCTCCTAAACCACTTTAAATCATACTTATAATAATAATAATAATAATAATTATTATTATTAGTATTAGTATTAATATTATTATTATTATTATTGGATGGGTACAACAGTGGTTTTCACACAGGGCAAACCCTCCTGAACCACTTTAAACATTGCTATTATTATTATTATCATCATCATCATCATCATCATCATCATCATCATCATCATCATCATCATCATCATCATCATCATCATCATTGTCATTATCATTATTATTATTATTATTATTATTATTATTATTATTATTATTATTATTATTATTACAAGCATTAATCTCAGACTTTAACATGAGACACTTAAATGCTAAATGTTCAGTTGGTTCTCAGAATTATCAACAGGACTTGCCTCTCTATTCAACGCCCTGGCAATGGATCTAGCAATGCTTGTTTTGCCGACACCCGGAGGCCCGTAGAAACAGAGAATCTTGCCCTGTGTCGTGCCCTTCAGCTGACTAACGGCGATAAATTCCTACAGAACATGAAAAACATAAGAAAATGGCAACCATGCACCCAGAGATATTTCTAGGATTGCGAATTTGGGGATGGGGGATGTCGACCTTAAATGGGGTGTCCGGAGCTAATTAGTATGCATACCATTGTCACATTACCAAATTTAAGGAGGGGGTCGACCTCAAATTGGGCGGTGTTAGGGGGGTGCAAAAATATCCCTTGTGCACCCTGCTTCTCATGGAAGGTTCCACTGGAACCTGGTATTTCCACTGAAACTCAGCTTCTACTGAAATACAGTAAAATTCTGATAAAAACATTATTGGCAATAGTAAAACTGTCTGTTCTAGGAAATGTAAGACTTTTCCAGTTACGTTTTACTTACGAGTATTCTGCTCTTCACATCCTCCATTCCGTAGTGATCCTCTTCGAGAACTTCCCGAGCACGAACCAGATCTAGATTCTCTTCACTGTGCTTGCCCCACGGCAAGCTTGTCAACCAATCTAGATAGTTCCTTGTTACACTGGATGTGAAAAAAGATGACATAACTCAATAAAAATGTTAATAGTTATAATGATAATCAAGTATTATAATAATTATAACAACAAGTTTCACTTGGAAAATTCTTGTGAAATAAAGTATTGCTAAACCATACCTAAAATCTCCTATTTCAGTAATAAATTAGCAATTAACATTATAAATTTAAACAGTAGCGTCATTTCACACTTTTCTTGGGGAGGGGCAAGAAAAATTTTAGGCAAATTTTAGGCAAATTTTAGGCAATTTTTTTGCAACTTTGACAAATTTTGGGCAATTTTTAGGCCAATTTTGGCAAATTTGCAATTATTTAAAATATTTTTGGCAAATTTTTGACAATTTTTGCGATATTTTGCACATTAATACATTATAAATTATTTTTTTCATTTCCTTGGGGGGCCACGGCCCCCCAGCCCCCCCCCCGAAATTACGCCCCTGAATTTAAAGGCAAGTTAAAGTAATGGCCAGGTCATATAAACATCAGTATATATTATGCTTATTATCATACTTGTCTCGATGTCACAGATTCTTTTACCCACAGTCAATAAAACTGTATACAAGAAAGAGTTTAAATTCGTATGCTAATTAATTACCGTACACATTTATACGAAGCTTTCAAAATAACTATGTCATATTATACAAACCTGATGTTAGCACAGTACAATATATAGCACTGGTGTTATCATAAAGATGGTGATATTAAACAAAGTGCGAAGCCATAAGAATAATGAATAAAGGCTGATATAAAAAGATGTCTCGTCTTACTTGAACTCGGACGAATGTGGGTCCAAAAACGAAAGTTTTCCGAGCTCTTCGTCGATAATATCCATTACGTGCTTTGGGACGACCAATTCCTAGCACGAAGAATCGCCAACAACAACAACAACAACAATGAAAACAAACCTGAGCAAATGTAAAGTCTATCCCAAATTGGATCAGCAAAAAAAACTCAACCCTTTACCTCCTTTCATCCAAGACAGGATCATAAAAAAGCTGTCTTCTCAAGCTCACTTAAACATTTTTATAAAAATTCAAATAATATTTTGACAAAATCTGTAGCAATACCAGTGATTCCCACCAAATGACTATCTATTATCTCATCTTAGATACGATATCTTATTAATAGTGGCTAAATTATTTAAAAAACACAAATTTTTAAATAATAACTCGAATCCCAGAACTCCATACCTTCAACTTTTCTCGAAACTTGTCTCCGATCGCATCCTTATCCTCTTTCTCCATTCCGAGCTCTTTCTTGATAACTTTCAGCTGCTCGTGCAACATATACTTTCGATGCTGCTGTTTAACTTTTTCCTCCACCTGAAGAATTATTAAATTAACATTAGAAAAGAAAATGATTACCAAATACAGTGAAACCCACTTAATTGCATAGGTGCCGTGTAAGCCTTGCTTATGCGATTAACTGGGCTATGCGAATAGTCTGATAATGAATTGTACGCACAAAACACTGGTTCGGGTTTTTATGTAGTTATGCAATTATGCGGGTTATGCAATTAAGCGGTATGCGATTAAGTGGGATCCATTGTACTCTTGACGAATAATACAAATTATCCTCCTGAATCAAACTAAACAAACTAACCCAACGCATGCCAAATGAAATGGCTTCGCAAATGGAATAATGAAATGCGTTTCACATCTTAACCCTTTGAAGCCGTGATACTGGATGAATGGCCATATAATCATAATCCCTGAATCCCACAATAGCAGGATGAGCTTATACTATGCCTCAGGGATCTAGGGTTATTGGTTTTCGCGTACAGGCGGACAGGTTTCAGAGGGTTAACAGACAAAATTCAATTAACCTCTTTTCCGATTTTCTGCTGCAACTTGCTCAGTTCGAACTCCTTTTTCAGAACAGATAAAGCAAGCAACAGTCGCTTCGAGATCTAAAACACAGAAAGAGAAGAGCTTTAGCTTTGCCTAAGCGTAATGCAAATTAGGACAAATATAGTAAATCAGGTCAGGTCAGGTTTTCTTCCTCCAGCTGTATCCAGCTATCAACTTCTCCATGGCATCTCTCAAAACTTCTCGGTCCTTTGCTATTTCTTCCAAGGTCATTCGGTGTCTTCCGTCAGTTTTTCCATTGAGATTCAGTCCTGCCATGTGCAGATCCTCTTCCAATCCGTCCACCCATCGTCTTTTCGGTCTTCCTTGAGATCTTCTCCCCTCTGGTTTGTAGTTGAAAATTTGATTTGGTTTTCTTATTTCTTCCATTCGGAGTATGTGTCCGGTCCATTTCATTCTTCTCTTTGTGATTACAGTACAGTAGATATTTATTCTTAAAAGGATCAGCCAAAAATATAATCCCCTGCAAAAGTATAAAGCCTACCGTAGTCATTATAAAATATTTGTATTTTATAGTAAGAATATATAAAACTCTGCCCACCTACGGTCTAGAAGCTTGATTAGGCCTAAGACTTAAATACCGCCTGCCACCTGGTGTCCACAAATGTTAATCTGAGATCATCTATTACTTTTTGAAATTGAGCGTCTATTATATCTAGGCAATCTCATAATATTACAAACTAAGGCAACTACCATAAACATTGGCACCTAAATTCCTATTAAACTCAGTCTACAAGTAGAATTGTTTTCTAATCCAATGCATATGAGATTCCAGTCCAAAATCAGCCACATGCATCTTCCATTATAATATCCATGGTATGGAGTTGATTTGCAACTTCCATTATAATATCCATGGTATGAGTTGATCTCTGTGGCCAACTGTTGCTACCAGGTGGCGCTATGATTTGACCTTATTTCACGAAATGAATGTAGCACTAAATATTCTTATATACAGGGTGGCGCAAAAAAAATCCAGACTATATTAAATGCAAACCTAACTGTGACTAGTCTCGTTTTTTTGCGCCACCCTGTATATGGCATTAGCACACAACAACCATAAATACATAAAGGTGCCGCAGGTCTAAACATTGCGCTACATAAAAATTAATTTTTCGGCTCAAAAACAAACAGTTAAATGAGGCTTACATTTGTTTCTTCTAGAATTTCCTGAAGTTCGGCAGATTCTGCACCAGTAATAGCCGCACCTGGTGAAATAAAATTATTTGATAACTCTGAACAAATTGGTGAAAAAATAAAGTAATCATATCCATACAAATACAGTATGCAGATAATCACTAGAATACTCATTCATGTAACAAAATAAAATTTTCAAAAGGAAATGTGCATTATATTTTTGTGATCAAATTTCTCAAAAATTTGTCTGGATGTGACAATGTCACAATTTCCAAATGCTGTGGAAATAATCATCATCATCATCCATCATCATCATCATCATCACTATTATTATCATCACTATCATCATCATCATCGTTATCATTGTCATCCATCATCATCATCATCATCACCACATGATTGCTAATGCTTGTTTAGTCATTCACAGAGTGAAGAATCATGAGTGAGGAGCAATTAAGGGGTGAACAAGTTGTCCAAGGTCCCTACGCAGTGGTTAGGGTCAGATTCGAACCCTCTACCCTCTGATAGCATGGCAAGAATCTTTACGCCACAGAAATCATACTGTAAGTCCATTTTGAAACTTCTTCAGCCTAGATTCCATGCAGTGACTTCCAGAATTGAATAAATTCGGCAGCAATGCTCAAAATTTTAAAAATTCTATCACCAGTTTATGATGTATGACTAAACAAATAAATAATTTAGTTTCTATCATCCACTTGATAGCTTGATTCTAGTTAAATTCAAAGTGTCACACATAAAGCAAAACTATCCAAAATGTAGTAGAAGTGATTGCCAAAGCCAAATATACCAAGATCGCTTAGGTAAACAGGATTGTCAATGACACGTTGGCCAGCCTGGATCATCTGCGCCACAGTCTCCCTGTAAATATCACCAAAAATATTTTGAAAATGCTAAAATATTGAAAATATAATGCAGTATTCGAGTTCATTATCTAAAACAAAAAGTGATTTCCATCTAAAAGAAAAGTTAAATATCAATAGCCAAAATCTGGGCAACACCTTATGCTCACATAGAAACTGGATAGAAATAAAATAAACCTAGCATGTCCTGTAAAAAGTGCAACACATCTGCGTACCTGTAAAGTGGATTCATTGAAATAATATCGCGGATTGTTTTAACTACTTCTGCTGTCAAAGCCTAAAACAAAATAAGAAAAGGTTACATTGTGTTACAATGCACTATCGTATATTACATTACAAAAAAAGGGAGTGAATTTCTAATGATATTCTGCAGTTTTATCTACATACAACCTATGATGTTTCCAAAAGAACATCAAGTATACAAATATACCAAGTCACAAACACTGTTTAATTGTTTGTACTATGTGTCCCCAGTATATTATCTTCCTTTTTCCAACCATTTCCAATACAGTTATTTGAATCCCTGCTTTATCCATTACCCATTTATTCTTTTTCTTTGCAGTCTTTTCAAACCTCAATAATGCTCAATTTAAATTGTGGTTGAATTGGTTGAATGCCATGAAACTATGGCTTCAAGAAGAATAAGTATAATAGCAAAGTTTAATAAATTAAGATAACTCACATCACAGAATTACAGGGTGGTGCAAAAAAACCGGACTAGTCACATTTAGGTTTGCGTTTAATATAGTCCGGGTTTTTTGTGCCACCCTGTAATGGAAAGCTTCACACTTTCAACAGAGGCACAATATACCATCAATAAAAGAACCGGTCACTTTACACCCCCAATAAATACTTCTGCCACGTGACTTTCACTCAGCAAATTATGATCAATTTTCTGCAAAAATCATCTAATTTCTGTCCAACCTTAATTTCTTCTGTGGTTTTGTATGGCTCGTGAACAACGTTTTCCACCTCCACCATCAAAACTTTCCCGAGCGTTGGAGGAGCAGCGGTGACTGCCTCCGCCTCCGAAGGAACTGCATTTCTACCGGGGACGCTCTCCGCACTTGGAACTCTTCTCCGCGGCTTCCGTGACTTCTTGGTAACTCCATTTATTTCTGCAAATTATATAATTCGCTCTTGAAAAGCACATTATTGCTCGTATTTCGCCTGTTTGTTCTAATAAAACTCCAATTGGTCGAAAATCTTAATGACAGATAAAAATCTTTTTGTGACAAGCTTAAAAGTTGCAAAAAAGCTAACACCTTAACCCTTTTGCTACGTGACGCCAATATTTCAGCTTAATAACTTACTGGTTATACAGATTGCTGGAATTAAAGGGTCAAATCCCATTATTGTCTCCTTCTATCAATCATAACTTCTCTCATTCAATGCACAGCTGCATAATAAAAAGGTTGCATAGTCACTGCTGCCGCTATGTCTGCCTTGTACAGAAAGTGCATAGCACAAGAGTTGCTATCTAATCTAATCTAATCTTAAACTTCTATAGCGCCACTTCATAATGCACAGGAGCATCAACCGATGGCACACCAAATCCAAATAATTAAAGATCCAGGTCAAATCCAGGGTTTCCGACCAGACAAACGGGTGACTGTCTATGTTGGATAGGCCAGGTCAAAAATATGGGTTTTTAATCTTTTGCTATATCTAAACATGGAAAATAACCAGCATTATGTCATTCAATTCATCTGCTATAAAAGATTCAGTCATGCCTAGAAACTAAAATATTAGAAACATATCAACGTTGATTATAACCTTTTTCTTCTGCCTTGTTCGTTTCTAAAACAGGTATGTATTCAGCGTCCTCTGGAAGAAGATCGGTTATCTTGATTCTACAAAAACGGCCAGAAATCGATATTTAATCTATTCTCGTTTAAGGCAAAAT
Source organism: Metaphire vulgaris (assembly GCA_018105865.1). Lineage (NCBI taxonomy): Eukaryota > Metazoa > Annelida > Clitellata > Crassiclitellata > Megascolecidae > Metaphire > Metaphire vulgaris. The sequence continues at coordinate 3,167,459 of CM030872.1, forward strand.
ATAGTTGAACAGGGCAAGAAGTTAGCAGACTGGTTAACAGCATTGGCGTGGAGATCTGATGGTCGTGGTTCAATACCCGTATGAGCCCTAAGGCCAGGACCAAGAACTCAACCCTCAAGGCCAGGACCAGGACCAAGGACTCAACCCTCAAGGCCAGGACCAGACCAGGACTCCAGGACCCGGACCACTCTCAACCTTCAAGGCCAGGACCAGGACCAAGGACTCAGCCCCCAGGCCAGGACCAGGACCAAGGACTTGAAACTGGTCCTTAAGGAGTCTTAAGGCCAGGACCAAGGCCAAGGACTGACAACCCAGCTGAGTCAGTTATAACATACACTTGGTTATAAAGTACTGCAGTGCCATCAAAGCATTGTAAAAAAAACATTAGATTGTGTACAAGAAAATCTCAGCATTCTTTAAAATCTGCAGCCAAAATTCAGTACCGCCTGTGTCCCATCACGATCATTCGAAGCTTATCGCCAAGGTCCTGCATTTCGTGAATTTGAACGAAAGTTCCAACTGGATATATTTCATCAAGTCTGTCGACAACTTCTAACTCACTTCTACGAGAACATTCAACATTTTCTCATTCAAAATAATCAATTAATCATTGGTTCAGTGTCAAGAAGGTTTATTTAAAGAAACGTTACATTGTTGTGGCCAAACATACGAGACCTAAAGTTTCAACATCTTTATTACAAAGAAAACAAAACATCATTCCTCCATGTCGCCATTATTTCATCCATCACCTTCCCATTCAACTACCCTGTTACTTAATATCTCCCCCCAATATAGATTTGAATTCAAGCCCAATCAGCCCGAAAACCCAGAGCCGTAGCTAGGGTTTCCGGCACCTGGGGCAAGATTTATATTTTGCGCCCCTAAATTTAGGTGATGACCTTTTTTCAGCGTCACAAAGTCACAGCTATTTTTTTCTCATCCAAAATGCGCCCCCCACCGGTTGGCGCCTGGGGTGGCTTGCCCCTGCCCCCCTCAGCAGCTGCCCCCTCTGCAAAAACCCCAATTTCATTAAAAGTCCAGAAAATCACCCTGACAATCAACATTTACAATAATATGAATTACATGTAAGACATTTATACGAAAATTATTGAAAATGTCACTGTAACTGCAAATTCTGTAAATTTATTAACAATTACATATATAGATTTCTTGTAAAGTAACACTCACTCGTCATCTTTCTTGAGGAAAACTCCGGCATATGGCTGATTCAATCTGACCTTTCTCCTGATGAGATCTATAAGGCCTCTGTCACTGACCTAAAGTACAAAAAAAATAAAACTATCAATTCTCTGAAGTCCAAAAATACAACTAAGTTATCAAGAAAGCTTCTGAATGCTACAGGCTCTGAAAATTAACTTTACATGAGAACGATGGTCATGGCAGATCCAGAAAGTATCAGTTCAGTATCGTTGGATTCATCAAAACCTAAACTTTGGAAGAATTTTCCAATTATTAACAAAAAAATCAATATCATTTCTTCCCATATCCGCCCCGTGGATACCTTGACTTTTGCCTGGCCAACAATTCACCCTGTCTATGGCTATTTAAAGAAAGATTTAGCACATAAGAATAAGCAGCTACTAATGTACTACTTTCCAAATAGCTATATAAATTTACTAGATTTTACTTACTTACTTACATGCGGCACTCCCTTCTGGTCTCTGACTTCCAAGAGTAGAATGTATATAATTACGAAATGCATTGACGATTACTTGCCTCAATCATTTTAATGAAACGCGGAAAAAGTGGGTTTCTTCTGACTGCGATCACCGGAACCCTCGGCCACACTTCGGGTACGGTCATCGGCGACAGTGCCGTCAGCTGCTGGGCAAACTCCACGGGCGGCGCGGCCCCCGATCCGTCGTCGCTCGATCCGGAATCGTCGGCCCCGGACGCCGCCGCTCCCGATCCACTCCCTAGATCATCCTCGCCTCCACCGCGACCGGCTGACGATGAGAAAGCCCTGGCCTCGGCCGGATGATGCAACCGCAGGCCCCACCCGAGCAACGATCCGTGAGGTCGATGGACACTGTCCCCACGGGTCAAACGCTCCGCTAATCCCGCGACGGTCGACGGTCGAAGGCTTACCGAGGCAAAGTTGTCCCTTCGCAGCGGGGGACAGTAGCCTCTTCGAACTGAGGGGTATGCCTGTCCGAACACAGTGTGCGATCGGTACTGACAGTAAGTATACTTGCCACTGTCAGACGTGTACAAGTATCGCCGAAAAGTGTTCCTTTTTAACGCACAAGAATAGATTTTGACCGTTTCAGAAACGATCGGTTTAAGTTTATTCCACGCATCAGACATCTTCATGGACGCCGCCATCTTTTGTCAGTTTAACCTCGTGCATAGGTAAGTAAGTAAAATCTCGTAAATTTCTGTAGCGCTTTTTCAGGTAGACACAGTAACAACTTGCCTATTGCTTATTCCAAGGCTCCTAAGCTACCGCTGAAATAACTATGACGAAGTTTATTAGTCAGCCAGCCAAGGTCAATTCCAGATATCAGAGTAAGAAGGCATAGAATACAATCATAATACACACTGTTCGTTAAACTTTAAGGCTCGCGCATAGATTCGCGTGCTCTTTGTTGCCACTTGATATTTTGGAAATCTAACGTGCCATAATACGTGCCAAATGCCAATCAAAGTCAAGTGCCCGTCGACGACTCGACTTATATCGGAAGCCGAACATTGGCGCCCCATATTACCTTAACGTCATTGAACTTCTGTAGCGCAACTTTAGTCATGTTCCTGACATCTGCCGATGGTCGTGTCACAAATCGCTGAATATTGTTTCCCCAACAAATCTTGCTAGATTCTGACTGCCTCGTTGTCCACGCGAAGACTGCTGTTATTAAGCAGCGCATAAAGCCAATTCCCGTCGTGCTATACTAAACCAGGACAGGAAAAGTTTTTAGAAATATGTGTAAAGTTTAGGGTTTTAGATTTTTAGGTTTTTATTTTTTAAAGTTGCCTAGGTTTTAATGTATGCATGCCAACACTAATAACTTAATAAGCCCTTCTTATCACATGTGTTCGGTTGTCTATAGTGAATAAAAAATGTTAAACATTAAATATGGATGTTTAATTTTTCGACTTAAAAGTCTAAATTTTACTTAAAAACACCTAAAATCCTAAGTTTTTAAAAATCACATTTTCCATCCCTGTGCTGAACAGGACCTAATTAAGCAGAAGGTCCAGACTTACAGTAAGGCGCGCCCTATGGTACTGGCGTTGGTCAGATTGGAGCAGGCAGTGGCGGCTCCACACACATGGGGCCCGTGTCCCTATTAAATGCCTGGCCCCCCAGTGGCCCCTGTTGGGATCCTATACTTACGCCTACATAGGGCCTACTTATCAACAAATGGTTCGCCCTCATGCTTAGAAGTCCCCCCAACGCCCCCCCTACTTGCCAAATCCTGGAGCGGCCACTAGGAGCAGGATAACACGTGGATTTCTTGATGTTGCATTCAGTGTTTTATCCAGATTCCTGGTCTTGGTGGGGGAGGGGGTTGACTTGGCTGGAGTGGAAGAGACACAGTCCAATGCAAACATTTGGGAAAGGTTCATGGGCGTCCGGAAGGGAGTGAAAGGGGGTGCAATTGCACCCCCCTCTGGAAAAATTGTGGAGTTATGAACAAAATAAAATTACTTGTTTCCTTCGTCACAAAATCAAACCTTGTTTTTCACCCGCCATTGGGAAATTTTTTTTTTTCGTCACAAGACCTTGTTTTGCACCCTCCTGGAAAAATTTCTGCGGACGCCCATGGGGTGGCAGTGGTTTTGGAGAATCTCCGCCTCCTGTTGATGATGCTGGATGCATCATGAATCTGACTGTTTATTCTCCATTTGGGGCTAACTTCGGCCTCATAATAATGACATGTGGACCCGTAACCAGGCCTGCCTTCAAAATGGCGTCTGTCTGTCGGTCGGTGGCGGCTCCAGGATTTGACAAGTGGGGGGCCGTTGAGGTGGCAACATCTAAGCATGTGCGGTCAACCATTTGTTGATAGGTAGGCCTATGTAGTAGTGAGTATAGGGTCCCAACAGGGTGGCCACTGGGAAGGGCAGGCATTCAATAGGGGCACGGGCCCTATGGACCCCCAAGTGGGGCCGCCACTGCTTCTAATCATGGGGGCCAAGTTGACCAAATATTTTTCATAAGCCTGGACTAGTCTGGTGGCTTAGAACAAGTGTACTAGAGTATGGGGCCACTGGGTGCCAGGCATTCAATGGGGGGCACGGGACTAAGGCCCCCATGTGGAGCCTCCTCTGATGTCTGCCCGTGGAACCACTTAGAAAAAGATCTAGTTAATACTAACGAGTAGAAACATAATGATTGTAATACAGTAGACCTACTTGGTGGAATATTCTATGGCATTTTACTGACTGATTGTGCAAATAACAAAAAATATTGTAATGTTTTAAATGATGTTCTTACTGTATCTGAGTGATTTTGGAATTTGGTAAAATCTGGCTATGGCCAAGTCGACTATAATCACTATATATTAATTGGGGCGGAAGAAGGCAGAGTGGGTTACGCGCTGGAGCAGTAGGTTGACGGAGCGGGTTCAACCCCCGTTAGCGCCCCTGAGCGGCTTTCACACAGACAGTAATGCCACCTAAGCCACTGTAAATCACGTTATGTAGCGATTGATCTATTTTCTACAAATCCGCAAAATAATTACCTGGTTAAAACACACACACACACACACACACACAAATATTTGCAGTATTTTATTGGTCGTTATGATAACGCACGTACTACTGACCAACAGGTACCGACTTGGGCTGCTCAAGGGGAAATAGTATCTTAGTTTTCCCCTAGGAAGGAAGGGATCCTCATTTAAAGACATCGAGGTTTCCCTCAACTTATTTTACCCCACAACTATAATCTATAGCATTTCAAAAAAGTTCCCGTTTGAAAGTTTTATTTTGGTTCAGTAGGACTTCTGCCAGTCGGTACCCACAAATATTGAACAATATTACAGTATTACAAATACTGTACTATGATAGTCGACCTACTATCCAATGTAATTAAGAAATGAACAGAACGTTGAATTACTCGAAGCGACTCGCTAAGTACCCGTTTAGAAAGCGAACTAAGGGTAAAGACAAGATTATTAGATTAGCATCGTTCATTGTATAGTATGATCACATTTAGCCGAGTTTAGTTATGTGTTAATTTGGTATTATTTGTTGCACATGCTGTATTGCTTAGTCTGAGTTAAGACAAGTCTTCACACGCAGTGGCGGTTCCAGGATTTCTTGGTTTGGGAGGGGGTGAAATGGATTCACAGGAAGTTGGTGGGGGGAAGGGTGACAAAAAAATCCAATAAACTTTGCCGAGAATGGCTGACAAAAGGGAATTTTATCTCTAATTTTACTACACTTTTACCGAAAAATAGATCGACAAGCAAAGAAAGGTCATCCGCAGTTTTACTGGACTTTTACCCAAAAATTGGTTTCACAAGCAAAAAAAGTTTTTAAAATCCGGTGGGGGATACATCTACACTCATCCCCCACGTGGTACCGCCACTGTTCACACGTATACTTGTAAGGCGCGTACGACGGTAATTGGGCACTTCTTGTTCATCTCGCAAATGATAACAATCGTAGGTAGCACTGAATCGCAGGTTGATAGTAATAATAATCCGCACGTTAGCGGAATATCCCGATCACTTGTTTCTGAACAGCTGCAACGTTGTCTTACGCTTGACCGCCGTCAGGCCGTGACACTGGTACAGTCGCAGCTCAGCGGTGCCATCCGTCGATCCGACGATCAGGCCGCCCTTGGGTGAGATCCGAAGGCCCCTGCCGCCGCTCCGCTTCGGGCACAGTCCATCGGCGGATCGGAGGCCGGCTACGATATCGCCCGAGTCGACGTCGATAATGTGCAGCGTCAGTCCGTCGCTGACGAGCGCGTGCGTGTTGGTCACCATCCCGATCAGTTCGCTCGTCGGCGAGGCGTGCGAATAGACCAGGTCCTTCAGGACTTCACCGTTACCGATGTTCCACAGCCTGACGACGCGTCCATCGGTGAACAGCCCCAGGAGGACCGTCCCGTCCCCGGAAAACTCCACGTCCCCGCGGCGGGGAACGGAGCCCGACCCCTGCGGCAGCGACAGGGACATGTTGAAGCGGTTGTCGCAGTTGCGCAGGACCAGAGAACCTTCGCTGCCGCTCGTCGGCGAGCGAAGGCTCACGGCCATGCGATCGGAGGACGGAGACTGCCGGACGTAGACGATGTCGACGCCCGTCTGTCTGCTGACCGTTGCGCCTGTACGCTGGTTCCAGACGACGAGGGACTGATCCGGTTTCCGGTGATACGTGACGACGTTTCCGTTTGTCGGAATGAATGCGAAGTCGGACATCTGCGATCCTGGGTCGCATTTCAGTTCGAGGCTCGATTCCAGAACTTTCGATCTCAGATCGAAGATAAACAACGAGCCATGTTTCTGCGAGTACATGATCGCCACCAGCGGTTCTTTCGTCGACAGAACGCTGGTCATCTTCGAAACCACGCTTCCCGGTTCTTTCGAGACGTCCGCCAGATTCGGGATCGACCTCTGAGCACCGGAAGCAACGTCCAAAACCTGACGTCACTTCCGTAGTTGACGACGACCATGGCGCCGTCCGATGTACAGGAACAGATATCCAGGCTGGTATGTTCACCCTGAAAGCACCGTATTTCGATTTCGTCTCCTCCATTGTTGCGACGTTCCATTTTTTCGGGGCGAAAAACTCGTTCGCGATAAGCACCCCGTCGTTCTTAACGCCGACTCTGGTCACCGCCACCTTATCCGGGAGACCTCCGTCTTCGTCGCCGGCGGATGTCTTACTGGATCCGTGGACGACCACGGGATCGTCCGAGCGTGGGAAGAACCCGACGCCTTCCACGACGGTGTTACGGAGTGCGAACGAACCGGGCGTCTGGCGGGTCTCTTCGACGGCAGCCAGATCGGCGAACTGGTAGATCTGAATAGACTTTCGTGAGAGAAACAGAAGGCTCTTGTCCGCGACGATCAGGTCGCCAAGCCTCTCGGGACCGCGCAGGAGCAACCGATCGTCCGGATTCTTCTGCTTCCCGGCTTCCTTCCGCCACCGACTGACGGTAAACTGCGACGAAGTCCGGTAGCGATGTACCGTCGTCAGCTGAGTCCCTCTGGCGTAAGCTACCGACGTGCTATCGGCGCTGGAGTTCGGGAGCAACCTCGTCTTTTTGTCCTGCAGCGTCCAGAGGTAGGTAAGTTGGTGATTGTCCGGTGTTGCAAAGCCTCCGGACATAACCAGCGATTGGCTTCCCACGAAGAAGCATCTGGTCAGGGCGTCGTTCTCAATGTCAATCGTGTGCAGCTGTTTCGAAGTTGCGATGTTCCATACGGTAACCTTCAGTTCAACTTTCTTCTGGTGTTTGATGCACGTGGAAACGAGGCTGCCGTCTGCGGACAGTGCGAGGGCTTTGATGCCGAACTGGGAGCTGCCTCCGAAACGAAACGAATGCACTTCCAAGAGCTTCGCCTTCTTGGTCTTCAGGTCGTAGATACCCAAGTGCAGCGTACGTCCGTTCCAAGGCAAGGTGTTGATCCCGAACGCTAGGACATTGGCGACCGAGTCGCAGCATTCTATCGCGAAATTCTCCTTCATCTGCAAGGACTGGACGTCGAGGGCACTGGTGATTGGCTTCCAGGTTTTCAACGATACGAACGTCGAAAGGGATCCCACAAACAGGTGGCTGTTGTCCGGGAGAAATCTCACGCACAGACCCTTGCAGTCGGATATGCCGGTGATGTCCAATGGATCTCCGGTGTATTCTCCGGTCGTAACGTTCACCAGGTGCAGAAATACGGAATGTTCGTGCTGCGTCAGGACGACAACGGATCTGCCGTCGTTGGAAAGGTCGGACTGGCAGATCACCCCGTTCACCTGGCGACAGGTGGACGGAGTGTCGGCGCCGGCGGTGATGTCTTCCAGCCACGGTCTTTCCTGGAGGTCGTTCTGGGCGTTCTGCTGTATCCGAGGCACGGCGGAGTAACTGGCGGCGAACTGTAGAAGCAAGTCCGGGTGACGCGAGATCTGATCACCCCTGCGTCTTAAGAACGTCCAGTAGGATTCAATCTGTTGGGCTAGGTCGGCGGACCGCTTCATGTACGCTTCGAGGGTGATCAGCTTGCTCGTGGCACCCGTCGCCTGGTAGTGCGAGTGTCTGTAGTCGCTGAGCAGGTCGTCGAGTGATACTCCGGGTACCTTCAGCTTCCTGTCTATGAAGACGAGGCTGCAGAGGAGACAGGTGATGCTGTCCTGGTTCTTCGGCGCGTCGGTGAGATGTTCCACGGCGTGTCTCAGGGCGTAGTTCACAAGCTCCGTTGGTACGGCAGCAGCAGCAGCAGCAGCGGATGAATTATTCGAAGCTGAGACCTCGAGAATCGAGCCGAGCCAGACAAGCACCGCATCCGACATCCTCTGGCGGGCGTTTCCAGGTGTAACGGCGAGGGGTGCAGCCGTCTGGTCCGACAACAACCACTCCGAAATGCTTCTATGATGCAATCCAACGGCACCGGTCTCGTCGACATCTAATAGACCTCTTAGAGGGTCGAGATCTATGCCTGCATCGAGACCAGGATGTACCTGCTTAACAAACTCCGGGCTCAGGTTCTCTTTAGCCAGTGCCAGAATTCCCACCACACCGCCGTATACGGCAGTCGTTTCCTTACCCGAATATTTCTTGGACAGAAGGTCGTAGAAACGCTGAAAGTACTCCCTGCAGATGTCCTCAAAACCGGACGGAAATAGGGCCACGTCCCTCAGGGCTAGCCTGCTTCCGTCCGGGTGGCCGTCGAGCTTCCTCTTCAGCAGGTAAGCGGAGAGGAACGTGCCGTGGGAATGTTGCGAAAGTTCGTTCAGCGCCCCGTCGAGACTGATCCGGTCGATGAGGCGGGACATCGGATCGCGTAGGTACCGCTTCAGGTCGGACGTCATCGCGTCGCTGGAGCCCTTCAGCTCGATCCTCTGGACGCCCTGCTCCAGCTGCCCCGTCAGTTGGTTGTCGTCTCTGACGGTACAGAGCAGGTACATCCAGCTGGGCGTCTTCTTGTCGAACCCGCCGATCAGCCGTAAGAGGACGTCTCTGTCCGGCTGGCAACATTCGTCCAGGGCATCGATGACGATGAGGTATCGCTGGTCGGGCTTTAGGCTCTGGAGCGGGCGCACGATGAGAGCGCTGAACAGACTGGACAGCTCGCCATCGTCAAGCAATTGACGGAGATCGCCGAAAGTTGGAAGGAAGTCACCGTAACCCGGTATAACGACCGTCATTTTAGCGGCGATCGACAGCACCATCGTTCTGCCAAGATTTTGGTCCAGCCTTCGAGGGTGGAACTGGAAGAAGTGGGCGCCAGCCAGCTGTGGTGAGTGGCGCTTGCAGACCTCCGTCGCCAGACAGGTTTTCCCGATTCCAGGTCGACCAGAAACGACCATGACCCTGGCGGTGTTTTCTCGTTCCTTCTCGGTGGTTCCGGCGGCCAGCCACTTATCGACCGCCTGCAGAAGTTTGCTCCGCGTGCCCGGACAGAGCGCGCGGGCATCCATCACGGACCCGATGTCCCTGGACAGGTCGGCGAGCAGCGACTTTGTCCGCTCGATTTCGTCGGCGCTGTTTGCCAACCTGGTTGGAGTCCCTGCGGCGGCGAGTGGAGTCGGATCGTCTCGTGGTCGGCGGCGGCGGCGGCAGAGAGGCGGGCGTCGGAGAGACCGGCGAAAGACTGACGGAGTCCGAGGTGGATATGGAAGGCGATGAGATCGGAGTCGACGAAGATGATCCCTTGACGGGCAGCTTGGAACCTCGGTCTGCCTTTGGCTTCAATTCAGTATCACCAGCGATGGTCTTAAAAGCAGAACAACAATTAACCATCAGTATAATGATTAATTCATTTGACTAACTCATTTACTAATTCATTTACTAATTCATTTACTAATTCATTCATTCATTAAGACGTTGATTAATCAACAAGTTAACTAGCTCATTCATTCATTCATTCATTCATTCGTTGAAACAACGCAATTTTAACGCGCAGTTCAAAATTCATTTAATCGAACATTCATGACAATGTCATTTGTGCAATGATAAATTTTCATTCATTCATTCATTCATTCATTTTAATGAAACAACGCAATTCTTATCTGTATGTCTCTATTTTAACGCGCATTGGTTGATATTGGTACAAAATCCTTACGTCGCGATGATTAATCGAACATGTGTTTAGTCCTTAGTCGTTTGGTGGGCGATGTTCGAAGACGACGTTGCAATGTCCGTTCGTAGAACCGGTTTAGTCGAGTCATTGCAGCGTCAGAGGGCTGGGCGTAAATTTTCCCAACAACCGTAGCTTTGATCTTATTTTTAACGTACACAAAAATGTCCAGCGTCAAAATTTTTGATTTTAATGCAGTGCTCAATTTTCGCAGAGCTTTTCCTTGAAAATTGTTGATGAATTCAATGATTGGGTACAAGAGATTAGTATTATTTGCAGTGGTCATGCATCGTTCTAGTTTTCTTTTACAAATCGCTGATACGATGAAACAAGAGAATTTCTTTAGTGGTCATGGAAATGATTTGTTACAAACATTTGTTACAAAGTGTGACGAGGGGTGTCCGGATATTTGACGTAACGCAATACAAAAGTTTTAAGATGATGAATTTTTTCTTGTCAGGGCATTTGGAGAGGGGGTAATATAAGAATGGCCATTTTTTGCTTGTCAAGACTTTTCGGAAGACGAAAAGGGGGGATGGTCGGCCCGTTGTTACGTCATATTTTATGGGGGTCTGACTTTTTGTTACGTCGCGTTACAAAGGGGGTCAAAAAAGTGCCAAAATCGCGTTACGTCATTTATGGACGACCCCTTAGTCAATTGGTTAGTTACGATGTATTTTGCATCTCTTCAATCCCTGTACATTACAATTCTAGCTTAATTAGAAGCGACCAATAATAATAATAATAATAATAATAATAATAATAATAATAATAATAATAATAATAATAATGATTTCAAGTGGTTTCGAAGGATATAAGTTAGCCTGTGCGATGTACTATTGCACAATCGCCCTCAATATTAAAACAGAGAGGTTTTTCGTGGAAGATGTCAGAATTATTTAGATTTAGTGGGGGAAAATACCGTAAATGACCTTTTTTCCTTGTCACCCTTTATTGGGCAAGGTTCATAAAATTTTGTGAGAAAAATATTCATTAAGATGCCACTGATCTTTTTGCCTTCTCTTTTCCATCTTCCCCACCAACTTACTATAAAACCATTGCATCCCCCCACCAAGAATTCCTGGAACCGCCACTGCTTTCAACCTTCATAATAATCTAGTTCAACAAGATAACTTGTGAATTCATTTATTGTTTCTACTGCCTTGCTGTCCAAACTTAGACAAAGTCCATTAATGCAATGGTGCTATAGAAGTTCCAATATATATTTAGTCGCTTGCTTTTCTTTTCGTTTCATTTACAGAAAATCAAATCTGTTCTCGCATTTTGCGTTTTATTCTTTATACGTTGGAATACTTGAATAAAAGGAAATACCTAGAGGTTAAACGGAGTTTCTCAAATGTATAATTAACGGACAATGTTAAATAAAGGTTTCTTGTTGAACAAACGAGATTCGTCAAACATTAGCGTTGCAATGCGCTATATGATTAGGTTCTTCTGCTGTTTAAACTTCAGCGATTAAGAGCGATGAAAATGCTCGATTAGAATTACATCTTTTTGTTATTAAATATCAGAATTTGGTTTCATTTAAGAAGCGTAGTTATATTCGCCAGATGGCGACGCAACGCTTCAGAACTGCAATACTTGGTCCCGACCCAAAAGCCCTGATGATGATGATGATGATGATGATGATGATGATGATGATAATGATTACGACAATGATGATGACGACGATGATGACGACGACGACGATGATGATGATGATGATGATGATGGAGCTTTGGTAAACCGTGATAACTGCGTTATACGAATTTTCACTTTAAAAGATAATTAAAATTAGCCTGGTTACCGGCAAATCGATTCCGTTAGATGATATTTTTTCTTCTTGCTTGGCAGTCGAAGTATCTAATAAAATAATTAAAAGTAAATAATTAGAAAAAACAAAATTGTTTCAACTTAAACGCGTCTAAATCTAAGCAATATAACGATTTGCTATCTGTTTGGAAACTCAAACGAAAAGAGTCAATGACTAATATGGTTCGTATAGGCCTAACATTTTAGGAAGAAAGATAGCTGACTAACATCATCAAAAGAAGACAGAGGAACTGGATTGGACACGTGCTAAGAGGAGAAGCATTGCTTAGAGCTGTAATGGAAGAAAGTATAGGCCTATCAGGAAAAAGATAAAAGGAAGACCAAGGAAGATGCTATTGGACTGGATAATAAAAACAGATGTACACTCAAATCTATGCAGAAATCCAGTGGCGTAGCCAGGATTTCCGGAAGGGGGTTAAAAAAATTTCGTCAATAGCCGCCAAGGGGGGTTTTCACCCAAAAAATTGCCAAAAATCGCCTCAAAAATAAAAATTGCATGGGAATACATTAAAAAATTTTTAGCCGTCCAAGGGGGGTTTTAACCCCAAAACCCCCGTGGCTACGCCACTGAAGAAATCAAAGAAGAGGCAAGACGCAGCGGGACATGGAAACAATGTGAAAGGCTAGAAACTTGCCAAACGATTTTTTTTCGAGTCTAAAAGGGAGAAGTTTTGTGGAAAAAGTAGAATGTTACCTGATACAGAAGGTCCTCTACTGTGACATAGCAAAGACCTTGCGTATAAAATCAAATTGTAGGCCTAGAAAATCACATTCCATGGCCTCCCTATCAAGGTCTATAGAGTATGGACAGCCGATTCCTATTACTCAGATAGCCTGAGATAGGTAATATGAACTAGTACACAGCTGATGGTCAAATCGCCAGACATTGCAGGCCTAACCTCACCGAAGACTCGCTTATGTTAAGTGCCATTGATAAGCGAGCGACAGAGCGGGCTTCAACACAGGCGAAGTCCTACTAAACCACTTACTACTACTACTACTACTACTACTACTACTACTACTACTACTACTACTACTACTACTACTACTACTACTACTACTAATACTACTACTACTGCTGCCCACTGCTGCTGCTACTACTACTACTACTACTACTACTACTACTACTACTACTACTACTACTACTACTACTACTACTAATAGTACTTCTACTACCCATACTACTACTACTAATACTACTACTATCACCACAACTATCAGGGTTCCTGAATAGGTGGCAGCACCGACATCAAGCCCCCAACAAATTTCGAGTAAAAAAGTGAACAAGCAATAAATTTCTCGACGGTTTTGAGCAAATCCCGCGACTGATTCCAGTCAGAATAAGAGGCTCCAGCCCTGTGCGGCCCCTTCCCGTGGCTGAACCGCCAGTGATTTATTATTTTGTTTGTATAATTGGTTATTTGGTAGCAGAGAATTCGTTAAATATAATTAAATGATTGATATTATTAAACTTTAAAAATTGTTCCATCTGTGAACCTGTTTGTTCCATCTTGTTCGGTGTCGAGATCGTAGAGCGCATCGCTGGAACGGGTTTTGGAGGAGAGGTTTCAGGCGATGTTTGGTGTTTCTTTGGCGACTGGTGTTCTGTCGCGGTCTCTTTTGTCTGAGAATTTTCAACGGAATTACTGATCGAAGCTGTCGCTGGAAGTACTGGAGCGGACGGAGTGGAATGTGTTGGCGTCGTCGGTGGCTGCTGTTGGATTCCGGTGGAAGACCTGGATTCGACCGGATCTGCCACTTTATCCACCGGAAAAACGGCAGAAATGGAGTCTTGCCCTAAATTGCTCGAAACGACATCGGGACCCGGTTTCTGGACGGTGAGTCCTCTGAGCGCCCCGAAAACCGCCATGGTCTCTTCCACGGGTTGCTGCTGCTGCTTCGCGGGCGACGGAATCTGCCTGGGACCGGATTTCCGCCTTTCGTCCCTGTCCTTGGCCGATGACCTTGAGGTGTTCCCCTGCGTCGTGGCGTCTGCGTCGCCGGCAGCGATAGGCGTTAACCCCGAGGCCGTGATTTCGAAACCGCCAGGGACCGTCTTCCTGCGCGGCGACGGGGCGGTTTCGGTTACGACCCTCTCCTGCCTCGGAACCTCGGCGAGAACGTAAGGACGCCCTGGCCTGTCGTCGATCTTAATCTCTTCCGGTTTTGCTCCCCTCGACCCCGTCTCTCTGCCGCCGCCAAAGCCTTCGTTTCTAAGCGACTCAGGCTCCGCGGTGATCGGGCTCTTCTGACGCGTCTGCTCGTCTTTCCGAGCGGTTTGCTCTGACCAGGATTTCTCCGTCGACCTTCGTTTCGGGTCGACCTTCATTTCGACCACGGAGTCCTGGATGAGGTCCGGTCGTTGGAGGTTCTTTTCTGAACGTTCATCTCCTGGTATGTTCTCGACGTTCTTGATGCGTTCCTTTGGTTGTCTTCTGGTTGCATCGTCTCCACGGGTTTTTCCTTCCACTTTAACGGGAACAATGAAATCGTTGTCGAGAGAGGATCGCTTCCTCTCCATCTTCTCCTCCTCCCCTCCTCCTCCCCTCCTCCGTCTTCGGTTCTCTCCTCTTCGTTCCATCCGGCGGTCCTCCAGTCGACGATGACGTCACTTCCGGCGACCGTCGTCTGGTTCTCGGAGCCGCTTCCGGTTGTCTCTCTCCCGCCGCGTCGCGCTGCTGTTGCTGCTTCGTCGTTTCCGACGAACTTCCGTCGGCCGCCTTCGCCGCCGCGCGTTTTCTCGGACTCGGCAGTTCCTCGGAGGGGGCGGGGGCCTCGCGAGAATCTCTCTTCTTCTCGGTGGAGTGAGGGCGAGACGAAGCGCCATCTGCCGACGAAGAGCCCCTGGATGATCGCTTTTGATGGCGGCGGTCGTCGTCGTCGTCGTTGTTGGTTCTTCGAGATTTCGAAGATTCCGAAGTTTTCTTCTGCAGCAGAAACACCGAATGGTAGTGAGATCAATCAGATCATCATCAAGTTTCGACCGTACGTATCATACGTATTTTAGTTCCTATGATAAAATACGTAAAATGCGCGTACGGTAAAACTTTCGTGCGTTACAATACGGCGCCTGACAGTAAGTATTATCATGACGTAACCACACAGATTTAAAGATAATAGAGAACCGCAAACGTACATCTGAGCTTGACTCGTAAGGAGATCATCGTCAAGATTCCACCGTACGTAGACTATTATAAGTGCATGTATTTTAATTTCTATGATAAACGATGCGGCGGGAAGTTGGCAGAGTGGTAACAACGCTGGACGATGGGGCAGAAGGTCGCGGGTTCAATTCCCGCAGGAGCCCTAAGGTCCACTCAGCCTTACTCGTTAGATGGCGGCGGTAAACTGGGGATCAGCGTTAAGCTGCGAAGGTAAGACGTGGATCTGGGGAAGGCATGCATATTTTGTTGCTTTTTACATAAAATACGCATAATACGCGTATTTTATTGGGGGACCTAACGTACGGTCGTACCTTGATCATCATCACCGGTCGTCGTCATCATCCATCATCATCGTCGTCGTCCACATCATTACCATCATCATCATCGTCGCCGTCGTCATCATCATCGTCATCATAACCAACACCACCATCATCATCATCTCCACCACCACCACCACCATCATCATCATCATCATCATCATAACCAAATCATTATACCATGGAATAGGAAATGTTACTCTTCTTTCGCAGTGCATTCTTTTCAATGCACAATCGTTCCTCAGTTTCCGTCCAGGAGGATTATGATTGAATTTCGGAGCCGCCTGGTGCCAAGTGCATTGTCGAAATGGCGCCATAGAAGTTCTCTAGCGAGTCAGGCAGTCACTCCAACAAGATCCATGTGTTAATTTTGGTTAGAGCACCAACAAAAACGGCCGAGGAACTGGATTGGACGCCTACTAAGAGGAGAATCATTACTCAGAACAGTAATTGAGGGAAGAATATCAGGAAGAAAGACAAAAGGGAGACCAAGGAAGATGCTACTGGACTGGCTGATGAAAACAGGCGCAGAGCGTCACAAGACCCCAATATGCAGAAATAAAAGAAGAAGCAAGATGCAGAGAGGAATGGAAACAATGGAGCCCTGAACCTGTCCCAGGACAGAGAACATGATGATGATGATGATGATGATGATGATGATGATGATGATGATGATGATGATGATGATGATGATGATGTTAGACAGGAAATTCGTGTGTTCTCCATCTTTACTACAGCTGTTCTATAAGTCATTGTCTTAAAATAATAATTAAAATGATGTATATCGTAATACCATCTATTATATTTATATTATATATTACATATCATATATTATTCTATCTTATATAATATATACAATACTTATATACTGTATTATTATAATCTATAATATATTATAACATATAAAAAGAATATTATAAATAATATTGAAAGAAATTTTATCGCCAGAGAACATCGAATCGACGTAAAATCGTTAGATGTTAGTAGCCCCCATTTCCGGACCAGTGGCCCACCGGACAATTCAGGGCTCTGCTCTGTCACGGATGAGAGAAACCTGCAGGTGCGGTCGCTAAAAACCTACAGGTAAACCAGTGTCGTCCATTGACGCCGGCACAAAAGCATGTTCACAGCGCTGCCTTGCGCCTTTGTTTGATAAGAAAATCCAACAGGTAGCCCGAAGGGAATAATGCATTGCTGTGACCCACTGTGCGGTGGTAACACAGTCGGTGCCTTCAAGACCCAGGGCATGCATGGGCAGTGATCCGCATCCGAGGAACTCACATCTCTCGAATACCTGGGATATACCTGAGGCCCAGCGAGTCAATAATATTGTGGCCATAATATTGTGGCCATAATAATAAAATAGAGTTTATGTGTTGGGTTAAGATGCGATTTTTTGGTCACTGTTGAATGGGGGAAGGGGGTATATCTGGGAAAAGATCAAACTCGACTTTTCCATTCAGACAATCGTAAACATCACCGCTATTGGCTCAGTGTTTTATCCAGACTACAGAATAAATAGCCCAGTATACAATCAAGGGCGTGACCAGGAATTTGATTTTTGGGGCAGGGGGAGTATAAATTTAGGGTATGCAGTGTTATATATATATACTGTATATATTATATGTATATATAATGTATTATATATACTGATTTATAGGATGTATATATCTATACTGATATATTACCTCGTCACTACGCCACTGTATACAATACAATGCAATCTTTTATGTAATATTCACCTTAAGAAAATAATCAATCAACATCGCCACCGCCATTATCATCATCGTCTTCATCGTCTTTATCGCCATAAAGGTCATAATAAAAAATTGTTCTCTGCAATAATACAAGTACTGCTTAGAGCCCGAGGCAAAAACTATTGATTTTAAAACATCCAACGCAACGTTTTATGACGCGGCGTACAATAAAGAAACTCATAGTATAACTACACCGGGCATTACTTAATTTAGACTGCCTTTAAAAAGATCTGTCTATGTCTGCTCTGTCTGTGTCTACCGCCCTTGTCTGTCTGCCTGTATCTGTCTGGTTATCTTAAATCGGACTAAAAAGTCGGACAATGTATTGAAACGTTCGCACATGTGACATGCAGGTCTATATACTGTATATTTGAATATTGAAAGAAGTAATTGAATGAATAATGATTCTGTTTAGACGACTGCGCCAGTATAAATGTCAGTTGCAGTGGCGGTTCAACATGTTGATGTCTGGGGATGACCCCCCTCCCCAACCGGGGTTCCGGATGACCTTTTTTGCTTGTCAACCTATTTTCCAGTGAGTTTTAAGAGAATTTAGTGCAAAATACTGCGAATGACCTTCTTTGTTTTGCTTGTCGGCCTTTTCTGGCAAGGTTTATTAATATATTTAGTGGGCAAAACACTACTATAACAATTACCTTCTTCTCTCTTTTCTTTTGTTTTTTCTTCTTCACTTTGCATCCCCCCACCAATTTCCCATTAATTTTTTCACCCTCCCCCACCAAGAATTCTTGGAACCGCCACTGCCAGTATAAATGTCAATTGTACATTGTAAAATTGCTACATTGTAAAAATGTCACACAAATTCTGTCGTTGCCTCAACTATAGCCATATACATGCATGTTTTCAATTCTCTATATAGGTCACAGACTCAGCGAGTAAGGTATATACAATGGGCCCATGCACAGAGCCATACACGTCTAGTCTCACTTATACCCCCACCCCACCCCCCCCCCTGCAGAGTCCGCGGTTAATGTTTGCCCGGTAATTATTGCATGCTTGACGAATACAAAAATAGACAAATAGACCCGCAAGCACCATGATTAATTATTATCTCCGCGTACAATTAAAACTAGGCCGTATATATATAATAAAAATATATATATATATATATATATATATATATATATATATATATATATATATATATATGGCACTCAATTCTCGGTCACGTGAGCAGTCTTCTTGGTTGCGCGACGACAATAATAATGACACGGTGGATAGCTTAGGGACGCTGCTGTATGTGTGTATAGGCCTACAATGCGCTTACGTTCAGCCCCAGAGGCTTAAAAATGCCTTCAGCCAACAGACGTGGATTGTTTGTGAATTTATTTCTTAATTTCCCACTTGTTCTCTCTCTCTCTCTCTCTCTCTCTCTCTCTCTCCTCCTTATATATATATATATATATATATCAAATATATATACTATATATATATATACACATTTATACACACACACATATATATACCGGTATATGTCCTCTCTGTCCCTCTCTATGCTTCTCTCTCTTTCTCTACTCTCTCTCTCGATATATATATATATATATATATATATATATATATATATATATAATATGTCTCTGTCTGTCTGTCTGTCTGTCTGTCTCTCTCTCTCTCTCTCTCTCTCTCTATATATATATATATATATATATATATATATATATATGTGTGTCTGTCTGTCTCGAAATATATGTAGTATATATATAAATATCTGTCTGTCTGCCTGTCTCTCTCTCGCCATTTCCTCTTCTTCTTATTATGTCTCTCCTCCTCCTCCTCCTCCTTCTCCTTCCAATCTGTACTTAATTTCCTTCGTTTTCGTTTTCAGCTTCTTCCTCCTTCTCTTTCTCTCCCAATTGTTCTCCATTTCCACGTTGCCTTCCCAGACTTTCCCTCCCGTTTCCCCATCATCCCCCCTTCTTACTCGCGCTATTTGGGCACACAGCGCGGCGCTAGATTACCGGTATTTCCAAGCAATTGCGTCACGCCAAAATTGTCGCGTGATCATCTGATATACTCCAAATTGAAACGCCAAGTTCTTTTTGTAAAGTAATTTGAATTCTTTCAAGTGTTACGATAACTTATAATTAATTAATTAATTAATTAATTAATTAATAAACAATAATAATAATAATCTTTATTCGTGACAAGCACAGCATCAAAAAAATAGTACACAAACAAGGAAAAACACAAATCAACTGAACAGAAACCAAATAAAATCAAACTAATACTAAACTAATAAACTAAGCACAATAATAATAAATAAGGTTAAAATTATCATGAAAACGTCGAAATCCACCAGAGATGGAAAATGTGGTTTTAAAAATCTGACAATGTCAAAATTTAGGTTTCTAGGTTTTCTTTTCTAAGTTGAAAAATAAGAAAAATCATCTGTAACGTTTTAAACAGTTTTTTGCTGTCAGCATACAGGAGAAACCGTATATATATATATATATATATGTGTGTGTGTGTGTGTGTGTGTGTGTGTGTGTGTGTGTGTGTGTGTGTGTGTGTGTGTGTGTGTGTGTGTGTGTGTGTGTGTGTGTGTGTGTGTGTGATAGGAACAATGAGAAGGTTTTGCGGGTTTTGACATGCTACACATTTTAGCATAATAATTCTTAATAAAAATTCTTTTTAAAAACTGAAACACTACAAATTTAAATTTTATTTATTAAAAAATCTATGTTTTTCCCAGCCTGAACTGCACTAAAAAGCAATTGGTCGAGGGCACTGTTTTATACAGGCCTGCTAGGAGGGGAGATTCCCCCTTTAAAAAAACTCAAAATCCCCCCCCCAAATCCCAGCACTTACACAAATTTTGCATTGAACTGTGTCTTTTCCCCTCCAACCAAGTCGAAGCCTCAATTTCCCCCCAAAGGCCTGGAGTCTGGATAAAACACTGGTCGAGGGAAAATTTAGACCACTATATATGCCTTCGGCTATAATATCAAAGCCGATGCCCTGAATATAGAGAAGCAACCTCAGGTGCTGATGACGCAGTTTTATTCCTTCTAAATCGATCGAAACGAAATATGTGTGTATAAGATAATAACACGAGATGGAGAGAGAGAGAGAGAGAGAGAGAGAGAGAGAGAGAGAGAGAGAGAGA
The DNA here is from genome assembly GCA_018105865.1 of Metaphire vulgaris. Taxonomy (NCBI): domain Eukaryota; kingdom Metazoa; phylum Annelida; class Clitellata; order Crassiclitellata; family Megascolecidae; genus Metaphire; species Metaphire vulgaris. Next base: position 3,187,925 of record CM030872.1, read on the forward strand.
GAGAGAGAGAGAAGACACTAGAAATCTTGCTTATACTCGTCTAGATGCAATCACAGCTTTTTTTAGCCAGAAGAGAAACAAAGACTGAGATGCATACTGGAATCCAAATGCAAATTTCCCGCTATAGATCAGCTCCATCGAGACAGACAGAAAGACAAACAGACAGACAGACAGACAGAAAGACAGACAGACAGACAGTGATACAAATGACCAAATGCAAACTGCTGACTAGATGAGCTCCATCGAGACAGACAAACAGACAGACAGACCGACAGACAGACAGACCGACCGACAGACAGGCAACGATACAAATGATGTAATAGTATAGTAAGTTTATAGAATAGCATTTACTGTACACAGTGGCGTAGCCAGGATTCAAGAATAGGGGGCACATCGACATGTCCAGCAATAGAGAAAAAAGTCTACAACCAAAAGGAAAAACGGTAAGAAAAGCACATTCGCTTAGCACATTCGTGTACGCCATACAACTGACCGGAAAAATTTTCAGCGGTTTTGCACAAATCCCACGATTGATCCCAACCAGAATATGGGGCCCAACCAGGGGCGTAGCCAGGAATTTGATCTGGGGAGTATAAATTTAGAGGGTGGTGGTATATATATTGTTACATGTATACGGATATATATATGCAATATATATACCACATTATATATACACTGATTGGGAAGGGGGTATAAATGCCGATATACCCCCTGTCGCTACGCCCCTTGTCCCATCTACCTCCCGTGGGTACCAGAGGCGTAGCGACGTGGGTATATCGGTATATATACCCCCAAAAAAAAAAAAAATCAGGCTACCTTAAAATTTTTAATGTCTTTAAAGATTTTCAACGTTTTTAAAGATGTATGCCCGCAAGTCACATTATACCCCCCCCAATCAAATTCCTGGCTACGCCCATGGTGGTTACACGCCATCATCATCATCATCATCATGTGTCATCTTCATATCTGAAGGTTGACGGTCATGAGTTGTTTCCACTTTGTTCTGTCTTCAGCAATCCTTTTTAGTCTTGCGTAGTTCTTTTCCTGTATGTGTTCCTTAACGTCGTCCAGCCAGTCTCTTCTAGGTCTCTTCCTCTGGCTCTGTTTCCCTCATATCTGCCCTCTAATAGGACTTTTGCTTGTTCTGTGCTTGAACCCCGCATTATGTGTCCAGCGTACTGAGTTTTCCTGTTTATAATTTCTGTCAGGAGTTGTCTCTTTTCTCCAATTTTCTTTTCTTCAGCGGTTTTGCACAAATCCCACGATTACACGCCAATGGGAGTAAAGTCGATATCTGAACTCGACAGGGATATTTTTACACCCCCTAAAACCCCCCAGTTTGAGGTCGACACCCTCCAAAATTCCCTAATCTAAGCATGGTATGTACCCTAAATAGCCCCCGAACACTCCCAAATTTTATCAACACCCCCTTAAATTCACAATCCTAGAAATAACCCTGTTTTATTAGTATGGAGAAAAGTCAACTTACTTTGCCGTCTTGCTCTTCCTGATTCTGAGAAGGTGGCCTTCCCTGGTTTTCGGTCTTGGCGTCTTCTCGACCGCTCCCTACTACTGCTGGAGGAGGGTGATCGGCCTTCTTCTTCTGTTGCCCGGGTTCCTCTCGTCCCTTTCCCTTCTTTGTCTTTCCAGGGGGCCCATAGGGCTCCTTGTCGGGATCAGTTGTCTTTGACCCGGTGGCGCATGAGGCTCCCATTTGGAACTCTTTACAGAGCAGAATCCAAGGCGGGTCCTTAGCGGGGCTCCAACGACACCGGCGAAATGGAAGGACCCTCTGTCCCCCGGAATATTCAATTGGGGTCGACTGGATGGAGGGGTTGGCTGCTACTGTCTACCTTCATCTGTTGGCGACCCTACAAAGAATAGAATCAGTCTGTATACAATGCTGGAAAAAGATGAACCGCACTCAAACAATCTTGCTAAGCAGTGACGGTTTCAGGGTTTCTTGGTGCGGGGGGGGGGGTGAAATGAATCCATAGGAAGTTGGTGGGGTGGGGTGAATAGAGAGGGAAAAAATCAATAAACTTTGCCGACAAAGAAAAACACACAAGCAAAAAAGGCAACATTTTCCGAATTTTACTATAGACTTTTACCGAAAAATAGGTGGAGAAGCCATAAAAAGTCCGGTAGGTGGTGCATCCCCACTCGTCCCCCCACGTGGAACCGCCACTAACGGTAAGCGGCCCTTTAAACGCAAGTTAAACTCACACACAGCAAGTCTGCCAATGTAAAACGGTAAATCAACTGTCTTAATACTGTTGACTATAGAGTTAGGCCGAATCTGCAATTTACAGTTACGGCCGTATCGTTATAACTGGCGCCGCATAACTGCAGCCCCCATCTGACTGTCTGTCTCCTTGTCTGTCGGTGGTCTTCTGTGTGTCCCATTTATCGTATGGTTGTCTGTATGCGTGCATTTCTGGTGAATCACAACTTTAGAATTCTTTGCAACATTTTTCACGCTCCTCGGACAATAACATCGAAGCATATCAACCGATTACAAAGTAGCAGCCGAGAGAGAGAGAGAGAGAGAGAGAGAGAGAGAGAGAGAGAGAGAGAGAGACAGACAGACAGACAGACAGACAGACAGACAGAGATAGACAGAGATAGACAGACAGACATAGACAGACTGAGACATAGACAGAGACAGACAGAGACACAGAAACAGACAGACAGAGAGAGACAGAGACAGAGAGTGACAGAGAGAGACAGACAGACAGGGCCTATATACGAAATACAGCAGCTATTATACTGTATACGTCGCCCAAACCAAATAACGAAATCTCAAATAACACTGAGTGGTATTTACGAGCATAAAAAACTCGCCAAATGCACCGAACCTTAACATTCGGCCACCGAAGAGCGCTCAGAGGAATCTGCCTAGGCCAGTGACGTAGCCAGGATTTTCAGAAGAGGGGGGGGGGTACGACCAACCATTCCCGACTCCGAAAATCATGACAACCAAAAAAGGTCGTCACCTACTTTTGTCCCCTTAACCGTGTATTTAACTGTAACTCAATGTAAAATGGACGGATATATCTGGGATCCCCAGTTAAGGGGTTAAAATTTATTTCCTTGGTTAAGTTAGTTATAACATATAGCTGCATGGAGCGCGCAGACAGACCCTATGTTCTTGTTTGCTTATTTATATTTTTCTGCTACCAGAAACCCGATTTTGGCGCCCCTCCGCCCATAGAATAATAATACGCAATTAAAAAATTTTGATCGGCCAGCCAGGGTGGTTAACCCCCAATTTTCCCTGGCTACGCCACTTCCCTAGGCACTGACTGGACGTATGACTGCATTACTTCCAATTTCACATTGTCTTCAGATGAAATGCTAATGGTGTACGGGCATTTAGTTAAAATTCTAAATGTGAGATACGTTATAACACAACAGGGGCGTTTCCAGCAAAAATTAGCCAATAGAATATCATTATAGCATGATTGTTATCGCATGTTAAGTCATTCACTAATCGTTAAGTGAGGACCAATTAAGGGATGAACAACTTACCCGAGGTCGCTACGCAACGCCTAGGGTTAGATTCGAACCCGCAACCCTCTGGCTGCAAGTCAAGAACCTTACCACTACTCCACCGCGCCAGAAGGTGCCAATAGGGTGCGTCATAAACATCATTAACCTGGTTTCATAGCCCGTTAGTATAGTTTAATGCCATCTCTACAGAGTTTGTTGCTATTCTTTCCTGTTCATTGCTCTGTGACTAAGATCCTGTAAACTGCTTCCATGCCAATCTTCAACATCATCATATATATACTATTCCTTGTGTGGTCTTCCTTTCTTATTTGGCGTTCTCCATTAACTATTCAAAACTTAGCTTCATGTATATCTAGGCCTATTTTATGCTCGATTTTTAAAAGACACAATATAAGGAATAATTAAGTATAGTAAGTAAAATCTCATGAATTTATATAGTGCTTTTGTTAGTAGTACGTATCGCAGGTGCATAATCTAAATTGAAAATAGCCTTATTATTATTATTTGTATTACTATTATTTGTATTACTATTATTTGTATTATTATTATTATTATTATTATTATTATTATTTTACTACTACTACTACTACTACTACTACTACTACTACTACTACTACTACTACTACTACTACTACTACTACTACTTAACTGACAGTTTCTTGTGAGCCATATTGCAAAATGTCAGGAGCAAGGGCACATTACAGAGTCCAGCTATATAGGCTTGTAGATAAAATTAAATAACAGTAATCGTTATACAGCAAAAAAGAAAACAAAACGAATGGAAAACAATCTAAGGAAGAGGAGAATAAGACACCTAGCCAAAAGGTGGGGTCAAAGGTGAAGTCAAAGGTGGGGTCAGTCAGACAGGGTCATTTAATCAAAAGGGTTATCATTGTTGAGGCGCTATGGTATTGATAAGAATTAGAATAAAAATAAGATTAAAAACAAGAATAAGAAAAAGACGACTTAATTCGGTCGATTATTATGACGTGCTGGCAGTGGCGGCTCCACAGGGGGACCCTGGGGGCCCGTGCCCCTATTGAGTGCCTCCCCCCAGTGGCCCCCTGTTGGGACTCTATACCCATAATGCTACATACATAACAACAAATGGTTGGACCCCCATGATTAGAAGTTGCCACCCCCTCCCCCCACTTGCCAAATCCTGGAGCCGCCACTGTGTGCTGGATGTATAAGATAGAAGGAAGAGGAAAGATTTTGTCGACGAATGCTGGAACTTGAAACGGAAGCGAGAGATCGAATCAATGACGTCATTTGGATCAAAGACCAAGACAGTGAGTGACAGATGATTGACGTGCGATCTTCAATCCACGCGCATATTTTGGAGATCAAATTGTCATTCAATGACCGAAAGTGCCAGAGGGATTTACTTCCTTCCGTCCACTTCCTCCTCCACTTCCTCCTCCTCCTCCACTTCCTCCTTCTCCACCTCCTCCTCCTCCTCCTTGGTTAATTCATTCTGCACCTTCAAATGCCGAATGGATGCACTGATGATGATAATAATGATAATAATAATAATAATAATAATAATAGTGATAATTACTAATGATAATAATGACAATGATTATAATGGTGGTGGTGAAGAAGAAGAAGAAGATGATAATAATAATAATAATAATAATAATAATAATAATAATAATAATAATGACGATGATGATGATAATGATGATAATAATTATGATGTTGATGATGATGATGACGACAATAATAATAATAATAATAATAATGATGATGATGATGATGATGATGATGATGATGATGATGATGATGATGATGATGATGGTGGTGATGATTGTGGTGGTGATGGTGATGACGACGATGAAGATGATGATATGGTTTCTATATTGTGTCCCGGATCTGCATTCACTTATAGTGACCCTTGGAAACACACGAAAAAGCAACAGTAGAGAATGTACAGCAAAGAAAACGACAACATCAAAATGCCCGGACGTCTTGATGACCTAAACCTTACTCCATCCAATGAGATTGTCTCTGTTACATGCTATCCTTTAGGGTTCAAGACACGGGACCCAGTATGACGTTGACTGGCCATTTCCTTTCGCTGTAGCCTACAGAGACCGGGCGGGAAATATCTGCAGTCGAATAGCAGCATGCCATCAACTCAAACAAAAGGTCAAAGATCAAAAGAGCAAACAAGGAACGTTCCCATAAGACTGAGGCAGAGGTGTCAACAGTTCCGCAGGTCACGGGTCGAAGTGTAAAAGTTTCGGAGAGTCATGTGTGTCATTTTGAGTGACCTTTTGCCGTTTTCCGGCTTAAGGGCATTTGACCGAAAGCTGACAGGGCCTAGTTTTGTTCAGTTTCATCTTGAATGACGTGATCTTTACATGGTTAGGATTTTTGGAATTCCATCTATTGATACCATTGAATAATCGAACTGTGCTATAAAAGTACATTTTATTATTATTATTATTATTATTATTATTATTATTATTATTATTATTATTATTATTATTATTATTATTATTATAATCATCATCATCATCATTCGTGCATAAAAGAATCGAACTGTGCTATAAAAGTTCATTATCATCATCATCATCATCATCATCATCATCATCATCATCATCATCATCATCATTCATCATATCAAATCATCATCATCATCATCATCATCATCTCATCATTATTATTATTCGTGTAAAAGTAATCTATTATTATAGTTATTGTTATTATTATTATTATTATTATTATTATTATTATTATTATTATGTAAAAATAATTAACTATTGCTATAAAATTATTATTATTATTATTATTATTATTATTATTATTATTATTATTATTATTATTAAATTATTGATACGAAAGAAGCTGATGTCGATAATTTTGTGGATGACGCTCCAGTTAAGTGCGCCATCTGGTGTCTTGTCTTGGAAAGATCCACTCCCTATCACCCGATATCATATTGCTGGCGGCAATAGGTTCATGAAAGCTCACATTCTAAGTCTCTAAGAGCAGCATCTGTACACATGCTATGGCTCGACAAGAAGGAAGCAAATTGACAAAGACGCACGTTTTTTGTTAATGAAATAAATGCCGGAACAAACATACACACTTATTTACTTACTTATCGACGCATTAACTCCTGCCTGCCTTCCTACCTACCAGGGGCGTAGCCAGGAATTTGATTTGGGAGGATATAAATGTATATATATATATATATATATATATATAACCACATATAAATCACATAAAACTTTAAGGTAGACTGATTTGGGTTGGGGGGGTATATATATACCGATATACCCCCGTCGCTACGCCTCTGCTACCTACCTACCTACCCACCTGCCGCACTGACTGACTGATTGACTGACTGACTGACTTACTTACTTACTGACCGACCGACTTCTTTTTGCGAAATACAACGGAATCAATGAAACGAGAAATTTGAGCACAAATGTATTGATTAGACATCTGAAGAACGAGGTCGATGAATCCGTTGGGTGTGAGGAGAGGAGAGGGCAGGGGAGGGGAGGAAGAGGAGGGAGGGAGAGAACCCCCACCCCGAGAACACTTGTTTTCGCGCCGCAGTGAATCATAAACGCGAACGGCGTAACGGGGACGCAGCGAGGAACTTGAAGGATGGAACGACTGATGCGGGGAGACGAGCGTCGTCGTCAGCCTCCCATACCAGCGAGACGTCCAGAAATACATCAATAGACGAACCCTCCCCTCACTCGACCTGTCTCAGTACCAACCTCCTTCTCCTCTTCCTCCTCTTCCTCCTCCTCCTCCTCCTCCTCCTCCGCCTCTCATCCTCGTTTCTTTCTTCCCTCTTTCCGTCTTTCGTTGCTTCTTATTTATTCGTCTCATCTTCATCTTTTCGGTTTCACATTGAGCCAGTATTATTGCATGCGTGCAGTTATCTGTTTCTAGTTAGTTCTGTCCATCCATCTCTTAGTTTTGTCTGTCAGCCTGTCCATGGACTACTTAATAGATGCATCATCTAGGCTGTCCCTTGTCTGACAAGTCTGTCTGCCTGCTTCTGCTTCTCTCTCTCTCTCTCTCTCTCTCTCTCTCTCTCTCTCTCTCTCTGTCTCTCTGTCCCTTTCTGTCTGTCTGCAAGTGTCTCTCTGTGTCTCTGTCTGTCCCTTTCTGTCTGTCCCTTTCTGTCTGTCCCTTTCTGTCTGTCTGCAAGTGTCTCTCTGTGTCTCTGTCTGCTTCTGTCTGTCCCTTTCTGTCTGTCCCTTTCTGTCTGTCCCTTTCTGTCTATCCCTTTCTGCCTGTCTGCAAGTCTGTTTGTCTGCCTGTCTGTCTCTCTGTCTGTCTGTCTGTCTGTCTGTCTGTCTGTCTGTCTCTCTCTCTCTCTCTCCGGTCTTCTTCTTTTAGACCATTCTCACAGCGGTATAACCAGACGACGCCAGTTGTTTGGGGAATTCGGTGCATTTGGAGAGTGCGATGACGAATAGCTTCGGCCGATTAGAACAAGGCTTTGAAGCGGACCAGGATTCTTGACACACGGTGGTTCGCCATCAAATCCAGGGCAGCAAAAAGTGGACATGGTACGCCCAGCTAGGAAAGGAACCACACAGGGATATTTTTACACCCCCTTAAAACCCTACCCCCAACACCCCCAATCTGAGACCGACACTTCCCCCAACCTGAGCCTGGGATGACCTTTTTGTGCTTGTCATTTTTTTCGGCAGGGACCACCCCCCCACAATATACCGACACCCTCAAATTGATAATCCAAAAAATAACCCTGGAACCATAGTTCTTCTTTCGAATCTGAAGCGACTACTAGTCTAAAATTCCATTCAAAAGTCATAACAAAAGAATGTCCCAAAATTATCGCCCACTACGAAATTTTCACTCTCATTTTGCTTTAATAAATTTATTTAAGCTGGAAAATCCATGCAGATTTCCAGTGGCGCAGTCAAGAGGTTTTGGGGGGCTAAACTCCCATGGCTGCTCGACAAAAAAACTTTTTCATATTGGGTATTTGTGTGTCAATATAGTTGTACGTGCTCACACAGCTAAATGATTCCCATAATGGAGGAAAATACTAGTTGACGACCTTTTTGCTTGTGAAAACTTTCCGAAATTGGGAATCATCATGGATAGGGGCAGGGTTTAATCTAGGCCGTTTTAGGGGGGATTTCCCTTTTCCCCGGAAATGTCGAATTACCCCCTCCCGGAAAGTTTGGCATACTACATCAACTAACAGCAGCCCCTAGCAGAATTCCCCCGGTTTTGTCAGTTTCCCCCGGAGTCCAGGAGTCTAGATTAAACACTGGATGGGGGAGCCATAACCCCTTCCCCTTCGAAAAATCCTGGCTACGCCACTGCAGAATTTAAAAACAGCCACAGCTTGAGGCTGTCCTAAGCGAAATTCGCACAGATGTTTCTTAACCCCTTAACCGTGTATTTAACTGTAACTCAATGTAAAATGGACGGATATATCCGGAATCCCCAGTTAAGGGGTTAAGGTAAAATAATTTCAAAATATATAGGTTTCCACAAATTTTGTATTGCAAAACAAAGCATCGCTATAATATTAACCTCTTAACTGGGGATCCCGGATATATCCGTCCATTTTACATTGAGTTACAGTTAAATACACGGTTAAGGGGTTAATTGCCTATAAGCTTACAACCCCTTCATGTTGCACCCATAAATTAATCTAGCATCAGCGCACCATATCGCAATAATACAAAACTAATATCCATTCTGACGCACAAATCTCATCATATATGCCATCAACTCTCGCTGAATTATGAACCAATTCTACGAGATAATTAGAACTCAAAATCGTTTTCACATCGCTATGCGCACAAATGCTAAAAACGTTAAAATCAGCAAGAAATGCACGAAAAGAAAACGTAGAAAAGCGTAGAATTAGTTAGAAACAGCTTTGAGAAAACGAGAAATAAAGCTGTGTGCAAACGTACAGTGGCGTAGCCAGGATTTCCAGAAGGGTGGGTTTTGGTTCTGATTATGACCAACTTCCAAAAATCTTGACAAGCAAAACAGGTCATACTTATCTTTTCCCTTTGTACTTTTTCTTTCAAGATGTGCTGACGAGCAAAAAGGGTCTTCATCTTACATCTTTACTCTATAACGCATACAAATTATTTTGCGTCGGCAACCAAGAGTTGACCCCAAAACGCGTCAGAAAATTTAAAATGTTTGAAAACACATTTTAAAAAAATTTTGTCGGCAGCCAAGAGGGGTTAACCCCAAGACCCCTTAGCTACGCCACTGCAAACGTATGAAAATATAACTTAGATCAATTCGACAAGACTAATTTGGCTTCACGAGGCACTTGCTTAGCAACAGGGGGCCGGGCCCCCCCCCTATTCTTGCTAGGACCAGTCGTGGGGTTTGCACAAAACCGTCGAAAAATTTTAAGGGTGGGGTGAGGGTTGGTATGATGGGGTTGCAACGGAATCAGTGTTTGGACGACTGTGTGTCAAGAACTCCACGATTACGTTATTTTTCATGTTAAAATGTCGGCCACTTTCATAAACGGGAAAATAGATTAGCCTGAGTGAGGTAAAAATCTTTTAATGAAATTAATTAGTTTTATACCTATTTTGTTTTATAATGAAAATGAATGAAATGTCAATTTTATTTAGCAACTCCATCAAGCAGTGCTTTACCCAGACTCCAGGCCTTTGGGAGTGGGGGGATTAAGGCTTTCGGAGGGGGGACATCGACTTGGTTGGAGGAGAAAAGACACAGTTCAATGCAAAATTTGTGTACGTGCTGTGATTTTTGGGAGATGGAATTTTGAGGGGGCTGTTGGGGGATCTCCCTTCTTAACAGGCCTGTATAAAACACTGTCCATCAGGTATAGGATCTCAAGAGCAGTGGAGATCTGACTACTTACTCCTTTCAAAAATTATAGACCACAAGTCGATGGGAATCTTCCTCAACTTGGTCATTACTTACTGACCCCCACACTATTCTTCCACAATGCATAGTCATTTTAATCTGACCCCCGTTTCCGGGGAAAATTGCTATTCTTCCAAAACCCCGAAAATTTTGGAATACTACATGGAATAACAGCCCCACACACACACACACACACACACACACACACACACACACTATGCATAGCAAGGGTGAGTTACTGCACATGATTTATTTGTCTGCAGTGTCCTGTTTGTCTGGTTTTACCCAAAACAAACAGAACTCTGCAAAATAGATAACAATTTGACGATTACCAGAGACAAGATAGCTGACCTTTAGAACCCTAGCAACAAAATGTCGCAATATAGCAATAGTTTATAACCAGAGGGAACTAACTGGCTAATGTCAACGCAGTATTTTTTGAGACGACAAGTTGACTTTTTAGAACTCGAGGCTGAATGAACGTTTGAAGTCTTAAGTGCTTTTCAACACGTACACAAATAAGTGCTTTGGCAAATATTGCTATGGAACAAACAGTGCCTAAAAGTATTACTGCGAACTTCCACTAATACACGGTGGCCACAAACCAACACACCTCATATCGCCCTCAAACATGAACATGTGTCCAATTGTTTAAAACCCAAACCATCATTAATGGATCAATGATCCTGCTCTCTACTCAGCGTAGAAAGAGAAAAGAAACTGAGAAAACTGACTTTGAGTGGCACATCATAGACCAGTTCACATCCAGTAAAAGCAAGAAAAGTGCATCTGTAGTTTTAATCTTGTGTCAATAAAATGTCATGATTTGTTAATTTCATATTTATTAACTGGCTAATCTAATTTTCTGAACTCTCTGCCATGGAAACAAAATGCCATATATATATATATATATATATATATATATATATATAAAAATAAAATCATGCCCTGTTTATAAAAACGTGTAAATACGCAATTTTAAACTGTAAACCTTCCTAATTCCGACATCTTTCAAGTGCAACATGTCTGGTAGCAGTGTCTGCTAACTAATGACCAGTGTTTTATACAGGCCTGTTAGGGGGGAGATTTTCCCCTCCAAAGCCTCAACATCCCCCCCCCAAATCCCATCACTTACACAAATTGTGCATTGAACTGTGTGTCTTCCCATCCAGCCAAGTAAATCCCTCCCCCAATGCTTCAATTCCCCCTCCCCCAGGCCTGGAGTCTGGATAAAACACTGGCCAGTGACCGTGTGAACTGAAGGTGTTTGCAAGTCGCCGCGAAAATTAAGAATATAGATGGAAAGCGGAGACACAAAGGAACTGCATCGTATGACGTAAACAGTGGAACCAGCGTTCCAGTTGATGCAACACAGACGCCATCTGACGCACAAATGTACATTCTGAAAACGGAAATTTGTTCCATGGCTACCGGTGATTCTCTGAAAAACCGGTAGGTGGCGTAGCCAAGAGGGCGTTGGGGTTAACCGCCCCTTGGCTGGCCGACTCAAAAATGTTTCATTGCGTATTGTTATTCTGTGGGTGGATGGGGCGCCAAAATCGGGTTCAATGTAACAAACAAGAAAAGAAGCCCATTGACAAAATGCTGCAGAGAAACATTAAATTTCGTATACATTTTGACCCAGGGGCTATGAACATATTTGCAATGAAACAGGGTGATACCACTTTCGTTGCGCCACCCTTTATATGTAAAAGCAGGGCGATGCAACTTTTATTGCGCCACCCTGCATATGTACAAGCATGGCGATACCACTTTTATTGCGCCACCCTGTATAAGCAGGGATACCATTTTTTGCGCCACCCTGTATAAGCAGGGTGATACCACTTTTATTGCGCCACCCTGTGTAAGCAGGGTGATACCACTTTTGTTGCGCCGCCCTGTACATGTACAAGCATTCGAGAATTTGTAGTGTGTTTCCCCAAAGGTAAAGTCAACCGGTATGTTCGAATATTTATAAGTCTTCGCTTGTCTTCAGTATTTAAAGGTGACGTACTGATGTTGAAAGACGAGGGCCTAGAGAGGCAAAACCGCGTTTGCCGTCGTAAATACATTCGCCTTGCTCGGTTGGGGGGGCAGTGGCGGCTCCACCGGGGGGCCAGGGGGCCCGTGCCCCCCCTATTGAGTGCCTGGCCACCCCAGTGCCCCCCCAGTTGGGACCCTATACTTAATGCTACATACATTAAACAACAAATGGTTGGCCCCCCATGATTAGAAGTTGCCACCCCAACGCCCCCCCCCACTTGCCAAATCCTAGAGCCGCCACTGTTGGGGGTGAGGCGGGGTGGGGCCCACGTGGGCCCTGCTCTGCGCCGTCGGTTCTATATCGCCTGACGGTCGGTCGAATCGTGAAGAGAAAAAGATTAACCGTATTAAACGCGCGTAGGCTTTGCACGACGGCAATCGCTTCGTTCATTACCCGGTAATAGACTTGCACGAAGAAGCAAGAGGCACAGAAAGAGATCTCCGTACAAAGCCTCCGTCGATTAATCCGCACTGCTGGGCTGCGGCCACGAGCGGACCGAGTCTCCCCGATCTGACACGCAGATCCGTTATCTCTCCTCATGCAAATTGGATCGTCCAATCGTAAGACATTGCACCGAAAACGTCAATTCACAGACACGCAACAGTATAATGGGACAGACATGCACGCGTAGAAAAGGCGGTCCGAAGATTCGAAGATATCGGGAAAAGAGCTGATAATCCAATCAAGTACGTTCAAGCTTCAACAGGTTCAAAGAGCGAGGCATCAAACAAAAATAGTCATAAGTCATAAAATTTATATATAAATATACGTTTTATATATTAATATATACATATATATATACACACACATATATATATGCACATATATATGATATATGTAAGTATACACCGTGGTCCAATAAATTCCAAACCCTTTTTTATGTTGGCTGTAGTTTTATCAAATTTTCTAACCTAATCTAATCTAAAACTTCTATAGCGCCACTTCATAATGCGCAGGAGCATCAGCCGATTGCACATCGTATCAAAGTCATTGATCCAGGTCAAATTCAGGGTAACCGGATAGACAAACGGGTGACAGCCTATGATGCATAAGCCAGGTCAAAAAGATGGAATTGTAACCTTGTTATATAAAAATCTGTAATGAATTTGCAATGCGCACATGAGACTGAGGCAATGAATTTTAGAGTTGGGGTGGGGTGGCCACTAAGAAAGCACGAGTACCTAGAGCTGTCCGAGTAAGAGAGAGAGAGAGAGAGAGAGAGAGAGAGAGAGAGAGAGAGAGAGAGAGAGAGAGAGAGAGAGAACTATTGCAGAAAGTCTGAACAATCTTGATAAAACTCATAAGGAATGTGACTGCATGAGGAACTCTCCAACACATGCACCTGGTGTGTTGGTTGAGAGTCTCTCTCTCTCTCTCTCTCTCTCTCTCTCTCTCTCTCTCTCTCTCTCTCTCTCTCTATATCTATATATCTATCATCGTTATCTGTATCTGTTACTCTCTGACTATTGCTCTTTAGACCGTTTAGTCCTTACGTCGCGATGCATTGGTGGGCGAGCGTTGATATTGGTATATTTAGTCCTTATCGCGATGCGTTGGTGGACGATGTTCGAAGACGACGTTGCTATTGGTAACAATTGTTCGTAGAACCGGTTTAGTCGAGTCAGTGCAGCATCAGAGGGCTGGGCGTCTTGTCTGGTAACAATTGTTCTGTTTTAACGTACATTTGAGCGTCTACGTCTCACAAATCCACAGTCTTTTAACTCTCTCTCTCTCCAAATCATCGAAATGTTGTTCAAAATTCAATGATTGGGTATTAGGTATAGGTATTAGATTAGTATTATCCTGCATTGCGAGCGAAGCGAGCGCGAGCAAGCGAGCCTCTTTCTAGTCTATAATATTAAGATCGTTATCTGTATGTCAAAGCGTTCTGATTGGTTGACTATTGCAGACGGTTTAGTTTAGTCCTCGTCGCGATGCGTTGGTGGACGATGTTCGAAGACGACGTTGCTATTGGTAACAATTGTTCGTAGAACCGGTTTAGTCGAGTCATTGCAATCAGAGGGCTGGGCGTGCGACGACGTTGCTATTTACAATTGTTCACTTTTAACGTACATTTGAGCGTACACAAAAAATACGTGTACAGCGTCACAAATGGCCACAGTTGCGTGATTTACAGCGTCACAAATGGCCACAGTTGCGTGATTTTAACGTACATAGGCCTAATTATTACGTGGCGCAGAGCTTGGCTAGGTGGCGATCATTGAAATGTTGTTCAGCATGAATTCAATGATTGGGTATTAGGTATAGGTATTGGATTAGTATTATCCTGCACTGCGAGCGAAGCGAGCGCGAGCGAATATGCCTAACGCCTGTCTGTAAGTCTGTCTGTCTGTCTGTCTGTCTCTCTCTCTCTCTCTCTCCAAATAAAACATGTTGTGAATAGCGATCATAGTTATTCGTTAGTTATTCTACCACTAGCACTGCTGCTAGGGGCTTCAGTGGAAAGTGTACAAACAGTGCAAAAATATGGTTGGCTTACAATGAAAGACTTAATCTATCATATTTATAACGGTATCATCAGCTGCGATGTTGTGGCGATCAGTTTAGTTATTCGAGCTGCACCGTGGAAAACAATTAACAATGAAAGACTTCATATCCGTCGCGGCCTGAAGTCGAGTACTTTCGAGTACCGGTACTAGGCTTCAGTACTAGTACTCATCCCAGCCGTCAATGAGCGGATGAGAAACCCTTCCTTCCTCCCTCCTCCCTCCTCTTTCTCCTCCACCTCCACCATCTAGCCACCCAGGTGTCCTTATAAATAGCGAGAGAGTCACACACACACACACACACACACACACACACACACACACACACACACACACATATATATATATATATATATATATATATATATATATATATATATAACAGACAAGGCATATAATTGTACCGAAACATTGAACCCAGTTTTCTAACGCCTGCCGCATTTTCAGTAACTGCGTTACCATTATTATGCAAATATGCAAATGACATGCAAATATTATGCAATCAGAAATCTTGTGGTGGCCATTGATATTTGCATCCTCCACCCACCCCCTCCCCCCCCCCACCGCAACTGGTGAGCCTTAGTGTCGGCGAAGTGTGCAAAAACAACGTTTGACTTTAGACAATGATTCAATTGCTTTTTCGATTATAATGACGCATCTAATGTTTACTTATTATTATTATAATCCTGTCGAAACGTTGAGGGCCAGAGAGAGTCTAGAGGCCTAATACAGTGGCTATTCTAGCCACCTAGACATTGGGCGAGTTAAAAATTTTTGAGGGCAACAGACATTGGGGAGGTCATACTACCGGTACTTGAAAAATGTCAAAAAAATTTTGGAGGAAAATTCAAACTTTGGGGAGGGGAATTCCCCCCCCCACAACACACACAGAGAAGACACAAAATAAACGCTGGCCTAATAGAAGTGTATGCCTATGTGGAGCAAAAAGTGTGCCCCTAAATCGAATTCCTAAATCCGCCGCTGGTGATAAGTTAGTTAGTCAGTTAGTTAATCGGTCAATTTATATAGCGCAGAAGCATAGAAGAAGGACCAAAGTCAAGAGCGCTTTCCACTTTTATATACGAAATCTCATAAAAGATAGCCCAGTGTTTAATCTAGGCCGTTTCCGGGGAGAAAATTGCCCTTTCCCCGGAAATTTCAAACCCCCTCCCCGGAAATTTTGGCATACTACATGGACTAACAGCAACCCCTAGCAGAATTCCCCCGAAAATTTCAAATCCCCCCATGGCTTTGTCAGTTCTCCCCCTCCGGAGCCCAGGAGTCTAGATTCAACACTGAGACAGTCTATACTTTTCTTTTTTAAAAAGACATACAGTAATTGCTGTGTTTGCGCTAAATACGAATTCTACGTTAATTTCACGTACGGTAAATAGATTGTTTGATACCACTTGAAAAGGAACAGCATCAGATTCGCTTGTAACTGTTGACCTCAATGATAATTGAGGTCAAATTATGCGAATCAATTTACCAATTACTTGTAATTCGATAGCCTCGTGAACATAATTACTGGTTACCCACACCGGCCTCACATCGATAATATAATTAATTAAATTTAGCAAAACCCATAATGGATAACAATGTGACAACTTCAAACAGAATCTACACCCTAGAATACATGAAATTATACAACAATCTAGTGTAGGGTTCCTACAGTGTACTGGACATTATACCTTTAAAACATATTGGCTATTTAAATGGACAATGGCGTAGCCAGGATTTCCCCTAGGGAAGAGTTATGACCATACCCAACTTCGAAAAAACCTGACAAGCAAAAAGGTCGTCACCTATTATTTTGCTTGATAAAGTTAGTTATATAGCTTTATGAGCGTGTACAACTACCTTTATTGGTACTCTTTCTTTGCACCCTTTTTTCTTTCTTGCTACATTAAACCCGATTTTGGCGCCCCTCCACCCACAGAATAATAATAGGCGTTAAAAAAATTGGTCGGGCAACCAAAGGGGCGGGCGTTAAACACCAATCTCCCGGCGCGCCTTTAATTTGGAAACATTCCACTCTTCTGCTGTGTTTGGATTCAAATTCTCTCTCTCTCTCTCTCTCTCTCTCCTTGGTTTGTTTTATCTCCTGGCGACTACAGGTAATGCATTTCCCGTCACGCGTTAAACACGTCACCTGGGGGTAAGGCTAGCACTAAACCAGCAAAACACAGTCTATTTGATAAAGATGGTGGCTGGCAACCCGTCTATACTATATGGTGTTAAAGGTCAGTAGGTTTCGTTAAAACATCATATACGAAGCCAGTGGCGGTTCCAGAATTTCTTGGTGGGGGGGGGTGAAATGAATTCATAAGAAGTTGGTGGGTGAAAATAGAAGGAAAAAATCAATAAACTTTGCCGGAAAAGGCTGACAAAAGGGAAGTTTCTCCCTAATTTTACCAAAAATAGGTCGACAAGCAAAAAGAAAATGTCATCCGCAGTTTTTCCTCGTAGTTTTACTAGACTTTTACCAAAAAATAGGTTCCACAAGCAAAAATATCCGGTTGGGGAATTAATCCCCACTCATCCCCCAGCCGCTGTACGAAGCCTCTTGATTCGATTAGGAATAAGAAAACCAAGTAAGATCCCCGCGCCGGTATAATGAACGCATCGTCGAGAGATAAAAAACATATACAGCGAGTCCATACCCTCCCTCCAGGGTATATACTGTATGTGAATATTTGATAAAGCTGGAAGTCCCGAGGCACGGGCCACTGAGAAACTGAAATGTATAGCTAAGCGTCTCTGACAGCAGGTGGTCATTACGGTCGAACCGCGTGTTATTGGTCCGTCCAGTGGTTAATCTAGACCGTTTCCGAGGGGGGAATCGCTCTTTCCTCCCCGTTTCAAATTCTGAATACTGCATGGACTAACAGCGGCCCCTCAGAATTACCCCCGGCTTTGTCAGTTCCAGTTTTCCCTTCCAGTTAGATTAAACACGGGGTCCGTCCTCGGCGAAACCAAGAAACCCCCGGCCGATCAGACGTTGGTGGAACTTTGGGGCCGTCCATAAATGACGTCACGCGATTTTGGCAGGTTTTTTTACTCCCCTCCCATCCTCGTCATATGTCGTCACAAAAGAAGCCAGACCCCATCAAATATGGCGTCACAACGCGTTAAATCCCCCCATCTTTCCAGTGTCAAAATTAAATATTTCAAATCACTTATTTCTTCAATAAAGCGGGTATTGCAATGAATTCGGTTGAAAATATTCATTATAATTATTATAGTTACAACGATATTCCGAAGTTTTTAAAAATTCTTTTAAAAATGAAATATAATAATTATTATAAGTGTAAAATATTACAGACTACCAAGTATAACAAACAATAATTACTAATTACTCGCGATTTTCATAACATTCATCGTCACAAATGTTTGAACCCCTCCACCCTAAAGTGCGTGACGTAATTTATGGACAGCCCCTCGGGGTTCAGACTATAATTACTCTCAGAAGTCATTGGTCTTACACACGCACACACACACACACACACAAACACACACACACAAAAGCACGCACACCTACATGGTTCCATTTGTGTCGTGTTTATGGATTACGTCAAAAATATCACAGTTACAGGTTAGACTTGAAATACAGGCTCAAAAACGGACGAAAACTTCAACGACAGATTCTGAGACAATCCGGAAAATTCTCCAAAGCGAATATTTAATTCTGGCTAAGACAAAAGTTGAGGCATCTAGAACAGACAGAGAGACAGACAGACAGAGAGACAGACAGAGAGACAGGGACAGAGACAGAGCGTACCTAGTTTTTGACTTGGCGACGTTTAAACGAACGAGAAGAAAAGATGACAAAAATGAGATTCCAGTCCCAAAATAAATCGAGCGGATGAGTTGACGAGCATATATCCACCGAAGCCAGGGTCTGGGACGAGACAAGAGTCACAAGACTCGCCTTGGAGGGAGGAGGGAAGGAGGGAGAGGCGACAGCTGGAAGATGATCCTTCACAACGTGAAACGCTGGAAGTGATACATGTATATACTCTAGGACGGTAATATGTTATCGGTGTCAACGTCTCCAAACAGCCGGGCCGTCGCAGCCCACCCCACCCCCTCCCCACGAACCTCGTACACCCCCTCCCCCTCCCACCGCACCCAGAGTCTGTAATAAAATCCGTGACTCGGCTGCGGAGGGGTAAATGGCGGTCACGTGACGTCTCCCTCTAGGTCTTCAACCGGAATCGAGTAGTACGATAAAACGAACAGGAACGATTATACTACAAACTTATAGTAACCGATAAAAATACCCAATTATCGTTCACTCGAGTGCACGTGATGGGCAATTGGAAGCAATTAAGCCCCCCTCCCCTCCGTAAAATTCATTCCTGTTCCTCCCCAATTACCGTCTGGGATAGTTTTATCTGGGTTAATTTTATCTGCAATAAATTTATCTACGATAATTAATCCTATATTGTAATTGAAAGTCATCATCTCAGTGTGGCTGAATCTCATACATGACAGACATGATAACTGAACCATTATAGACATTATCATCATCATCATCATCATCATCATCATCATCATCATCATCATCATCATCATCATCATCATCATCATCATCATCATCATCATCATCATCATCATCATCATCATCATCATCAACATCATCATCATCATCATCATCATCAACATCATCATCATCATTATTATTATATTACTTTATTATCATTATTATAATGATTTTATTGTTATTATTATTATTATTAGTAGTTAGTAGTAGTGGTAGTAGTAGTAGTAGTAGTAGTGGTAGTGGTGGTGTGGTGGTAGTAGTGGCAGTAGCAGCAGCAGCAGCAGTGGTGCAGCAGGTGGTGGTGGTGCAGCAGCAGCAGGTGGCAGTGGTGGCAGTGGTGGTGGTGGTGGTGGTGGTGGTGCAGTAAGCAGTAGCAGTAGTAGTAGTAGTAGTAGTAGTAGTAGTAGTAGTAGTAGTAGTAGTAGTAGTAGTAGTAGTAGTAGTAGTAGTAGCAGTAGCAGTAGCAGTAGTAGCAGTAGTAGTAGTAGTAGTAGTAGTAGTAGCAGCAATATTCCCATAGCGCTACTATTGGTCCAGTACACCCTGTGTTTTGACATCATGAACGAGCAGGACTCAATGTCACGAGATATTGTGTTTCTGTCTCATTAGAAAGTCATGACCATGCGGTATTAAAACTATCCTGCGCAGGCTCGGCCCGGTCTGCTCCGAGCCAGCCTGTGCAGTCGAGTTCGAGCACGACCTACTGTACATAGGTAAGTGGCTTGAGTTCAATTGGACATTGGCCAGCTCTGTATGGCGCCTTCTACTGATGACCGGTGCATTGTTATCAATACAATACGAATGCGATATGATGCGCTGACGTGGAGAAAAGTCGGAAGGGGGTGCAAAAAATTCAATGTGGTTTTTAAGATTTTCAAAGTTTTTTGGTGCCAGTTTTTTAAGATTTATACTCCCCGAATCACAGTATACCCCCTCCAATCAAATTCCTGGTTACGCCCCTGAAAGAATGATGATATGGCGCCTTTACAACTGCTGAAATATTCATCCAGGATCCACAGTACTGCGGCGGTATAGACAGGCGAAATATTTAGTTTATATCTGACGAATCAAAAATATTTTGCTCGGAAATACAATCGTACTCACCTCGAAAAAAAAGTCTCTCGCCGAGTTCTTCAAACCGGAATGCAGTTTTCTAGTTCAGTTCGGCTTTAACAGTCAATGAATCAGTCGTCTCCGTTGTAAAGCGCGGCGCCCGTAAAGCTTCCCAAACCGAATCGTATCACCGTCTGCACTAAATCCGTCTGAATGTACCGGGGGGACTGATTCTACGATGGTCTGTTTACGACACAACATCCAGATTTATTTATTTGGCCAGCGCTCTAAGGCCCTTGCGGGCTCAGGCCTGCCTGTGTATATAGCTGCTCGTGAAAACCGATGACGTACCAAGATTGCCCGGGCGGGGGGTGGGGTGCGTGTTTCAAAGCCACGCCCAGGTTATGTTCTCCCATTCGGCAGTCTTCGTTATTCACCGGCACTGCTATTCCGTCACGTGACGTAGTTTAGCATTTGTATAGCGCCTTTTTATATTGCTACTCAGAGGCGCATGCAAATCCACACTGGATTTGGATGACACTAGATGTATGCATCTAACCACCTGTACAATTCGTTATCGTTGGAAATTGGCAATCTTATCAGATCTTATCATCTTGTCTTGTCTTAGTCTGTGTGTTGTTATCACAAAGTTTCGTTTCAATCCGTGTGGAATGCAGATTCGCAGTCGAAATTTATACAAACGAATTTTAAACGACCTCTGAAGGTCAAGCAAATACCCTTTTGTCCTGGTAGAGATGTTCCACGTCAGCCTGTTAATCAAACATAATTTATTTAATTGTCAAACTGAGGCGAGGTGTTGTCGCAGCTATATGCAATGCAATTGCCGCCATGGTACGAGAGATGACGAGTGTTGCCGCTGGCGCTTTTTGAGCATAGTTTCCTCTTGCTTATCTATCTGCAGTGGCGGTTCCAGGGTTTCTTGGTGTGGGTGGGGGCATTAAATGAATTCATAGAAAGCTGGTGAGAGGAACGAAAACAGAAAGGGAAAAATCAATAAATTTTGCCGAAAAAGGATGGAAAGAAAGGGAATTTTATCCCTAATTTGACTACACTTTTACTGAAAAACAGGTTGACAAGCAAAAAAGGTCGTTCGCAGTCAGTTTTACTAGACTTTTACCAAAAAATAGGTTTCACAAGCAAAAAAAGTAAGTCCGGAAGTCCGGTGGGGGGATCCATCTTCACTCGCCCCCACGTGGAACCTAATATGCTCCATCTGTGTATAAATCTCTAAGATAACTTGACCATTCGATCAGAGGCGTCATTTGGGGCTGGCTGGGGCCGTGGCCCCCCAAGGAAATGAAAATATTAATTTATAATGTATTAATGTGCAACAAAAAACAAAAACAGGGACGTCATTTGCGTTTGGGGGTGGGGGCAAAAAAGGTCAGCAGCCCCTAACGGCTGACAAGCAAAAAAAAGGTCGTCAACTTTTTTCGAAACTCAAACTTAGTCGAAAAAAATTTCCAAAAATAAAAAATTTTAAAAGAAAATTTTACAAAATTTCTCGCCCCCCCAAAAAAAGTGTGAAATGACGCCACTGCATTCGATCAATATTGACACACAATAAGTATGATATCTCAGATTTACAGAAATAATGTAATTCT
This sequence comes from Metaphire vulgaris, assembly GCA_018105865.1. Lineage (NCBI taxonomy): Eukaryota > Metazoa > Annelida > Clitellata > Crassiclitellata > Megascolecidae > Metaphire > Metaphire vulgaris. The sequence goes on from CM030872.1 coordinate 3,210,092, forward strand.
CGAACGCATTTATGTACAATCGTACGTTTAGATAATGCAGGTGCAATATATTACAGCGAACACAAAAGAAGGAATGATGTATTCCGATAGGAAAGGCTTTGTCAGCCATTTTTGGTCCATTATTTGCCAAAGACTTTACAGTTTTCATAGATATTAATATCACAAGGTATAGAATTCGACAGAGGTGTGTTACTGACATCAGCATTGGAGGGGGATAGAAAAGTATTTTAAAAGTATACCTACCAGGGGTATTTTTGCACCACCTAGCACCCCCAATATTACCCCATCTGAAACCGACACCCTAACCCACCCACCCCCAAATTGAGTCAGGAATGACCTTTTTTGCTTGTCAGACTTTTCGGCAGGTGACCCCCAGAAAATACCGACACCCCCAATTGAGAATCCTATAAATAACCCTGATATCTACCTATAAATATGTTTAAATTCTAGCGAGGAACTTTTTTGCTGGTCTCAGACTTTGAAATTTTTAGAACGTTAAAGAAGCAAAGTAGTACAAAACATTGCAGGGGGCTCTAGGTAAATGATTGGGGTGGCTATAATCACCCCCTTCACTGTTTAATGTATTGGGTATAGGGTCCCAACAGGCCATCCCCAGGAACTCCCCAGCCCCGGTGATCTGGACCGCCAATGGTCTATGATACTGATATCACTAAATTGGAAGGCTAGCAGTTTCCCCTCCCCCCCCAGCCCCGGTGAGTGTGTCTATGTCAAAGAAATGTTTACCCTCTAGACATCTCAAACTCTCAAACTTCTTTAGCGCTAATTTTTTATATAGTCAGCATCAGTCGATGGTAGCCAATAGCATGAGCGCCCACGGAAATTTTTCCAGTGGGGGTGGAAAAACAGCAAAACACAATGGTAACGGTTAATATTTTAGCATGGTTTTTAAATTTTACTGTGAAAATATTGGTATCTGCATTTTCCAATGTGGTCCAAGTGCCTCCTCTTGCCCCAATGTGGCGGGCACTCATGGCCAATGGTGTAAAAGTCTAAAAATTGAAGAAAAAAAAAATTAAAATACAAACGAATAGTCGAGTAATCTAATCCAATCAACTTCTATAGCGCCACGTTTAATGAATGGAACCGACAGACGATGGAACGCCAAATCTGTTTTGCGCAACATCTCTCGTGACGTTGCGTGGTTACCATGACAACAGTAAGGTTAAAGCTGCTGGCTTTTCATAGATATAGTGATAGACGACACCTAGTGTCTAATTAAACTCTATGGAAGCTTTTCCGGTCGATTAGAATAGATGACGTCATCGTTTTGTGGCCAGATGACGTCATTGTTTTGTTCGTGTGTTCCCGAAATAGGAATTTCCTATCATTTGGAATCACTTGCAGATGGTGCGCCAATCGGAAAAGTATGTATAGCATATAACTCATTACTTTACATGTAGTGCTTTGCATATTTACATTATACAGCGATGCCATAGAGTCAATAATAGGCTGATAAGTTCAATTCGCAATGTATAGTATCATTCTGCAGTGAGCATATCGTTATATATATATATATATATATATATATATATATATATATATATATATATATATATATATATACAGTGGCGTAGTCAGGATTTCAGAGAAGTGGGGTTTGGATTTTGGTTTTGACCGTGACCAACTTTGGAAAAATCTTGACAAGCAAAAAAACCTTATCGCCTCTAGTTTTTTCCTGACAGGCAAAAATACGGACCTCGCCTCTTAAGCACCGTTACATTTTATAGCCAAGAGGGTTTTGCCAAAGTCGCGTCAAAAAATTAAAAATGCATAGAAACTCATTAAAATTAATTTGTTTTCGGCAGCCAAGAGGGTTAAGGTCAAGAGGGTTGCAGTCTGTTTTGAACTGTGCTGCTCGTCTTATCTATCGTTCGGCCCGATGTGATCATGTCACCCCGCTTCTTGTTGATCTTCATTGGCTGTCAGTGCCTGAGCGCATCATGTTCAAGTTATCAACTCTTGTATATCGCTGCCTTCACGGGATGGGTCCGAATTATCTTGCATCCGAAACTCATTAAAATTAATTCCGCGACTTCGGTCCTTTTCCAAGAACGCGTCTTGTCACCGTCGGAGATCGTGCCTTCCCGGTGGCTGCTGCGCGTACCAAGAGTCATCGTCGCTAGATATTTTCAGGAATCGACTGAAGTCTTGGCTTTTTAAGACTAGCTACTTAGTTTAATTTTGTTTAAAGTGTTCGCGCAGTCTTTTAGACAAGTTACCACTATAATCTTGACGTTCTCTTATATTATATATAAACCCCCGTTGGATAAGCCACTGTATATATATATATATATATATATATATATATATATATATATATATATGCTTCAAACGGTCGTGTCACGTGACATTGGCTTTTTTTCACAAAATGGATTCGACTTGACGTTTAAATGACACAACATTCTGCAGTCGTTCCTCCACAGAATCTCGCTCGATTCGGCGCTGCCCAGTGACGTCACTCCACCGTCCGCCATCTTGTTTTCTCCTCCGCCCGTCGTCATAGCAGCAGCGGCGGCGGCAACAGCAGCGGCAGCAGCATCACTTCCGGCGGGGTAAGAACCGCCGCCGCCGCCATCTTGGTTGCTGTTATTGTTCTCCGAGGAGGAGGAGGAAGAGAGGAGGTGGTGGTTTCAGAAACCGACGTTTCCGAAGACGATGACGACGAACTACTTTCGACGACGACGACCGAATCACGCGCGCACGAATTTCGCGCAGGCGCCGCTGCGGTCGTCGCGTATTCCTTCGCCGCTGGATTGGCCGTCGAATTTCCCGGTCGGCGGTCGGCGGCTCCGACGGTTGAGTAGACAGGACCGTCCCATCTTGGGAAATCGCTTCCTTAGGAGAAGATCGACCGTAGCGAGCCCCCCTTGCGGAGGAGGACTGATGCGCCGCCCGCGGACTTCCGGATCCGCTGTCGTCACCGCCGCCGCCGCCGGGTGAACGGAAGACGATGATCGTCTTTCGATCGACTTCCGGCGTCCGTAGAAACATCCGGTTTCTTCCGCCGTCGTCATTTCCGGTCCGCCGACGTCTTCGTCGCCTGGCTGCGCCGCTTCCGGAAGCACCGCCGCCGCCGCCGCCGCGCCGTCGCCGAGACTTCCGGGAAGCGTCGACGTCCGCAGCGGAATGTTCTCGTAGCGGACGGGCGACGGACGGAACGACGGATTGACGGACGCGGGTCGGGTCCACGGTCGGAAGACGCTGACCACATCCGGGTCTTCCTGGCGCCACTTCGCCTGCCCGAGGTCGTAGATCCTGACCGGAGAATCGGAGAAGAGCGGACGATAGGAGTTCCTCGCCGTCGTCGTCGGGGCCGCGCTGTTGTTGTCGTCGTCGGGGACCCGCGGCGACCCCCACTGGACCCCCGACGGGAGCCTCTCCAACTCCCGGGTGTCCTTGATGGCCGTGCGGTACATCTTGACCCGGCCTCGGGCCAGCTCCACCCGGATGATCTCCTCGAGCAGGGACGGACTAACCCCGCCGCATTCGCCGCTGTCGGTCGCCGGCTTCTTCCGCTTCTCCGTCGACCGTCTACGGTAGCGCAGAGCCGCCGCGAGGGCGCCCAGGACGACCAGGCAGACAGCCAACCCCGCTCCGACGGTCATCGCGTCTGTCGCCGTCATCCGTCCAGGGGACAAGGAGGCCGACCGGTCGCCGAGACCGCCGCCGGCCCCTAGGGTCTCGCCGGCCCAATCGGTTCGGTTGTCTGGGACTACGGCCTCTTCTTCGGCTGCAGTCCTGGCGGAGAAGTTGGCATTCGCCGTAAAATTGGAACAATCATTTCTGACGTCATCGAAGACGACGACCATCCGGGGTCTCTGTGACGTCACCGATTCCCGCGCTTCGTGGCTGGTCGATCGGTCGAAAGGAACGGAAATCGCCTGGTTCGACTGCCGTTGTCGACCACCTGTTCCATCTGGAAAATCTACCGTCGTCGTTGTGGAGAATTCTCCCGCCGAGTTGTCGACGCCTGTACCGGAAGTTCGACCGAAGAGATCCGCCCTCTCATTCGACGTCTGAATCGCCCACTGAGCGCCTTGGTTGCTTGGTGCGCCACCGGAAGAAGCCGTAACACCAGCGCCACCTGTCGGCAGTTCCAGACTCTTCGTCGCCGAATTGAATAGGTAAGTAGAAGAAGAAAAAAAGAAGAAGAAGAAGGAGAAGAAGAAGAAGAAGAAGAAGAAGAAGAAGAAGAAGAAGGAGGAGAAGAAGAAGAAGAAGAAGAAGAAGAAGAAGAAGAAGAAGGAGAAGAAGAAGAAGCTTTAGTCGTGCGAGAATTTCTCGTACCGTAAACTCTCGCGTTCTTTCTGCTCTTTCCTCCACCTCCTCCACCTCCACCTCCACCTCCTCCTCCTTTCCCTCCTCCTCCTACTTCTCCCCCTCCTCCGTCGTTCATCCCAATTGCGTTTCGTCTTCCGGCATCCGCCAGAGTTTTGATCTCGGCCACGAGAAGCGGACTCTTGTCCGCCGGAAGTTGAATATTACTTCCGGGCGACTTTCCGCCGCGTCCGCTGTTTCCGGAAATGTAAACCGGAAGCGACTCTTCGGGAACGTCTTTCGCGGTCGACGACGGAGAAGTCGAAACGCCGGAGGAAGAAGATGAAGAAGAAGATTCAACGTCCATTGCTGCGGTCGGCACACCGTCTGAAATTATAGCACCAACGACTTCGTTTTAGCCACTTTTTCTCCAGAATTTACCGACAGTCCGACACCCCCCCCCAAATTGATAATCCTAGAAATAACCCTGACTTTCATCGATCTATCCTCGATATAATACTACCCACCCCAACCCCTCACCCCAAACACTCACCTGCGGTTTCTGGAACTACTAGAATCTTTTTCACGAATGAGAACTAATTGCCTTCCTGAGTAGTTAACTACTTTGGCTTTTTGACCCTGCAACGCTCAAATAAAAATATCCATTGTTCAATGCTTCATTTTTAAACATCACACAAATATCTGAATTCTATCAATATAAGCTGCTTTCAATTAATGTAATGAATGATTACTCAGTTCTTACATGTACCACAGTCGGCAGTTTTTATCTTTTTTTACGTGGGTTCAAATGGCGTAATGATATCTACGATTATTAATTATATCTCCTCAAGTAAAGACGTGGCTATTCATATTTAGTGTGTGTGTTTTAATGTATCTCCTCAAAACAACACGTGTGTGTTTGTCAGTGAATATTATATTACTGGTGTGTAAGTAAGCTTGTATGCACAAGGGCAACAAGGACAGGCAGTTACATCGACGATGCCCGCCACAGAGTCTCATCGGGGAAGCCTGGCGTCATTGTTGGCAAAAGCGGGTTTAAGCGGCATAATGTTTTAACAAAAGTCCCCACCAGACTTTTTATTTTGCCTGTGAAATCTATTTTTGGGTAAAAGTATAGTAAAACTACAGGGAAAACTGCGGATGACCTTTTATGCTTGTCAACCTAAACACTCACCGCGGTTTTTGGACGAATCTGACGACCGAGTAAAAGTGTAGTATCTGAAAATTTCAAAGGATAAATGGCGTAATTCCCAGTTTGTGTCAGTGTGTTGTGGTGTGTGTGCAAAGTTGATTGATTTTTTTTTGCCTTCTATTTTTGGGTAAAAGTTTTCAAACTCTGCGGATGACCTTTTATGCTTGTCAACCTATTTTTTCGGGTAAAAGTGTAGTAAAATTAGGGATAAAATTCCCTTTTGTCAGCCTTTTTGGCAAAAGTTGATTGGTTTTTTTCTTCTATTTTCAGTTCAAACAAGAAATTTCCTGGAACCCCAAGTTCAAACAAGAAATCCTGGAACCGCCAATGCGTGTGCATGTGTGTGTGTGTGCGTGTTAAAACGAAATCAAAATGGCTAAAGATGTTACGATAGACAGACTATCCACTTCCTTCCTCGCATATTCGATTATATTTTCAGGCCCCAACGCGATGCGAGTTTTCTCTCGATTTCTCTCGACAAACAATCCATGTTTGCCGCGCGGTTTAGGCGTGCCACCAGAATTGACCGTTCGCGAGTTAATTTTCCAATGACAAGCGAAAGATTTGAAAAATAATTTGCTTGCAGAAATTATATCTGTCATGGAAACTTTCGTTAGCCTATACTGTCTTTGTGGCTGGGCACGCCTGGTCTCCATCTCAGGTATCCGAGATGGACATGATAGCATTGCGTTGTATCTATACACAATCTACACCGAGTCGTATGAATAAAAACTCAGAGTTTGAACCCATAGACTTTAATTATCACTAGATGGATTCTATATGATATCTAAAAGTGATGCCAGTTTCCACCATTTTACATTGAGTGTGTCAATCGTGGCCAGACAAAATGTCCGCGGACAAAATGTCACGGACAAAATGTCAAGGACAAATTGTCACGGTTCTATGGTTAAGATTAGAATTACTGAGTTAGGATTACATTTTATCCGTTACATTTTCTCCGCTGACATTTTGTTCCCATGACATTTTGTCCGTGACATTTTGTCTGCGGACATTTTGTCCTAGCACCGTGTCAATGATATCCTTGCGCTTTAGACATTTCGATGATGGTTACCATAACAACATTGAGTGCAAAATGGTGGAAAACGCGGTTCAACTTTTCGCTGTCTTGACCAGTCTATAGAGAAACTAAAATAGCAGCTCTAAAACAAAATAAAACTATAAAAACTAAAATCATTTGCAAAACTAAAATATCACCGATTGATTGACGGTGCGTCGTGCAAGCAACGCTGTGGAATTGCTGCGCGCCAGGCGATCTAGAATCTGGCGCCCACAGGAGGGGGAGAAGGAAGCAAATGCTTCATAAAAAATGCAGAGGGTAGGAGGAAATTCCCCCTGAGTTTTGGAATCACGTTAAAGTAGCACAGGGCAGGGTTTAATCTAGGCCGTTTCCGGGGGAAAAATTGCCCTTTCCTTCCCCCCGGAAATTTCAATTCCCCTGAAATTTTGCCATACTACATCAACTAACAGCAGCCTCCTAGCAGAATTCCCCCGGCGTTGTCAGTTTCCCCCCGGCTTTGTCAGTCCCCCTTGGAGTCCCGGAGTCTAGATTAAACACTGGCACAGAGAAGGGTAAGCTGCTTCCAGTGGCCAGGGGAGATGGGCGCCCCTGGCCAGAATCAATCTCTCCTGACCTCCGACCTTTGACCTACTCAGCCCGAGTCAGCCGACTTGAAAATCTGACCTCTCCTCAGAAGAGACCGCGTCATCGTAAGAGTTCAGACAGGGGGCGATCCATCAATGTCAGACGAGGAAATCTAAAACCTTAAATCTCTAACGGATTTTACTGATGGCTCTAAGAGTGCTGATTCCACTTGAATTCAAATCTAACGACTTAAGATTTGCAATTTCCTTTTGATTGACAAAACAAGTATAGCCTATGTATTAATTATAGTTAATTTAAAACTCAACTCAAATATTATAAGGTTCGCGAGTCATCAAAAAAAATTCTAACGGACCACCACGAAAGAACTGGACTAAATTATTTCGATGTCCTACAATCCTCAATGCCTTCCACCTCTGCCAAGGTCATTCCCGAAAAGAATGGATAAGATGCGTCTTCTTCGGTGCCTCGTGGAAAGAGAAAGATGGCCGGCCTGGAAAACTCGAATAATCCACATAAGAGCAATATTCGCAGTTCCCTAAGAGCATCGGATCCAATTATGTGACTAACGTGAACGAATTGTAGTTTATTTGGAGCGACAACGAATCCATAAATCTAGGTCCTCCGAGACAAACTCTATGCTCAAAAGCCCTAAGGTGGCGCTGGCCGCTGCTGCTGCTGCTGCTGCTGCTGCTGCTGCTGAAACAACGCATATAGAATTGTTAAATAACCAAGAAACACACACACACACATCTTCAATGCAATCTACACTGCAGACAGCCACTCTACATTGTAATGATTGCATAATAATGCTATTGGGCATGTTACTACATAAATCAATGCTTTGACGAAATCATATTATATAGCACATGAGGCCTATGATGAAAGCGACATATTATCGATAATGCGATATTCCTGTATATTCTACACTAGTGGCGTGCCGGGTTCGAGTCTGGGAATCGGACCGGAATAATGGTAGAAGTGACAGTCCATGCCTACCTAACCATCAAGCCCCACATAGTTGCATCGTTTGTGGGCCCTTAGGGCGCCTTGTTTCATTCCCCCCATTCTACTCTATGATAAGTTATTGTTGTTTATAGTTTATCTGCCCAGTATAATTGTTCCTCCTCCTAACTGTTTGCATATAATTATCTGTCTGCGTCTCTGTCTGTCTGTCTGTATCTGTCTCCATGTCTCTGTCTTTGCTTCTTTGTCTGTGTCTCTCTCTCTCTCTCATACATAATCTGCCTGCGTCTCTATCTGCCTGTCTCTCTCTGTCTGAGTCAGTGTCTATCTCTTTGTTCTATCTCTCTGGATCTCTCATGCTCTTAAAGGTGTGCATACTGTTGGTTTTGACCTCTTGCTTGGGGGTTCGGTTTTCACCGTCTTACCCTACGTTGACATAAGCCTGTAAATTGTTGCCATCAGAAAGGTGTTCACAAACAATGGCGGACGCCGAGACAAACAGCATATAGCTAAAAATCTCCTTCAGTCGGAAAAACATTTTATTTCTTTGTCTGTCTGTCTGTCTATGTCTGTCTCTGTCTCTCTCTGTCTTTATCTGTCGCTCTGCCTCTGTCTGGTCGTCTGTCTGTCTGCCTGTCTCTTTCTGTGTATGTATCTCTCAGTGTCTGTCAATCTGTCTGTCTGTCTCTTCCGCTCTCTCTTTCTCTCTTGTCTGTCTGTCTGTCTGTCTGTCTGTCTGCTTGCCTGCCTGCCTCTCTCTCTCTCTCTCTCTCTCTCTCTCTCTCTCTCTCTCATCTGTCTATCCGTCTGACTCTTTCTCTCATCTGTCTATCTGTCTCTCTCTTTCATCTGTCTGTCACTGTCGGTCTGTCTCTGTCTGTCTGTCTGTCTGTCTGTCTGTCTGTCTGTCTCTCTGTCTCTCTGTCTCTCCGTCTTTTATCTTTCGGAGGTTGTTTGCCTATCATTCGTTCTTCATCCGAAATGACAATACTGCTTCTGGGAAGCGATGCCATTTCTCCGACTACACGCTGTAACGAATAACCTCTTGTTGAGAACGAGAGAACAAAGGAAGAAAGCACGCAACTTCAAGTATATAGAAGCGCTATATAGGGTCTAAGAGAGCGCAGTCGTAATTCGTGAATATTTATGACATTTATTTCGTCCAATTGTAGATCAGCTTTCTTTCTCGACCCCCGAGCCTCCCATAATCCCCATTATGTGCGCTGAACCGAAAACGAGCGGAAATCCAAGAATATACGGGATAAAGAAAGCCGAGTTGGGATATATTGCATGATGTAAATTGTACAGAATTCTTGCTACTATGGATTATGAAATAAAGCCACAAAGGATGAAAGACTAGCGTTTTGCCATCATCATCATCATCATCATCATCATCATCATCATCATCATCATCATCATCATCATCATCATCATCATCATCATCATCATCATCATCATCATCATCATCATCATCATCATCATCATCATCATCATCATCATCATCAGGGCCTTTTGGTTGGCACCAAGTCAGTCCTGATCTTGCGTCGAATCTGAATATGAACGACGCTTCTTAAGTGAAACCAAATTCTGATATTTAATAACAAAAAGATGTAATTCTGATCGAGCATTTTCATCGCTCTTAATCTCAGAAGTTTAAACAGCAGAAGAACCTAATCATATAGCGCATTGCAACGCTAATGTTTGACGATTCTCGTTTGTTTCACAAGAAACCTTTATTTAACATTGTCCGTTAATTATACATTTGAGAAACTGGGTTTAACCTCTAGGTACTTCTCTCGCAGAACGGATTCCAACGTATAAAGAATAAAACGCAAAATGCGAGAACAGATTTCATTTCTGTAAATGAAACGAAAAGAAAAACAAGCGACTAAATATATATTGGAACTTCTATAGCACCATTGTGCTCAGGGCCGGATTAAGGTCCGAGTGGGCCTGGGGCTGAGAAAAAAGGTCGTCGCCTATACTGAAAATCTCTGACAAGGGAAAAAAGATTATCTCCCTTCCACCTTAGTCTACTACTACTACTACTACTACTACTACTACTACTACTACTACTACTACTACTACTACTACTACTACTACTACTACTACTACTACTACTACTACTACTACTACTACTACTACTACTACTACTACTACTACTGTGAATATGACAACGACTGCAATGATAACAGTGAATATGATGATAACGACTACCAGTGGCGTAGCCAGGATTTCCGAAGGGGGGGTTGGTTTTGATCATGACGTCGAAAAATCTTTGACAAGCAAAAAAAGGTCGGCATCTTACACCTTTACATTCTATAGTGCTTAGAAATTATTTTAGGTTGGCAGTCAATGGGGGAGATTTGACCCCCAAAACCGCTTCCAAAAATCGAACATGTATGGAAACACATTTTAAAAAATTTCGTCGACAGCCAAGGGGGTTTTTAACCCCAACCCCCTGGCTACGCTACTGACGACTACGACAGTGATGGTGAATATGATGAACATTATATGACAACGACTGCAATGATAACAGTGAATATGATGATAACGACTACCAGTGGCGTAGCCAGGATTTCTTATGATCTTATGAACATTTGTAAATCGCTCTTGATTTTAGCTCTATGTTATAGGGAATATAGGGTGAAATAAATCATCTAGGGAATAAAATAGAATAGAATGATGACAACGACTACGACGATGATATTTTTACTTACCTGATTTCTTTAATTTCTAAGGAGCGCCTTATTGCTTTTCCATGTCTAACTAATCACGTGACCAAAGCGAAATATTCCAAGGCGTGGCTTCCCAACCAATCCATCGCGAGAAATGAAACTGTAGACACCTTTAAAAAACCTCTCTGCACAATCTGAAAGCCGATGCATTCAGTCGATGCGCTGTTCTTTGTTTTTCCCATTAGGACATTGCTACTGCCTTCCGATATTGCGAAATGGCGTGTCGATGCAGTCTTCTGTCTCGAGGCCCGTCTTGCCCGTCGCGGGCGGGCGGGCATCGCTCGGCGCGCCGATGCACGGTCGGGGATCGCTCCGTGGAAGAGGGCAGGATTGGTTTCGTCCGCAGAGGGGTCGGCGGCGGCGGCGGCCGGGGCTGGCTCCCGATCGGTCGGCGCAGCGACGACCGCCCGCCCGCCGGGGGTTCACGGCCCCTTCTTCCTTCTCTGCCAGTCACCGTCGTCTCTCGTCGGACGGGCGAAGACTAACATCCAGACGGACAGGGAAGCGGTCGGACGAAGCGTCGACGATGTTCGCAAGCAAAATATGTACAGAGAGAGAGAGAGAGAGAGAGAGAGAGAGAGAGAGAGAGAGAGAGAGAGAGAGACATACATACATACATACATACATACATACAGACAGATAAACAGACAAACATACAGGCAGACAGGCAGACAGAGACAGACAGCAAGAGAGACACAGACAGAGATAGACAGGATGACAGACAGCGAGACAGAGACTGAGACAGACAGCGAGACAGAGACAGAGACAGACAGGAAGACAGGAAGACAGACAGGAATACAGAGAGAGACAGACAGACAGACAGACAGACACAGAGCCACAGAGAGACAAAGAACGAGAAAAAGTTGCATAGAGTGCCAGAGAGACGGAGACAAAGACAGACAGAGACAGGGAGACAATGACAGAGAGAGCCAGGAAGAGAGAGAGAGAGAGAGACAGATACAGAGACAAAGACAAAGACAGACAGAGACAGACCGACAGAGACAGACAAAGGCGGAGAGACACACAGAGAGAAACAGACAGAGACGGAGACATAGAGAGACAGAGAGAATGAGATACGGGAACGGAGACAGAGAGGCAGACAGAGACATAGAGCTTGGAGGAGATTTCGCTCGATGGAAATCTAGAGTCCAAATATGCGAAGAAATTATTGTCTGGGCGAGAAAACGTTATATTGATTTATTGCTGAATATAAAATGGCCAAATAGGATTTTCCTTTGGGATTGAAATTCCATTGCTCATCTAACGGCTCGTCGATCGGTTCCCTTTGGACCAATGTTATTCGCAAAAACTTATTTCATGAAACGATATGCAGTGTTTAGGAGAGAGACAGAGACAGAAAGAGAAGAAGAGAGACAGAGACAGACAGAGAGAGAGAGAGAGAGAGAGACAGAGACAGAGAGAGAGAGAGAGAGAGACTCATATTCACAGCATTCCTGGAAGAATTATTTTGCCGAATTCTTGACAAATTATGAAATTGATGCGAGTAAGAAGAAAAAATATTTGACAAATAAATAAGTCATTTCGAGATGTAAATAAGTTTGAGGATCTTTTAAAATCCTGTTCATCGTTCGTATACACACACACACACACACACCTGTTTCATTTGTTCAAGTCTCCTCTGTTTATCCCATATCCTACCCTCTATAGGCCCTGTAGTACTTTTTAAAATTATTCTTATTTCACAATAACGCAAGGAAAGCGTATTCCGACCATTTTGCTCCAAAACTCAAATAAAAAAAAGAGTAGAATATTTAACCTGGCGGTTGAGCGATTTTGCCATATTCATAGGATTTTTAAGATGCGTAACAAAGGTGTGTTCTAGGCAAAATTTTAAAATGATAATTTCAAGAAATTTCAATATCTATTTCTTTACTTTTGTATTATTTGACAAAAATAGGAATAATTCTGCCTAATATATTTGCTATATTTTCATTCGAATTGAATCAGAGCTTTTGTTTTGCCATTTATTCAAAACTCAATTCAACTAACGTTCGCCAGATGGCCTAATGTATTTGTTTTTATATTACATGTTTAGGGTCGCGACAAGTTACAAAACGACTGCATTGGGGCGCAGTTCTAAAATGTTTGGGAAACCCTTCTCTATATCTATGTTTTGCGAAATTCACTAACAGTCTTAGCTGGTCATTCCGAATGACTGACTGCATGCCATGGCGCGTTGAACGCTTGACTCGCAAATCACGTGACCCGTCGGAATCTTGCGACCCAGTTGACCCCTTGACCTATTGACCAGTCGACCTGCCATGACCTCGATTACCAATTGCTCATCAATTTTCTCAGTATCCGAATTAATTAGCGAATTGCTTAATTAATTAATTAATTTAGAGGAGTGATAAGACTGGGGCATTATGCAAAAACAACCGGTGAGCATTATGGGCTGGACTCAAAAGGGGTGACTGATGAGTGAGGGGTTGATAGATGGATGGGTAGGAAGCTTCCAGTAGACAGAGGGAATGCATAGCCTACTGGGCGTGTGAGAGGATGATTGGTCTGATGATATCTTTGCATCTGGATTCTGTACAATGCGATTCGTAGATTAACAGATTAACTCTATTCGCAAACTATAGAGCACCAAGATCTTCTTGAGACAGGCACAAGAGCAGAGCAGAACAGAGGAGAGAGAGAGAGAGAGAGAGAGAGAGAGAGAGAGAGAGAGAGAGAGAGAGAGAGAGAGAAGAGAGACAGACAGACAGACAGACAGACAGACAGACAGACAGACAGACAGAGACAGAGACAGAGACAGAATCGTTCATTTGATTGTTTCATTAACCGACCGACTGATTATTCGACTGATTAACTGATTGATTAAATGATTGAGTGATTGATTGATTAATCGATTGATCAATTGACCGGTTGATTGAATGACTAATTGATTGACTTACTGACTGATAGGCAGATTGATTGACTGAGTGATTGATTAATTGTCTGTTACAGGTTGACTGACTACCTGACTGATTGATTTGCTGTCTGATTGATTGACAGATTGATTGACTAAATGATCGATCGATCGTTTGATTGATTGACAGGTAGTTTTATCCTCAGAGACGCATTTAGAAAACGCTTAATATTCGAAGAACGGCTGATTAGATCCATTGATCCGCGAACCATTCAGCTCACAGCAGCAGCAGCAGCAGCAGCACCATCGTCATTGATGCGGAAATCGCATCTCACTTCCGGTCCGACGCACAAGTCCAAACAAACCGACCGCTTTCCCTTCCATTTGCCAACCATAAGTCAGATCCCGCCTGTCCGCTCGGCTTCCAAATCACCATTGGTTTGTAATGCACTGAAACGACGCGTTTAAAACACGTGGATGGGGATAAAATAGCGCAGAATTAGGAACAGTTTAGAAAACCTTTAGATCACAGTCGAGCTCTCTTCTGTTTTCATTGAAAACAGCTAATACATTTACATCCAGTGGCGGCTCCACCGGGAGGGCCAGGGGGGCCCGTGACCCCCCTATTGAGAGCCTGCCCCCCCCCAGTGGCCTCCCCCAGTTGGGACCCTATACTTAATGCTACATACATTAAACAACATATGGTTGGCCCCCCATGATTAGAAGTTGCCACCCCAACGGTCCCCCCACTTGCCAAATCCTAGAGCCGCCACTGTTTACACCCCCTCCCCATTACAACAAGCAGGGGCGTAGCGACGGGGATTTGGATGCAAGCGCCAGAGAATAAGCAGCTACTGCGGTAACACTTTCGAAAGCAATATACAAAATATTGACTGGGAAAGTATATATTTTAAGGTATCAAATTCAAAACATGTTAATGATATTGATGTTAATATATCTTATGTATATGCCTTTTGGCACTTTCATACCAAATCTGTGTATAGGGGCCATTGATATTGATATTATATAAAGTACCGCCATGTAGGGTCCAGTGTGGTGCGCTATAGTCAATCAATGCATATTGACTGGGAAAGTAGATGTGCCATGCATATGATCGATTCTTTACATTGGCACACTATAGCAACACAAGAGACCACAAATTCAAATGGTTTGAGCAGAGGGTGGGACTAAGAAAGACATTGTTCGTAATGCAAGGGGTCGTGGACAAATGGAACATTGTGAACGAAGAGGCAGTAACAGTTGAAACAATACACGAATTCAAAAGTTATCTGGGAAAACTAGATTGTTATTAATATCGCAGAGGCATGTATGCATGTGTCGGTATGTAGGCGTGTATGATTTGTCATGAAGGGGTTAAAAATGTTAAATATTAAATGTAGACTTATTGCAGTGGCTTTCACGCAGGCTAACTGATCCCCTACTAAACCAGTATTCCCAAGCTGTGGGCCGCGACCCAAAATTGAGTCGCAGGGCTCAGTCTAATCACTCTAATGGGTCGCGGTATAGCTCGAAATTAGATTCAAAAGTGTCTTGCTCTAACCAATACCACAATGTCAAAAGCCTTAACAGTTGCAAGAAGTAGGCTTACGTTTTAAGGAATTTATTTGCCTGCAATTCTCCATACAAGGCTTATTTTAAAATGATTAGTGTTCTATCCAATTTTAGTTTGCAATAAATTTGCGGGGTCGCGGAATGTTACAAAGTCTCTGAAATGGCAGCAGCTTGAAAACGTTTGTAAATTAATCTTATTTCGCAATAGCGCAAGGAAAGCGTATTCCAGCCATTTTGCTCGGAAACTCCAATAACAATGGGAATCTCTGTTAAGTAAAATAGAGAACATGGAACCTGGCGGTTAAGCGATTTTGCTCTACTCATAGGATTTTCAAGACGCGTAAGAAAGGTATGTTATTGAAAAAAATTTTAAAAAGATAATTTACAAGAAATTTTGATATCTTTCTTCTCCTTTTGTCTTATTTGGCAAAATATGAATAATTCTGTCAAATATATTTGCCATATTTTCATTCGAATTGAATCAGAGCTTTAGTAAAAAAATTCTATTTTTGTCTTAATTAATTCCTAGTTATTCTAGTTTTTATTTTTTATTCTTTTCTAGTTTAGTATAAGTTAGTTAGTTAGTTAGTTAGCCTCTTGTATCATTATGTGTTTTGTTATGATGCTGATCTTGTAATAAATAAATATTGAAATATTGATTTATAGTGTTTTGCCATTTATTCAAAACTCAGGAGATTCCTTTCAAACAACGTTCGCCAGATGGCCTAATGCATTTTAAAAATATTACATGCTATGTTTAGGGTCGCGGCACGTTAGAAAACCGCTGAAGTGGGTGGCGGTTCTAAAATGTTTGTGAAACTGCCCTAAGCCACTTTAAGTCACGTTATTATTATTATTATTATTATTATTATTATTATTATTATTATTATTATTATTATTATTATTATTATTATTATTATTATTGAATGTAGAGTTATTATTATTGATTAAACCACTTAAAAACCACACTATTATTATTATTATTATTTTTTGCATTTTTATTATTATTATTATTATTATTATTATTATTATTATTATTATTATTATTATTATTATTAGTAGTAGTAGTAGTAGTAGTAGTAGTAGTAGTAGTTGTAGTAGTAGTAGTAGTAGTAGTAGTAGTAGTAGTAGTAGTAGTAGTAGTAGTAGTAGTAGTAGTAGTAGTAGTAGTAGTAGTAGTAGTAGTAATAATAATTCACGAGATTTTACTTGCTTGCTTACTTACTTTGATCGAATTCTCACAATGTCATTCAAGCCGAGCCCCTGTCAGACACCTGTTAAATTCCTCCAGAAATCTGTAATCCAGAAAATCCGTATCTTGCCCGAGGATTGGCGTCACCCTTTGACACCTGTCGGTGTAGGAATGTCGACAACGAATGACGACTCTTTTCACCTGGAATGACAAATCCCGATTCGAAAATCCAAAATTTCATAGCCACCACCCCCTGCCCCCGCCACCCCCCCCACGCTCCCGGCGGTCATGCGCCGTCACCACTGCACAAATGACGTCACCCGACGCCCTCTGGCGACGACAACAACAATCGCCCCCTTCCCCCGGGTTACCCGCGCAACGGGACTCGGATGGATTTTCGGAGACGTGAAATCGAATTTTTCCGCCGCGCGGTCGCCATGGCAACCGACCGGCTTGAAAATTGACTCATTCCGTCCCTCCGTTCCAGGGACCTGGAATTGATTTCATCAGCGGATCGCAGCGCTGTAAAGCCGACCGATGCCCAAAGGGTGCTCGATATGCTCCACCCCACCCCACCCCACCCCGGTCGTATACGCGCACCCTCCACCACCACCCCAGCCTCCACAATTTCCAAACCTCTACTAATGATCATCGTACGCTGCAGTATTCCTATCGTCTGGCAGAGGTCGTCATGTGTGCTGCCACTGTGGATTTTTTAAACTTGCACTTGGTTTAATGATGGAGCTAGTTGAAACTGTTAGGCACTCATCGTCGTCATCATCATCATCATCATCATCATCATCATCATCATCATCATCATCATCATCATCATTGTCACCACCACCACCACCACCATCATCATCATCATCATCACCATCATCATCAACATCCTTCTTTTTCTTATCCTCATCCTCCTCATTATCATCATCACCACCACCATCATCATTATCCTTCTTCACCTCCTCCTCCTTCTTTTCCTCATCTTTTTCCTACTCCTCCTCTTCCTCCTCTTCCTCCTCTTCCTCCTCCCTCCCTCCTCCTCCTCCTCCTTCTCATCATCATCATCATCATCATCATCATCATCAAAGAATATCGGTAGTTTTAAAAGCTTTAAACCTGCTTCTGTTGTTGTTGTTTCTATTTTAAGACGCGTCCGTCAAAAGACGACGGTCGCCTGGCTCCTCCTCCTCCTCCTCCTCCTCCTCCTCCTCCTCCTCCTCCTCCTCCTTTCTCATCGAGGCCTACCATCGGCACACAATGGCTGACCCTAAACCTCTTCTTCGAAAACCTTAGATACAGACGCATTGCGGGAGAAACACCGACGAGCGAAGCTCGTGGAGATTCTTTTTACGCCTTAGGATCTGTCCATTTGAAAAGATCGAGTGGACTTTTGCCGGCAGTTACTTCAGACGTACACTATTTTCAACCAGATATGCGAATAGCAGTGGCGGCAATACCCGGTGGTCGTTAAGGGGGCTTGGGTTATTAATGTGCCTCTGAGCTGTCGTTGAGTTTGGACCAACGGTCAAATCGCTTCCATTGCTCAGCGCACAATGCCGCCTCCAATTGGGGATCGGGAGTTTCCAGGAAGGCAACGAAGTGGGTAATAAGACTCAGGCACATTGGAGTAGCCACGGGGGGGGGGAGTTCCGGGCCCCTATTTCGATCGGGACCCGTCGAGAGAATCGTCTAAAATTGGTGAGTAGGTGGGAAGGGGCAGAGGGTAATATTAGTTCGAGGAAAACACTGCAGACAGAAGACTTTGAGACGACAATCTTTTGCTCGCCAAGACTTTTGGGCCGAAAAATGCCAGAATGAACCACCCTATTGTGAAAACCTAGCTACGCCACTCCTCTGACATACATCTAGACGACCTTCATTACCCCTCAGAACTGGAGATAGATAGACAGATATATATATATATATATATATATATATATGTATATGTATATATATACTGTATGTGTATGTATGTATGTATGTATGTATGTATGTATGTATGTATGTATGTATGTATACACACATATATACTGTATATATATATATATATATATATATATATAGAGAGAGAGAGAGAGAGAGAGAGAGAGAGAGAGAGAGAGAGAGAGAGAGAGAACTGTGAAGTCACTTAGTTAACTAAGTACAGTGGACTTCGTTATAACGTACTCGGTTATAATGCATACTCGGCTATAACGTACCACAATGTACTGACCCATTTGATGTGTGTCCCATTTGATGTGCTGCCGTGTTGGATGGCATTGAATACAACGTACCTCGATAGACCTATATAAGGTATTAAATATTACAGACTTGTTGGTTGAATTGGTTCCATGCTTTGGACGAAGTCGTTTTATCTCGTTCATACTCGAGCAGTGGCGGTTCCACGTGGGGGATGAGTGGGGATGCATCCCCCCACCGGCCTTCCGGACTTTTTTCGCTTGTGAAACCAATTTTTGGGTAAAAGTCTAGTAAAACTACGTGGAAAAAACTATGGATGACATTTTTTTGCTTGTCAACCTATTTTTTCGGTAAAAGTGTAGTAAAATTAGGGGAGATTTCTTTTGTCAGCCTTTTTCGGCAAAGTTTATTGACTTTTCCTTTTCGATTTTCAACCCTCCAACTTCCTATAAAATTATGAATTCATTTCATCCCGCCCCACCAAGAAATCCTGGAGCCGCCACTGTACTCGAGGGAAAAGCAAATGAAGTATTTGGAGGAACTCTATCAAACAAACAGTGGCGGCTCTAGGATTTGGCAAGTGGGGGGGGGTGCCGTTGGGGTGGTAACTTCTAATCATGGGGCCAACCATTTGTTGTTTAATGTATGTAGCGTATAGGGTTCCAACTGGGGGGACTGGGGAGGCACAGGCACTCAATACTGCAAACAAAAAGACTAAACATTTTTAAAAAATGCCAATTTTAGAATTCTCCAAATTCTCTGAATTCCTTACGAAACTAAGATGGAGAATATCAACAAGCAAGAAGAATAGCACCAAAATTTTGTGTCAAATAAAATATAAATCACCGGCCCCTCCCCCTCCCCCTCCTTTTCTCACGTCTCGCCCAATAGGCCTTTGATGTGACTGATGTCTTTCGATCCCATTTTCCCCGTTATATTATTGATTAGCTTTGAATTGGTCGACGTTGCTCGGGTTACCGCAGTAGCCTTTATATTGAAGGAAGGCGTCGTCTGCGAAAGGAAGATTCTCTTACCGCCCCGTATGTGGCGTGCCAGGCTCTTCCTCCTCCTTCCTTTCAACCGTCATTCCCGCTTCCATTTACTACGTGATCGGTGAATGAGAGCTTCCCGAAATAAGACACCTCTTTAAAAGACATCACATCCACTGAAAAGGCACTTTTAAGCACCAGGCTCTTGCATATAACGTAAGTCAAGTAAGTAAGTAAGTAGAATCAAAGGCTACTAGAGGCTCTGCCTATGATGCATAGTCCTGTACGGAGCCCCAAAAAGGACATTGCGTTCTGTTACAAATTCACATATAGTCTAATCAAACCCTAAACTTTTATAGCGCCACTTCATGATGCACAGAAGCATCAGTCGATGGCACGCCAAATCAAAATAATTCAAGATCCAGGTCAAATCCAGGGTATCGGGGCGGACGAAAGGGTTACAAAATCGTCAAAACTCGTGAAAATCTTGATAACATTTTTAAAATGATGAAAAATGTCAATATTAGGGCAAAAAAACTGCATAAAATAGCCAAAATATACCTGTGTTTTTCGAGTTTTTAGAAAAGCTAATCAGGTTTTTTCAAAAATCCCACCGACAACACTGCCAACCTTAACAGAATCAGAGTAAATTGTCTGGTAAAAGATCAATGTCAGAAACCATTTTCATGAATCTCAAATCTGCGTTAAAAATTCGCATCTGTCAAGCGACGTCCGACATTTTGATAAATATTTGATTCGATCCTAAAAGAGTTTCCGTCCAAATCGCAACGTAACCGCCAATCTTAATACACCGGTTCGACAGTCGCCATAAATCTGGAAAGGGAGAGTTTCTCGCTGTTTCTCGTTGACCTTTCTCTGTCCCCGGGGTCAAGGTCAATATTCGCCAGCTGCGATCAAATTTTGTGAGTCTGCCGCAACTGCCTTTCAAAAAAGAATTTTCCATAAACCGACGATCGATCGAAGAAATTGAGCAGAAGAAAGAGGCAGGCCTTCACTTAGGTTTGTAGATACAGTCAGTGGCGGTTCCACGTGGGGGATGAGTGGGGGGATGCATCCCCCACCGGACTTTTTTGCTTGTGAGACCTATTTTGGAGTAAAAGTCTAATAAGACTATGGGGGGAAAATCTGCAGGTGACCTTTTTTCTCGTCAACCTATTTTTCGGTAAAAGTGTAGTAAAATTAGGGTAAAAATTCTCTTTTGTCATCCTTTTTCGGCAAAGTTTATTGATTTTTTTCCTTCTCTTTTCATCCCCCCCCAACTTTCGGTGAATTCATTTCATTCCCCTCACCAAGAAATCCTGGAACCGCCAATGGATATAGTGTGGTGCAAAAGTCCTGAACAACACTCACTTTTTAAATTTCTTTTCTTCTAATATATTTACAGTTATTTTCTTTCTTCTTTTATTTCTCGACATACTTTCTCCTCAGTTTCTCAAATCAACGCAGATATTCAAAATAGTTGTAGGTATATTTGCAAAATTTAATGTAAGAAAAGAGAAGGTGGTTGCGAATTTTTTACACCATTGTAGGTGGATATGTTAAATAATTGTGAATCCAACATGCCTCCCCAGCTTAATTAATTAATTAATTAATTAATTAATTATTTATTTATTTATTCATTCATTCATTCATTCATTCATTCATTCATTCATTCATTCATTCATTCATTCATAGCGTGCCTCATTTCGAATTCCACTGTTAATTATAATTAATATTCTCTATGCTTGGCGTTCATGTTCTCAGCAGGACAGCCTTATCCTATCCGGTGCGATTTTCTCTGTTCGTTTCCCGGGGGCAAGGGTCAACACAGCGGTACTGCGTTAGGTGTTGTGGGGACGTCTTGCGGTTTTGACAGGCGTGTTAGGCGATCTACGTCTGGCTCTGCCAACTGTAATCAACGTCTGATAGATTGGTGGTCGGGTTCCTTGAGGTTACGCCGGAACTATGGGACGCCGCCATGAGACAATAATTTGTATTGGACGCCGTGAGAGGAAATCATATATCGCCAAGGCTTTGGTTAGGTCTCGCGAATTCTCGCCCAGTGGCGCAAGCAACGAGGTTTCCTGAGTAGGGGGGGGGGGTGGACACGTGCACGTTTTCTGGCAAAAAAGGTCGTCAATGGGTTCCTCGCAAATTCGCGTGTCTTCGATCATGCTGCCCCCTACCTCCGTCTGAATTTCCCAACGGTTTTGCGAAAATCTCACACCCGGTCCAAGCCAGGTTAGAGGCCCACCCAACCACCGCCCGTGACTCTCTGCGTATCTCTCCCAGGGGCGTAGCCAGGAATTTGATTTGGGGGTATAAATTTGGGGGTATATATTGACAGTTATATTATATTTACAATATTATCTGTTATATATTTTGTTTATTATATAATATATATATATAATTATATATATATATATAATATATATATATATATATATATATATATATGAATATGTGTGCTTTATATAGGGGTATCCAGTGTTTACCAACAAAGTCCGGTTGTTCCGCCCACTGGTGGGCAGAAACCATAGAAACCATTGTCGTCTATTAATAGACGCCAATGGCAGAAGCAGATTTCTTGCTGGTGGGCATAGATCAGTGACCATAGAGATTGTTCTGGATACTCTTATACTGTATTATATATATACTGATTTTGGGAGTATATATACATATATATATACCCCCTCCACCCCATCCCACCCCACCCGTCTCTACGCCTCTACTCTTTCTCTTTGGGTACGCCACTGTTCTGCAGCCAAAATGCTTTCGTATTCTACTCGGGGTGGCGATTGTCCGATCTAGCAGGTGCACGTTCCATTTGGCGCAGGAACTCGGATCGACTGAGCGCGGACGACTAATGCGGACGAATGAATTACGCTCTTAGAATGACCCCCGACGACATTTCCGTGACGACGTCGGAATTCAACGGAAAGCGTTCTTGTTCTCGTTCTTCTTACATTCTTGAACTGCTTCCGGTCGCACTCTGTTTGGCAGCCGACGAAGACGAAGCGAATTTTAAGATCGCTATCGAATGACGCATCGGAATGACGCTCGAAATCGATCTTCTTCGTGCGTTGCCATGGCGACAGAAAGATCGACCGAATTAATTAGCAGATCGATCAATTAGAAGACAATGAAATAAACGGAAATGATGGGCGTTAAACGGAGGACATGCTGACGGCATCAATTATGCGTACGATGGTGGTGATGATGATGATGATGATAATAATAATAATAATAATAATAATAATAATAATAATAATAATAATAATAATAATAATAATTTATAAATAGTAATAATAACGATGATAATAAGAATTATGTTCA
The DNA here is from genome assembly GCA_018105865.1 of Metaphire vulgaris. Lineage (NCBI taxonomy): Eukaryota > Metazoa > Annelida > Clitellata > Crassiclitellata > Megascolecidae > Metaphire > Metaphire vulgaris. Next base: position 3,233,050 of record CM030872.1, read on the forward strand.
CGAACTATTTCATTGCTAACACCATCAGTGACGATTAGTAGTAGTAGTAGTAGTAGTAGTAGTAGTAGTAGTAGTAGTAGTGGTGGTAGTAGTGGTAAGTAGTAGTAATAGTAGTAGTGGTGGCAGTAAGTGTGTGGTGGTGGTGGTGTGCAGTGGCAGTGGCAGTGGTGGTGGTGGTGGTGGTGGTGGTGGTAGTGGTGGTGGTAGTGGCAGTGGTGGCAGCAGTGGTGGTGGTGGTGGTATTATTATTGGTGCAGGTGGTAGTGGTGGTGGTAGTGGCAGCAGTGGTGGCAGTGGTAGCAGTAGTGGTGGCAGTAGTGGTGGCAGCAGTGGCAGTGGTGGTGGCAGTATGGTAGTGGTGGTGGTGTAGTGGTGTGGTAGTAGTAGTAGTAGTAGTAGTAGTAGTAGTAGTAGTAGTAGTAGTAATAGTAGCAGTAGTAGTAGTAGTAGTAACAGTGGCGTACCCAAGTGGGGGGAGTTTAGAGAGTAAAACCCCCTTAGCTGCCGATGAAATTTTTTTATGTGTTTCCATACATTTTTAAAATTTTCGGAAGCGGTTTTTTGGGCTGGTCGGCAACCAGCCCTTGGCTGACTACCGACCCAGAATGTCTAAGTGCTATAGAATGTAAAGGTGTAAGGTGACAATCTTTTTCTGCTTGTCAGGTAATGCAAAGATGAGGATGACCTTTTTTGCGCGTCAAGATTTTTCGAAGTTGGTTACCATCAAAACCAAAACCCCCTTCCGGAACTCCTGGCTACGCCACTGTGTAGTAACTTCGTAAACAATTCTATTTAGTGCGTTAAATTCAAGTGTCTTAGTTTTGTCGAAAATCGTAAAAAGGTGTCTTCAACGATGCAGGTGGCTGATCCTACCAATCTAAAATAGAGTAGTTTGCCACCCATACGTCATAGAATGTAATATAAAAAGGCATTAGGCCATCTGGCGTTAATTGAAAAGAGAATTTTCTCAGTTTTGAATAAATGGCAAAACAAAAGCTCAGATTGAATTCGAATGAAATTATGGCAAATATATTAGGTAATTTATTCAATTTTTGCCAAATAAAACAAAATAAGAGATAAAGATATTGAATTTTTTGAAAATTATTTATTTTAAATTTTGCCCATCACATACCTTTATTACACGTCTTAAAAATCCTATGAGTACGTCAAAATCGCTTAACCGCCAGGTTAAGCCGATAAATATATCGAAAGATTCCCTCTTGTTATTGGAGTTTCAGAGCAAAATGGTCGGAATACGCTTTCCTTGCGTTATTGAGAAATAAGGCTATTTTTACAAGGCCAGGGTTTTCAAACGTTTTGGAACTGCGACCCATTTCAGCGGCTTTGTAACGTGCCGCGACCCTGCAAACTTATTGTCAACTAAAATTGGATAAAACACTAATCACTTTAACTTAAGCCTTGTATGGAGAATTGTAGGCACATAAATTTCTCAAAACCTAAGCCTACTTGCAACTTTCAAGGCTTGTGACATTGTGGTATTGGTTAGAAAATGACGCTTTTGAATCTAATTTCGCGCTACCCGGCGACTCATCATAGGACTGTATCTTGTGACCCACTTTTTGGTCGCGACCCACAGTTTGGGAAACACTGGTCTAGATCGACGTTTTTCCTTCGAGTTTAACGCTGTTCCTCTTCGACCATCGCCCTCTAGCGAGTGAAGACCGAGTTGACCTTAGGGCTCCTGCGGGAATCGATACCGCTGTTACAGCGTACTGTTTTATGGCATTTTACCATCCTGACATCTTCCCATTCCTTATTGGGATCTCTTCTTATATTTTGAAACTTAGTAATTAATTAATTAATAATATAAATAATTATACATATATTGCCATTTCATAAATAAAATCCTAAACGTTTAACAGATATAATCAGGGGCGTAGCCAGGAGTTTGATTTGGAATGCATAAATTTGAGGGTATAGATTGTTATATATGTTATATATTATACATGTATTATATATATTATATGTTATTTATGTGTATATATATATATGTTATATAAACTGCATTATATATATACTGATTTTTGAGGTATATAAACTGATAAACCTCTGGTTATAATAGATGTTGAACAACAGAACGAATAGGTAGAAAGACCGAGTTGAACGAAGAGGTAGAAATCAAAATGAAACAATTTCTTCGGAATTCTCCAGTATCTTCATCATCACCATTGACATAATGATCTCGCTTGATTTACATTTACAGTAAGACACATTACACGACCTTGTAAACCTTATATTTATTAAGATAGATTCAAATTCCTCCGATTAATAGTACAGTGACCCTACATTTTCTATGTTTAGACAAAGGGGCAGTAGCGACAGCTAGGTATATCGGTATATATATATATATATATATATATATATATATATATATATATCCCCCCAAAATCAGACTACCTTAAAATATTTAATGTGTTTTTAAAGATTTCCAAAGTTTTAAAGATTTATACACCCCACATCACATTATACTCCTCAAATGAAATTCCTGGCTACGCCCCTGGGGGTCAGAGCCGTAGCTAGGCGGGGGACAGAAGGGAGGCAAGCTGTCACGGGCGCCGTCTTGGCGGAGGGGGAGCCAGAAACCATGGTTGTAACAAGCTTAACGCCCATCGAAGTTATTGCCACGATGACAAGCAAATAAAAGGTCACCATCCTCTTTCTGCATTACTTTACTTCTCCAAAGTTGTGAGAAATTCTGTGAAAAGTCTAATAAGCAAAATAGGCCATCGCCAATTTTCCGTGTTTGAACTGTTGGGGCGGAAAATACATAGGCCTACCTTACCCCGGGCGCCAAATATTCTAGCCACGACTTTGCAAGGCGCAGGGTTTAATCTGGGTCGTTTCCGGGGGGAAGCATTGCCCTTTCCCCTTCGAAAATTTCAAATTCCCCCGGACATTTTGGCATACTTCATCAGCAAACAGCATCCCCTAGCTGACTTTCCCCCGGCCTTGTAAGTCCCCCCGGGTCCATGAGTCTAGATTAAACACTGCTGCAAAGGGTGGTCAAACTCACAGAAGGTGCGAGCCGCAAAATGATAATTCTCAAAAGCTTGGGAGCTTCATTGCCACAACTAGACAGGAAATCCAAGTATAATGTTATCAGGGGCGTAGACAGGAATTTGATTTGGGAGGGTGTAAATATTTTTGGTGGGTATAAATCTTAACTATAAACCACATAAACCATATAAACCACATATATCCACATGTAAATCACAGAAAAACTTTAGGGTAGACTGATTTGGGGGGTATATACATACCGATATACCCCCGTCTCTACGCCCCTAAATGTTATCCAATTCTTTGCAAAATTTGGTTTTATGGGACCCATAATAACATTAGCAAACAGGCAACATTATTACTGTTATGCGGCAACTGTATACTTCCGTTGATTTGCTGTTAAGGGGCTGTCCATTAATTATGTCAACATTTTTTGGCCAATTTTTGACCCCCTCCCCTCCCTTGTCAACAACTGACAACTTTCAGCTACCCCCCATAATTACGTCAAAAACTGTTGGCCCACCCAAGATCAATGGCAGGTCCCAATAACAAGGTTATTATTTTTGCGGTGATGACCATTTTTTCTCTGTTTTGCTCATCGAGTGTCATGACCTTTTCCATGCTTTTTTCCATTGTAATAAGTAGTATTCCATGAAATTTCATATTTTTTGATTATTTGTAAAAAGTGAAATTGTTGACGTCAACTTCTCTTGACCCCCCTCCTCCCCCTGTCAACAACTGTCAAACTTTTTCAAACCCCCTCCCCCTAAATTGTTAACGTAATTAATGGACAGCCCATAATCTGCTCCACAACAATAATTCTATAAACTTATCGCCAGCCGTAGATTCCGTTAGAAAAGATGCACGTAATTCTCAGTCCGCAGTTTGGCCACCCCTAGTTTAGACATTATCCTACTTAAAAAGAACACACAAACAACGAATCTCGCCACAATCGCAACACGCCTAATTTCCAGCGTCGAAAAAACAGTTGATAAGCATCAGTCAATATAGGAAGCACTGTGCTGTTTATTAACCAGATAATTTTCTTTACGTAAGCGGGCGAATTGTTTAGAATACCGTAAATGATCGGACTCGAGACGAACGAAGCGCAGTGAAAAAAGAAAAAAAGCGAAAGGTATGCAGACAGCCAGACACATAATTTAAAACAGACACAGGGGCGGTTATCAAGCAGGGGCGTAGCGACGGGGGGAGGCATATCGGTATATATACCTCCCCAAAATCAGTCTACCTTAAAGTTTTTTATGTGATTTACATGTGGTTATAATATGTGGTTTATATGGTTTATGGGGGTGATAGTTCAGATTTATACCCACCCAAAATATTTATACCCTCCCAAATCAAATTCCTGGCTACGCCCCTGTTATCAAGGTCTCTTTAGAGCTCAGGGGAGTAGCTGCAGCAGCGGTTCTCAAACTCTTTACGGTTTCTTGCGTGATGGTCCCTTAGAAATGTATCAGATGACTCGCGGACCTCATAAATTTGAATTTTAAATTAACTGTAATTAACACACAGGCTACTTGTTTTGTCAATCAATTATTTAATCAGAAAATTGCAAATCTTAGTCATCGAATTTAAATTCAAAATATGGAATCAGCAGTGGCGGCTCTAGGATTTGGCAAGTGGGGAGCCGTTGGGGTGGCACTTCTAATCATGGGGGGGCAACCATTTGTTGTTTAATGTATGTAGCATTAAGTATAGGGTCCCAACTGGGGGGGGGGCACTGGGGGTCTAGGCACTCAATAGGGGGTACGGGCTCCCCTGCCCCCCCCGGTGGAGCCGCCACTGGGAATCAGCACTCTTAGAGCCATCAGTGTGTTTTGTGTTGGTGAGATATCTTGAGAAAGTAATCGCATTTGCCCATCTGTCACATCCTTGATACGCCACTGTTAATTAAAATGAATTATTATTATACACTTCTATGGCACCATTTCTAATACCCAAAGGTATCAATCGATGGTACTTCAAATCCGTCAGCAAAAAGACCAGGTTATTTCAGAGATCAGTCAGAGGGATAGAGTAAGACAGACTATGGAGGAAATGCTAATCGGAAGAGATGTGTTTTAAGCCTGGATCTGAAAATTGGATAAGAGAGGCTTAATAATAATAATAATAATAATAATAATAATAATAATAATAATAAACTTATTCACTTTTATAGCACCCTTTCTAATACTCTAGAGTAGAGTTCTCAGACTCAAATTGCTCCGGGGGCCGCATGAGGACTTGCACACTAACTCGAGGGCCGCAACGTCAGAATTTTGTTACAAATTTACAATGATAAAGTGTATAAAAACCAAAATAAGAACATAGTCATAGTGTTTTACGAATTTTATATAGTACAAAACTTTAACTAAATCGACGTTTTACTCTACATTAAACAACGCGATCGCCTCCACTAGAGAACCGGAAGTATGTGTACATATAACATAATCACTAGATTCGAAAGACTACGAATATTTAAGTACTGTAAGTAGCAATTTATAATACCTAAGATGGCATGGACGTTAAAAGGCGTCGAGAGAAATATATACAAATTACATACGGCAAATTGTTTTTGAATCCCAAAATGCATCGCGGGCCGCATAAAATGCTCTCGCGGGCCGCATAAAATGCCCTCGAGGGCCACACGCGGCCCGCGGGCCGCGTGTTTGAGACCCCTGCTCTAGAGTCTAGAGGTATCAATCTATGGTAGGCCTACTTCAAATTCATCAGCAAAAGACCGGGCCATTCCACACGGTGTTTTTTAACATGTTAACTGCGGGGGCCGCGGCCCCCCAGTAGTTTTCCTTGCCCCCGCAGTAATTATGGCGGCCCCCTTTCATAAAAAGGCCCCCTAGAGGTTTTTCCTAGTTTTCTCCCTTGGGCGTTGGGCAGTCTTTTAAGACATTGTTTCCCACACTGTGGGTCGCAACCCAAAAGTGGGTCACGAAGCTTTGGCAAGTCGCCAAGTTCCCTCGGATTTTTAACGGATACATAGCATTTGACCACAGTTACTCTATAACTAGCGGTCGTATGACTCGTATGTCACTCACTCGCTCACTGCTGCAAATAGCCAACTAGGCAACTACGGTCGTTGTGGGTGCCAAGCACAGACCGTGGCTAGTCTGTGGATTAACCGAGGATACCTGATCTCTCTGGTAGAGGGGAGATGTGAGCAGTGGGTGTGGCCCGTTTCAAAATCTAGTCATTACTTGCCCCACACCGGTCAACGCAAGGCCAGTGTCAACCGGTAATGATCTTCGCGTTACTCCATTGGAATGATGATTGCCGGGGCTTAAATTCCAGTATCTACCGTGCCTCTGCTAGAACGGGGGTGGAGACCAGGTGAGGGTAGCTGGTAGGCATGATGGGCAGAGGATATCTGAGGCGCGTTTATTCATTTGCCGCTTTTTGTGCAAGTATATTGTATCTGAATAGTGATCGAGTGCACTAATATCGTTTGCTTCTTCTATACAAAAATCTTTATTTAAATTTCAGGATTTTTGTGAAAATAAGGTGTAATTATGGATAAATTTCTTAAGCGAAAACGTGAAAATTTAGCAAGTGTGAATGAACATAGTTCAGTCGGACGACGATGCCAGTGCATCTCTTGTTAATAGACCTTCGAGTGCGAAGAAGACATGCAAGGTGAAGCGTAAATATAATGATGTTAGTCGAGTGTAGGCCCATCCGTCGCACGGATCTTGCTAAGGCCAGTTAAAAATCTTTTTGTACGTTTCATTATACTATTTCAATTCTTTGCTAAGATTAGTTTAACACGTTTTCTACTGTTCATTCAATTGCTCTAAATGTGCCAATTGTGATAGCCATCGATACAAATGTATCTTGGCCCGATTTATGGACCAGTCTTTATTGGGTAAATGCTTTAATTTTATTCAGTGGGTCGCGAGCCGGCCAAGATATTTTAAAGTCGGTCCCGAGCCAGGAAAGTTGGGGAATCAATGTTTTAAGAGAAGCAGTGTCTTTCGAACTGACGCACACACTCACGCTCGAGCGCACAGCCGCATACTGCAGTGTAGATAAAAACATGAGACTGTGATCATAGTGATGCAAGGACAGAAAGGAAACTGGAAGCTGCAGAGATGCGGTTTCTCAGACATATGCAAAATTTCATGGACAGAAAAAATAGCCAATGAGGAAGCATCAAAAGCCTTTGGTGTAAAAAGAAAATTGCTACAAACCACAAGAAAGCGACAGTTGGAATTTTTCGGACACCTAATTAGAAAGGATGGAATGGAAAATCTAGGCATAACAGGAAAAAGAGGGTAAAAGCGGTTTGCCCCCGCTGCCCGACTCGCTACTTCACTGGAGCTCAGTATTCTTGATTGTTACTAACGGTAAATGTAGGCCTATGTAGTATGTATGTCATAAGTTGGGTTGAAATAAACAAATTTCAATCAATCGATCAATTAATAAACTAAAATCGGGAAGTGCCAAAATTAGCTTTCATCCGGAATTTTAAAAGTTTTTCATAGGCCCCCCTAGTAGTTTTTCCTTAAAAAACACCTTGCCATTCCAGGAATCAGTCAGTGAGTAAGCGAGTCAGAGCTACGGAGGAATGCTAAATTTAAAGAGATGTTTATTATAAAACCCAGTTGCTTTGCGCTTGTGAACCAGAGATCTAATCGTACCGGATGCTGGCCGAGAAGAGGAGAGAGATTCAACTTACAACGCCATATACGTTCGGTTTATAAATAGATCCAATTTACGGCCTAATGCCGATCGGCTGTAGCCAAGACCTTCAGTGGCTAATATCAAACTCGCTGCCAGTTTACAGCTACAGGAACCGCCGTAGCCAAAGCTTGGGTCTACAGCCTACACTCTACACTCTACAGTGTAGAAACTGTAGACGCCTCTGGCTAAAAGCAACAGTGAGTCAGTCAGTAGACAGTCGACATATAACTCTCGGAAGAAACTAAGTTCGAAACGCCGCGAAGTTTTGTGGATCCGTTATAATAATAAGAAGCTGTGAGAAGGAGTTCATGTCGGCAGACAACTACCAGAAGTTCTTCACAGAGGCAGATGCCGATGGAAGCGGCTTCCTCACCCTGGAAGAGCTGACGACGGTACTGGAAAAGAAAGGGTACAAAGAAGGAAAAGGAAAAATCAGGGTAAGAGTCGACGTTCACACCGCCGTATAATGTGGAAGCAAGACAATTAAATACCTAAGGTCATGACAGGAACCCTTCTTTTTGCATACAGGTCAAGTAGGCGTGGCTATATGACGTCACTGGTGGATTGGAGCGACTGTTGCTACTGAGAAACCGTATACAGTGAAACCCGCTTAATTGCATAGGTGCCGTGCAAGCCTTGCTTATGCGATTAACTGGGCTATGCGAATAGCCGGGACGTCTGATAATTAATTGTACGCACAAAACACTGGTTCTGGTTTTTATGTTGCTATGCGATTATGCGGGTTATGCAATTAAGCGGTATGCGATTAAGTGGGATCCACTGTATAGGAATGTAAATGGTACCTTTTCTTTTTATAACAACTTTATCTCTTAAACTTCACAGTCGTTTCGAAATACCAACCATCTTCCTGTATGAATGTTGTATAGTTGATTTTGTAAAAGTTCAGATTGAAAACATCAACTATAAGCATTACAACAACCAAACAAAAGGGAGAGTAAAGTAAAGTAAAATCTCGTAAACTTATAAAGCGCCCCGGAAAGCAGCACAGCAGTAGCTGCTGATTCTTATGCGCTTAATCTTTCTTAAAATAGCTATAGCAAGGTGGTTTGTCGGCCGGGCAAAAGTGTTCAAATGTATCAAGAGTGTTCAAATGTAGGCCCTATCTAAGAATGTTTTAGTTTGTTTTGTTTGTTTATTGTTTATAGTTTTTTGCGTTTACACATCACATTCTAGTATTCTAGCTCAAAATAAAGATACAAGTCGTATTACGATAATAAAAAAATCAGTTACGAAAACAGCATTGAATAAAGTCTTGATCTGTAAGAAAAGCAATTACTGATTATTATTGAATATATAATAAACATGAGAGAGTGCAGATATTGTAGAGTGCGAATAATAAACATGAAAAATATATAGTGTGAATATTGAATTGCTAATTAATTGATTAACCAATAAAATACATAGTAAAACGAACATAATTATAGATAATATATATAGGCCTATAGTCAATACAAGGTTTAATAATGTAATTAAAAGATACCAAAAGGGAGTAAACTCCCTCCAGTAGGTACTTTGAATAAAGTAATTAATTTGAAATATGTAAGCAGGGGCGTAAAACACAAGGGGTGACAGTCCCCCCAATAATTAGTTGGCGGGGGACAGAGTATCAATTATCCTCCCAATGTTTTGTGCTATATGGTAAAAATTCTATATGACTACGACTGGGTGATTTAACTGGAGAGATTTTGGTTGGCAAATTCCTCGTAGAGTCGTAGGCACCGCGTCTGGTTTTAGCACACGTCTGGGTTTCGTGCCGATCAGTTCGCTTTGTAAGTCTTAACCCCTTAACTGGGGATCCCGGATATATCCGTCCATTTTACATTGAGTTACAGTTAAATACACGGTTAAGGGGTTAAAGTCCCTCTCGAAATAGTTCTCACTGAAGTGTCTAGAACACATTCTTGAATATGTCACATTAAATTTGTCCTTACGATAGCACCGTTTAAATCCACGTTTTACACAGTGTGGCATCGTTCGGAAATCGATGGAATGAAACGATGCTGTGATCAGTGTTTTATACAGGCCTCTTAGGAGGAGATCCCCCCAAACCTCAAAATTCTCCCCAAATCCCAGCACTTACACAAATTTTGCATTGAACTGTGTCTTTTCCCCTCCAACCAAGTCGATTCCCCCTCTCCCGAAAGCCTCGATTCCCCCCCCCAAAGGCTTGGAGTCTGGATAAAACACTGGTTGTGATCATCTGTCTTCCACGTGTTCTTACAATTTGCAACGGCACAATTTTGTGGCATTTTATCATATACACTTAGCCTGACTGTCTAAGTACTGTCAATATACTAACTTTTATCAGCAAATATAAAAATAACTGTATTCCTTTAACATTGCAACAGGCTGGCTGGCTGTTCCGAATCCCCCACTGACGTCATAATGGGCGGGGTTTGAGATAATGAGGCAGCAGTACAGCGATGTGAACTAGCCTCTTCGTATTAAACAGTCTTGATGTGGAAGAGACGTGGAAATTAGGCAGACATTGACCGATTTTCTAATCTCTAGCTTCAATAATGAGTGTCGTGTTTATAGGGGAAGGGGAGAACTTCCGGTTCGTGACCTAATGACCCCCCCTCTCTCTCTCATCCATGTTAAACATAGCAAGGGGAAGTCTCATGCTGCTATTATTGGCTTATTAGACTGACTTATTTAGCACAAGCAAAGGTCGCTACTTAACACCACCTGAAGAAGACAGAGGAACTGGATTATGGACACTTGCAAAGAGGAGAAGCGTTGAGCAGACTAGCAAAGGAATGGAGAATAAAGGCAAAGGGTAGACCAAGATTAAGGATGCTACTGGATTGGATGATGAAAACAGATGCACAGCGTCACAAGTCTTATGCAGAAATCAAAGAAGAGGCAAGACGCAGAGAGGAATGGAATCAATGGAGCCCCGAACCTGTCCCAGGACAGAGAACATGATGATAATGATGATGATGATGATGATGATGATGATGATGATGATGATGATGATGATGATGATGATGATGATGATGATGATGATGATGATGATGCAATTAATAGTACCAGTTATAACACACAAAACTATCTTCTTCTTCTTCTTCTTCTTCTTCTTCTTCTTCTTCTTCTTCTTCTTCTTCTTCTTCTTCTTCTTCTTCTTCTTCTTCTTCTTCTTCTTCTTCTTCTTCTTCTTCTTCTTCTTCTTCTTCTTCTTCTTCTTCTTCCAGCGAATGCCTTTCTTTCTCAGCCATTCAACGGCATCAGGTTGAGCCTGATGCAGGGTCTCGAGTCCTCCTTCGAATCTGGTGAGGTGGCAGTCATTGACTATGTGGTTCATAGTCTGTCTGATGCCGCAAAGGTATCAGCGTGCGATATTTCAAATTCATTCATAAAAGACCAGGTCAATTTAAATGGCACTTCCCCCTTCTTCCCCCCAACCCCGATAAAAATTTATCATCGGTTTTGCACAAATCTTGCAACTGTTCGGTTCCCAACCCAATTAGGAAGACCCTTGTTCCTCTATATAGTGTCTACACTAACGCTGAACAGTTCATGGTTGACAGCTATCACATGAACTAGGTTTGAAATAGGGCCTATCTTAATTATGCCTATATTAATGTAGGCCACTATTAAATGCGGGTGCTATTACTGTATTATGCATACTCCTTTCCGGAATGCGGATTATGATAGCATTCCACGCTTTTTACAATGCTGGTAACACTAATCATTATATGTAGGCGAATATATGATTGGCAGACAAGATAATTTGTGATATTTTGCCATTACAGTTGACCTTGTTTTTTACGAATGAATGTTAAGTATGGCACATTGATACCTTTGTGCAGTGTTTTAGCCAGGCCTGTTTGGGGGAGATCGCCCTCCCCCCAAAATCCTCAACATTCCCCCAAAATCTCATCACTTACACAAATTTTGCATTAAACTGTGTCTTTTCCCTCCAGCCAAGTCAATTCCCTCCCCCAAAAGGTCTCAATTCCCCCCAAAGGCCTCAATTTCCCCCAAAGGCCTCAATTCCCTCCAAAAGGCCTGCAGTCTGGACAAAACACTGGCTTTGTGTATTAGAACTGGCACTATTAAGTGCACTATTATTATTATTATTATTATTATTATTATTATTATTATTATTATTATTATTATTATTATTATTATTATTATTATTATTATTATTATTATTATTATTATTATTTTGTTTGTTTTTCTCACAGGCAATGTTCAATGCTGTTGATACGTCTGGAGACAGCAAAGTTTCTTTGGAGGAGTACCTTAAGGCGATGGGACAAGTACCGGAAACGGACCACAAGTAAGAACAAAACCAAGAACGAGTAATAGCCTTAAATCACTCATCCACTCACTCTCTTTCACTCAGTGGCGTAGCCAGGATTTCCGGAAGGGGGCTTTTTCGGGTTTGACCGCGACCAACTTAGGAAAAATCTTGACAAGCAAAGAAGGTCATCTCCTCTATTTTATATTTTTTCATGACAAGCCAAAAAAGGGTCGTCACCTCTTAGACCGTTACGTTCTATATCCAAGGGGGTTGTGACCCCAAAAATTGCGTCCCAGAATTTTAAAAATGCATAGAAACTCACTTTTTTAAAATCTTGTTTTCGGCAGCCAAGGGGGTTTTTAACCCCAAGTCCCCTCCCTCTTGGCTACGCCACTGCTCTCTCACTCATTCGACCATCTATTCATCCACCCAATCATACGCTCTCATTCGCTAACTCACTCGCTCACCCACCAATTCATTTACTCGCTAACTCACTCATCCATCCACCGACTCAGTAATCTATGAATCCTCATGAATTATAAATGCTGCCAAAATTTAGTTCATTCGGTAAATTTAGAGCCGATTGCACATTTTGCTGATTGTTCCGATTACCGATTGTTCCGATTGTTATTGTTTTACCGATGCCGATTATCTGTCAAATTCTCCAAATGGGGCGTTTTAATGATCATGCAATCAAATTTGCCATAAAGGTGTGGCGTAAATGCACATGCCCTCCGTATGCAGGTTCAATTCGAGACTCAGTGCATAATGTGTGCATAATGTGTGCTTAATCATTAATGAATAATGGTTTTGCTATCAATACTTATTATGTCAAATTTTAAATTTCTACGTTCACGTTGTAATTTATAACCAATTGGTCCAATTATCCTAATAATCGGCCCGAATACTAATGTTACCGATTAATCGGTATCGGCATCGGACTGGCGCGCGATTACCGATTGTTCCGATTGTCCTAATAATCGGTCCGATTAGGAATGTTGCCGATTAATCGATATAGCTCTAGGTAAATTATATTGAATGAACGAGACAGTTATGAAGCCAAGGCAGAGACACATTAAAGTCCAGTACTCGATTAGATCCTCAGCTGCATTAGTTCTTTCCCTGTCTCATACTCGGACAGTTCCTGGTGGTCGTGCTTTCTCAGTGGGGCCGCCCTCAAGCTCTGGAACTCGTTTTGCCTCAGCCTCGCCCTCGCCTGTGCACTGCGAATTCACATGGGCGTAAAACACGGGGGACGTCGGGGGACGGTCCCCCCGAATAATTAGTTGGCGGGGGACAGAATATCAATTATACCCCCAATGTTTTGGGCTATATGGTAAAAAATTCTATCATACCCCATGATGTTGATGCCAGAATTACGCCAAATCCACATTCTCTCATTTCGGATGACCTTTTTTTACTTGTCAGAGTATTTGGAGAGGGAAACATATAAAAATATCAGGATGACCTTCTTTTTGGCTTGTCAAGACGTATTTCATGGGCGATTTTAAGTCCCCACCATAATATGCAATATCCCCTCAAAATAGGGGGGATATTTATATTTCTGGGGGTCAACTTTTTAAAAATTATTCTATCCCCTTAATGTTGACACCAGGTTTACGCCCCTGTGAATTCACTACCAATTTTTAGAACAAAATAAAACCTATCATATTCTCCTGGCTTATCCAACACGGACTGTCACCGGGTTGTCCCACTGGATACCCTAGATCTGACTTGGATATTGAATTATTTTGATTTGGTGTGCCATCGGCCAGGGCATGTTTTAACGTAATAACGTGCAGTGATACACAAAATGTGCAGTGATAAGATAAAAATGTGCATTGGTAAAATGCAATTTTCTGTGCTTTCAGCAGCGATACATTTTCCGGACGACCCAATTTGCTTGTTTTTTTGTGCGGATGTCCACAAATTTTCTGAGTTTAGAGCAGTGATAAATGTTTCTTAAAACAGTCCCTGCCATCGGCCGATGCTTATCTGTCCATTATCCAATGACGCTATAGAAGTTTAGGACTAGATTAAATACTGTACAAACGTTCTCTTCTTAATTATCATTATTTATGCACTCTTCAATTATCTTAACTCCTGTGTAAACTGATAAAGAGTGTCAATTAAATTACGCCTGTTACTCTAGCGGTTTAGCCAGATAATGACAAGTACCAGCTGGTATGTCTGAGCTAGGCAGCTTCTGTATATAATTAGAAGCTCTAGAATGAGTCTTCTCACGCACGCATCTTCAAATTGAAAATATCCGCCAGCCGTCTAGTGCTGTAGGTTTGGCTACAGTCGCTGGTGCCAAATGTATATACTCAGTGGCGTAGCCAGGATTTCCCGAAAGAGGGTTAGGGGCTGTCCATTAATTATGTCAACAATTTTTGGGCAATTTTCGAACCCACTTTGTCAACAACTGTCAACTTTCAGTTACCCCCTATAATTATGTCAAAAACGTTTGACCACCTCCCCCGAAGATCAATGACAGATCCCACTAACAAGGTTATTATTTTTGCGGTGATAACCATTTTTACCATTTTCCATTTTTTGCTCATCGAGTGTCAAAATGTGGTGGTGATGACCTTTTTTGCCATGCTTTTTTCCATTGTAATAAGTAGTATTCCATGAATTTCATATTTTTTGATTATTTGTTAAAAGTGAAATTGTTGACGTCAACTTCTCTTGACCCCCCTCTGTCAATAACTGTCAAACTTTTTCAAACCACCCTAAATTGTTGATGTAATTTATGGACAGCCCCTTATGATTCCCAGCTTCGAAAAAGGCTGAAAAGCATAAAAAGGTTATCATTATGATTACCCATGATTCCCAAATCCTGCTAAGGAAATAAAGATCGTCTATTATAATTTCATTTCATTAAGGGAATTATAGAATTAAATAGGCATATAATCGCATACAGCTATATTGATCCGCGCAAATCCACACTAAAAATTTCTGGTCGGACAGCCAAGGGGGTTCTAGCTCCCGATTCCTTGGTTACGCCACTGTGTTTTGCTATTTTGACAAAGGCTGAGCGCCTAAGAATAAACAGCTACTGTTTTGCTGCTTTCCAAGGCGCTGTGTAGAAATCTACGAAATTTTACTTACGTGCTTACCATGTAAACGCACAATTGTGTTTTGTTTCATGAAATACAGCTTATGCCAATATTGAATGTAGTGAGCAGCATGTACACAAGCGTGTTGGAGATTCTGTCAGCCACTGAGTTACATCGCCACTGAGTTTTATCAGCGTCGTCCAAATTTGACAAAGCGATTGCCAAAATAAAAAGGCTTTGATTTTTTATAACCCATAGTGTATAATAAATGCTCAGTCAATTTTATATCAGTTTGGAACAGATGGCGTGTGTAGGATCTGATATATAAACAAATATATTCCGGTTCCAACATCTAACGCGTGAATGGCAAATCCAAATTAGGAGACTTACTGTTGTATTGACGCAATAATAATAATAATAATAATAAAATTCATTCTAACAACAGCAACAACAACATTACTACTACTACTACTACTACTACTACTACTACTACTACTACTACTACTACTACTACTAAAACTACAACTAATAATAATAATAATAAGAAGAAGAAGAAGAAGAAGAGAAGATGATGATGAAGAAGATGATGATGATGTCGATGATGATGATGATGATGATGATGATGATGATGATGATGATGATGATGATGATGATGATGATGATGGTGATGGTGGTGGTGGTTGTGGAAAAAGAAGAAGTTGATGTTGATGGGAAAAGAAGAAGAAGAAGAAGAAGAGGAGGAGGAGGAAGAAGAAGAAGAAGAAGAAGAAGAAGAAGAAGAAGAAAGAAGAAGAAGTACACTTGTGGCCAAAATTGTGGCCACACTTGAGTTTTTGAGCAAAATCATAAGTTTTCCAGTTAGTTATCTTACCCAGTTTTTACAATGAATTTAGATAAAACCACTCAGTGGAGTTGTTTTGTTTCATGAAATGATAAAAATTATAATTAAATTTTATGCTTTTAGTTAAAATAGCTCTTAGTAAGTGCAATCAACAACATTTTGGCCACCTGTGTAGAAAGAAGAAGAGAAATGTTCCTGGTCTGCTAGGAGGCAGTGCAAAATGCTGGTGGCTACAATCCAACATTGCACGCATTAGTTATCACTTGGTGCATGATTTATGTACAAGTGCAGTAGATAAACTGATAACAGGCGTCGACACGGGTGATTAAATTCATGTGCACCCCCTCCTCACAGTTCTCCTCCGAAGTAAATGCTACAGATATGATAGTAAAACAACAGAAACTCAATATGTGATTCTAACGTCAATTGGAAATATCTAGAAATTTATTTGCAGATATATTTGTTGTCTAAGCCTTCCAGCAATTGTACTGGTTTCTTCAGCTTTTTGATACCCGCCGCAGGGTCTTTTGTCACACGCTGTCAAAGGCTTGTTTATAATCAGTAAAGTTGTTATCTACAAATCTGCGGACATATTTGTTGTTTAAGGCGTCAACGCATTGCCTTTCAGCAATTGCACGAGGTTATTTGGTATTCCACAGTTACTTAATACCCGCTGCTGGCCCTTTTGTCAGGCGCTGTCAAAAGCTTGTTTATAATCAATAAAGTTACTGTACAGTATTATGTTCTTCTCGCGGATTTTCTCTGCTAGTTGTCTAACCCAGTGTTTAATCTAGACTCCTGGACTCCGGGGGTGGGGGAACTGACAAAGCCGGGGGAAAGTAAGCTAGGGGGGCTGCTGTTAGTTGATGTAGTATGCCAAAATTTCCGGGGTTAATTTGAAATTTCCGGAGGAAGGGAAGGGCAATTTTCCCCGGAAACGGCCTAGATTAAACCAGTGGCGGCTCTAGGATTTGGCAAGTGGGGGGGGCGTTGGGGTGGCAACTTCTAATCATGGGGGGCCAACCATTTGTTGTTTAATGTATGTAGCATTAAGTATAGGGTCCCAACTGGGGGCCACTGGGAGGCCAGGCACTCAATATGGGGCACGGATCCCCTGGCCCCCCGGTGGAGCCGCCACTGGATTAAACCCTGTCTGTTATGCTGTCTGCTCCGGACTTTCTACTTTCGTTCGTTTTTATCATTTATTTCCTTGCTTCCTCTTTCATAAAAAGTAAAATCGCAATGAGGATAGATGTAGAGCCGACATAGTGGAGCGGTTTACTTCCAGGTAATATTGATTCCCATGCATTGTTGTTAATTTGTTATTTCCAGGGGAGCTGCGATGAGGTCTTGCTTTCGATCGTTCGACAAGAACGGGGATGGACGGGTCGACTGCGGCGAACTGGATCAGGTCTTCCGCGAAATGGGAAAGGTCATGGATCCAAAGGACCTGGAAAGGATCGTCCAGTTGGCAGACAAGGACAAATCCGGAACTTTGGATTACGAAGAATTCATCGCCCAAGTCTTTGGACAATAGGCTTTCCATGACAGAACTAGTTCCCAATGCCGGGGACATTTCGTTATACTAAAGACATCTTAACACTATCATTCAAGAAATATATTCGACCCTATCTTGCACGCTAATGCAATGTTTCTAAGGGGCTATCCATAAATGACGTCACGCGATTTTGTCAGTTTTTGACCCCCTCCCCTCGTCACACGTCGTCACAGAAAGTCAGACCCCCTCAAATATGACGTCACAACGCGTTAACCCCCCCCCGTCATCTTGTCGTCTTTCCAATGTCAAAATCAATGTTTCGTTTGAAAATATTCATTATAATTATTATAGTTGAAACAATATTCAGAAACTTTTTCAAATTCTTTTTTTAAAATAAAGTTTAAAAATTATAAGTGTAAAATACGTTCTAATTTTGCGATAACATAGCATTGCGGTATTAATAAAAATATTTAGTATTATGTGACGTCACATTTCTGGAAACTCCCTCCCCTTCGTCACACATCGTCACAAATGTTTGACCCCTCCCAAGTGCGTGACGTCATTTATGGACGGCCCCTAATATATACGCGCGTTCAGTTAACGTTTGTTCAAGTTTTTAGAAGAATACAAAGATTTCTACCCTTTAACCGTGTATTTAACTGTAACTCAATGTAAAATGGACGGATATATCTGGGATCCCCGGTAAAGGGGTTAATTAAAGAAGAGCAGTTAGCTTAAAGTTTAAACACGGCTGAATGAACTCTCCATACTGTAACAGTCTGTCTATCTTGTTGGTCAAACAGTTTGCCGTGATGTCATTCACCGGCCATACGCATAGCAGTAGAAATTCGTCATAGACGTACTTACCGGGTCTCGGTGTTTTATCCAGGCCTGTTAGGGGGAGATTCCCCCTCCCACAAAACCTCAAAATTCTCCCGAAAATCCCAGCACAGAAAAATTGCATTAAACTGTGCCTCTTCTCCTCCAGCCAAGTTAACCCCCAAGGCCTGGAGTCTGGATAAAATACTGGCGGGTCTGTAAAATTTAGTGCATAATATTCGAGGTACGAGGTTATTTATATCCAGTAACATTCAATACAGTATTGCCAACACGGAAACTTGAATTGCCTAACGTTGTAACGGAGTAAACGCTATAACCGAGTCCGTTACATTAGCGTCGCCACGGGGGGCAAACTTGAATTGCCTTACCTGCCCCAGACCACCTGTATTCGCGCAAATCCGGTGAGAAAGTTTTTGTGAACGGGTAGGGGTATAACCAAACATTCCTGGCGACGCCACTGGTCCGTTATAACGAAATTCTACTGTACTGTATTGGAAGAGACCGATCAATCAGCACAAGGTCTCTATCGACGGAAATACTATCAGTTTTCTTCGCACAAGAACCAAGGTCTGTGATCGTTCCTTTCGAGTGAATGGCCCAGCACTCTGAAACTCGTTACCGCCATAATACATCTTAGAGATGAAACACTTTCCCGCGAATCTAATCTCGCATCTCTTAAAAAATATTTGTTTAGCACACAAGCCGAGGCGCATTAGGTTTAATTATGCGCCTAGAAATGAGATGACGACGACGACGACGACGACGACGATGATGATGATGATGATGATGTATACTTATTGCTCAACACATGGTGGTGCTGTGTTTGGGAGCCAGGCCAGTGGGGGGGTGTTGTAAATTTTTAATTGTTTCAGCATGCTAAATAAGTCAGTTAAATTACTAATGACAGCATGAAATCTCTCTTGCTTTGTATAGAGTGGACCAGCGTAGGAGAGGGGTGGACATCAGCAAGCAATGACCAGAAATGTTCCCCTGTCGCTATAAATACCACAGTGGCTCAATTAACCATTAATTGTTCAATCAATTAATGAAAACTACGCTCTTATAATAATGCCAATGGCACTAGGACATTGTGAGTAATAAAGCATGCAGGGCGAATTAAAAACTGATTAGGCGTTCATAACATTATACATTATACTGTAACATTGGCGAAGCCATGGGGCGCCTCATATTCGGGCTGGGATCAATCGTGGGATTTGTGCAAAACTTACGAAAAAATTTCCTGCAAAGGTAGTAGCAGTGGCGGCTCCACCTGGGACCTATGCTCCCCTAATGAATGCCTGGCCCCTGCTAGAACCCTACACTTGCTACTACATTCATATCAACAAATGGTTGGCCCCTCATGCCTAGAAGTTACCATCCCCAACGCCCCCCACTTGCCAAATTCTGGAGCCGCCACTGGGTAGCAGTGGCGTCGCTAGGGTTGGTGTCACCCAGTGCGGTAAAAATCGTTCTCAAATGCCGTGACAAGCAAAAAAGGTTATCCTCGTATTTTTCCTTCTCAGATGCCTTGATAAGCAAAAATAAAGGTCATCCTTGTTTGGTGTCACCCCCAAGGTGGTGTCACCCGGTGCGGTGCGCATCCCCCTCGCGACGCCACTGCTGGGTAGTAGGGGTGATTGTCAGCATATCGATACACTTAACTGTAGCAGTATTACATCTGTTGGTCGCCAGGCAAACATTTGAATTAAAATCTTAATAAAGTAAGGACCAGAGCTTATGGTTTCACTCTAATAATAAACATGCTCAAAACTTCTACGGGTGGGGCCTGCGGCCACAACGTCCAGCCAATCAGGACGCTTCGTAAAGCTCCGCCCATTATAACGTTTTGGTTGCCTATGTCAACGACGTCGTTCAACGTCGTATGTTTTAAATTCTGTGTGGTCACATTCACAAACAGACATTGATTATTATTATTATTACTAGGTGTTTACCCGTCAAAAATGACGGGGGAGATTGGCTGTTTTACCACCCAATTTTGTGCAAATGCAATCAGGGTCGGCGCTGTTTGTTGACTGGGTGGGTCTAATGCAATCTACACAGCCAGGACCCGCCGGCTCAGACTACCCTCACCCCCTCAATAAACATTTTTTCTGCGTATTTGAACGATTTGCTTGGGTGCCCCTGCCCGAGGCTGGGTGGGTCCGGACCCGCGGACACACCCCCCTAGCGCCGACCCTGAATGCAATAGGATTTTGCGCAATTAATTTCCTTAAATCGCCGCCTTCTCCTTCAACCGAGTTAACGCCCATTCGCAGGAATTTTCTGAAACTTGATAGTCAAGGTAAGTGTACTGATTTGGCAGTGTCGAACGACATGCAGTGCTTGATTCTCTTGTTTGCTGTGCTGATTTTTCACGCCAAGCAACAGCCTGCTACTCATTCTCACTTGATTGTCGGAAAGCTCGTGAACGCTGGACATTTTTGTTTTGCACGGACGGTTAGAAAGAGGAATAAAAAGCTAAACAATGGTGCAAACCTCATCTTCTTAGCTCTTATATAGCCTGAGATATAGCAAATTCAAAAAATTTGGAAACTTTCTCACAATTCAAAACTTTCGCGAAATTCACCGATATAATACTTATGTTCAAACATTGGGGTCATCGGGTTAGAATTGATAGATCTTTACCAAATGTCAACCGATTTTCAAACTTTTTGGTTTATTTTGTTCCTCTGACATCCCTTTACAACATTGTCGCTGACCAAAGTGGGGTTACCGCTGAAAATATTTTGCTAGGGGGCTTTAAACAATTTTTGGGGGAAAGGGTGATATTTTAGGCCGTAAAGTGGACTCTACCCCCAAATTTGTTTGTTTTGCACGGACGGTTAGAAAGAGAAATAAACAATCTAAACAATGGTGCAAACCTCATCTTTTTAGCTTCTATATAGCCTGAGATATAGCAAATTTAAAACGTTACAGCAATCATTTCTGAAGAACGCTTTTCCAAAAATTAAATCCCCAGTACGGTGACAGCGTCTGAAAATTTAATCCCCACTTGAGGTGTTAAATTTTAAAAAAAAGGTATTGAGGCTAGGAAGGAATAAATATATATAATAACGGGGGCAGGGCATTGGGAGAGGGAAGGGAGGTTGGGAAGAGGAAAGTGGGTTATACAGGTTTTCAGCAGCGTTGTGTAGGTTTGGGAATGGGGTTTGGGGCCGGTGGGGTAGGGCGGAGCGGTGATGGGTTGGGGCCAAGATTGGGAGAGGGATGGAGAGAGGTACGGGGGTTGGGAGAGGGGTGAGAGAGGATGGAACGGGGGTTTGGGGCCTGCCGGGCAGGGCGGGTATGGGTTGGGGCCTGGTAGATTGGGAGAGGGATGGGTAGAGGAAGGGGATGGAAAAGGGAAGGGGAACGGAGGTTTGGGACCGGGGCGGGAATGGGTTGGGGCCGGGGCGATTGGGAGAGGGGTGGGGAGAGGGAAGGGGAACGAAGGTTTGGGGCCGAGGCCGAAATGGGTTGGGGTCGGGGCGATTGGGAAAGGGGTGGGGAGAGGGAAGGGGGTGGGGAAAGGTAAGGGAAAGGGGGTTTGGGGCCGGAGCGGAATGGGCTGGGGCCTGGGCGATTGGGAGAGGGATAGGGTGAGGAAAGGGGAACGGGGATTTGAGCTGCAATTAAGACGCTTCGTTAAACGCTGCGTTGTTTAATTATACGGTTTTGATTAAACAATTTCGTTGTTATGGCGACAGCGTCTTGCAAAATCTGCCGTGTATCGTGACCGACAGACAGATTCGCCGGACCGGACATCGAGAATTATATAATAAGATTATTATTATTATTATTATTTATTATTATTATTATTATTATTATTATTATTATTATTATTATTATTATTATTATTATTATTATTATTATTATTATTATTATTATTATTATTATTATTATTATTATTATTATTATTATTTCAAGACAATTTCTTAAGCGCAGTAAACGCGGCTAGCTATCGAAGCAAAGTCAAGAGCGCTTTACAAAAATGAGCGACAAATGCGTCTTCAACTGTTTGCAGGACCGATCAGGAAGTGTCTCAGTTGTCACTGTCTTCGGGAGCAAGTTCCACGAAGCAGAGTTTCCGCGCCGAAAGGATCTGTCATCGAAGATAGATAGATGATAGATAAATAATATAATTATTCATTAATCTTTTCAATTTGTCGTCTTATTATAGCATACAAGGTGATCGAAAGGCGATCGAAGGGGTCCTGTAACCTGTAGTGTGATTAATGGTACGTTGCGTATCAGAAGGTGTAATTCGATAGCGTCCTTATCGTGGGATTGATGTTCCTAGATCGCTACCTGCTTTGTCACATGAGCCAACGGCAAAACCGTTATCTGTCAAACAGTCAGTTCCTGTATTTGACGACGATAGAAAATTAGAAATACTTGATTCAACTTGTGATTAATTTCTGTCGCCAAAACATTTCGGAGTAATTATACTTAACGATGTCCTAACACGATGTAAGCCTACTTGACTGGATACGCGAGGAACAAAGGCTTCTAGGCAGACTCGAATACCGCGATTTATTTAACTTAGCGTGATTTAAAGTGGCTTAGGAGGCGTTAATGTCTGCGTGAAAGCCGCCAGGGACGATAACGGGGCTTGAACCCGTTCCGTCAGCCTACCGCTCCAGCGCGTATTAAAATTTTGACAAGTTTCTTCACTATTACAGTATGAGTGTCGATGAAGATTTAACCCAACACAACATGATCTCTGGAATTTACCTGCTTTTTATGATTTATACTTTTGAATATTATAGTAAGTAAGTAAGGGTTGTAGTAAGAGTTGATTCTTCTTCTTCTTCTTCTTCTTCTTCTTCTTCTTCTTCTTCTTCTTCTTCTTCTTCTTCTTCTTCTTCTTCTTCTTCTTCTTCTTCTTCTTCTTCTTCTTCTTCTTCTTCTTCTTCTTCTTCTTCTTCTTCTTCTTCTTCTTCTTCTTCTTCTTCTTCTTCTTCTTCTTCTTCTTCTTCTTCTTTAGGTGCTGTGTATTTCTAAGTTAGCGACCATGGATTTCCACTTTTTAACTGATAAATACTACTAAAATCTTTCGCTTTGTAGCAGATGTCATATTTCATAAATCTTAAGTAAAATTCCTGCATTTAAACCTTCAAAGATGACCAGCAAAAACAGATCCTTTTATTAAATTAAATTAAATTTTTCTTCTAATATTTTCCAATCGAAGCTCTTTCTGCACGTTAGTTGCCAGCTTTTCTAAACGACTGGCTCTGAACGCACGCGTTTCACCCCCCTCCCCCCTAAGTTCCGGGTCTCGACCAAGCCTGTCTAACCCCAAGTTCGTGACCAATGTTACGAAGCGTCGAAAACACTGCGGCGTTTCTTAGAAATCCTGATAAAATTTAACCAAAGAGATTACGTCGAACTCCAAGGCACGTCGTTGAGTCTTCCCCATCAAGTCAACACGAGTATATTACAGTACATCAACTTCTTAAGTGTCTTATGTAAGTCTAATCATCTCTGTTAATTAAATCTCTGTCGACAAGAGCTTAAGAGTAGTTATGAAAACTGAGAGAAAGTCTTCGCCTTGGTCGTGGTTTTTTCACTCGTGGTTTCGAAAACATGGTTTTTAGAACAGGAGAGATCCTATATACAACCATTTTGCTATCATTATCATAAAATAATTGCTATTATTTATCTTTATTATTATTTATTATTACTACTATTTATTATTTATAATTATTTATCTACAGTATTTGTTAATAAGACATGAAAGACAGTGTTGTAGAAAAGTCTTGCATGGGTTCGAAGATTTAGCCAATTATCGACATTATTTTGATAACTTTTGCCAAATCCTTTCATATAATGTAGGCTCATTTTTCGCAAGGTTTTGTTCCACCCCAAATTTGAAATGACTTAAAGCTAGTCTTCTGATTGATGTTGAATTTAGCTACTACCGGTATTCAAATCCGAGCCTTTGCTAACCAACTACTCTTAGCATATGCACGGTGTTTCATTAAATCGGGACCCCTTTGTAATTTGGTTTTTACTTTTATAGACGCTGACTGATTTTAGGAAAAATGATATCAATGTGTTTGCTAGAAAATTTGCTTTCATGAGATATTACTCTTATTTGCAGATTAAATTTTCCAAATGGTCTTTGAATAGCGTAATGTAATTGCGATTGTAAAATGAAGCACGTACTGCGTATTTTACACTCCTTTACTTTGTTGATCCTGGCGTCAAGTTCAATGTTTAATCTAGACCTTCTCTAGCGGGAATTTCCCCAAAATTTGAATTTTCCCCAAAATGATTTTGACATTTTGGCAAGTTGTATGACCTTTCCATTGTCTGTTTCTCCCCAAAATTTAAACTCCCCCAATGTCTAGGTGGCTAGAATCAGGGATATTTTTCTAGCGAACACATACTGTAGATATCATTTTCATTAACATCGGTTTACGTCTGGGAAAGTTATAACCAAAATACAAAGTGGTCTCGATTTAACGAAGCACCGTGTACTATTTACTGGTCACTGCGTGTTGGCGATTTGATTTGAGCCATTTTTAGCAACAGAGTGAGTCATTTGAATCGAACCATTTATATAAGGACATTGGCGCAATCACTCAGAGTTATTGACGACGTAACGTCAAAAGCAAGCAGTCACGTTTCAAACAACGCAGAATAACAGCGTTGTTCATTCGATCACGACTACACCAGAGATGTCAGATGAACGTTATCGACAGTTCTTTTCCGAGGCAGACTCGGATGGAGACGGATACCTGACATTACAGGAACTGACAAATATGCTAAGAAAAAACGGCTACAAAGACAGCGACGAGAAAATCAAGGTATGCATTGTCGAACATTACAATAATTTTATTATTGATGTTATCTTTAGAGACGGATCCACTGCAGGCATTCCCATACTGTATGATACATACTAAATTTGTTCATAAATAGTACTTAGTTTTCAAAGGACTTATGAAAAAGGTGTCGTCCGGAGACATTAAGAAATTGTGTGGCTAACTCTCGTCCGATTCGTTGAAGCGGAAGCTTCCTTTCCTCTTGTCTCCGGATTGCTGATAAAACAAAGAACATCTTGACTAACTGAGCCTTGCGTTTCAAATGCAATAGGGAAGAAGGCATAAATGGCAGTCGGGCTCTGATATTTTGCTCTTTTTCTGACGGCAGCGGCTTCAACGGCGGCTCCGGCTGCAAGAGAAGTGTATGGCAAATCAAATAGGTGGCGGCCAGTGTTTATTCTAGGCCTTCTCTGGGGGATTCCCCAAGTTTTAAAATTCCCCTCCAAAAGTTTTATATGTTGGCTGGGGGATGGAAATTTCTCCCCAAAAGTGTGGAGACTCAGACCTTGTCCCCCCCAAACATTTAAAAATCTCCCCAATGTCAAGGTGGCTAGATTAAACCCTGGGTGGCGGCGACTGTGCCCGTTGCAGTTGCATCTCTTACTAGGCCTCGTCCGGCTTCTCAGGGGATAAGGGCCATGCCTTCTGGTCTTCTTCCGTCGGATTTGCAAAGACCAGGCGGTTTCTTGATGGAGGGGACCCCAGATTTAACCAAAGTCCGCTGCACCAGACCGTTCAGCGTGGCATGGCGAGCGATAAGACCAGGACCCCGAGGACAGGATAGCCCGCCTTCCAGCACTTGGGCTCCATATGAGAACAGGGGCTTCTCGCATATGTTGGCGCCAAGGCTAAGGCAAATGCCAACTCTGATTGTTCTGTCATCCATGCGCAAGCATTGAGGCGCGGGTGTCTCTTCGCATCATCATAATCATCGTCGTTGTCGTCGTCGTCGTCGTCGTCCTCCTCCTCATCATCATCGTCGTCGTCGTCGTCGTTCAGGGGCGTAGTGACAGTGGGTATATCGGTATATATATACCTCCCCAAAATCAATCTACCTTGAAGTTTTTATGTGATTTACATGTGGTTATATGTGGTTTATATGGTTTATGCGGTTTATAATTAAGATTTATACCCACCCAAAATATTTATACCCTCCCAAATCATATTCCTGGCTACGCCCCTGTCGTCGTTATCGTCAATAGCCACGGGTCCAGCGTTCGTTGGTGCCTAATGCCAATAGATGTCAGAGGTTATTGATCTGGTCTTTTGCGGATGGATTTCAAGTATCATCGATTGATACCCTTGGGTATTAGAACTGGTGCTATAGAAGTGCATAATTGCTATTGTGCATCATTGCATGGATTACGTGATAAGTATTGTTATACCTTATACTTCTGGTCTTCGCGCTAGTACTTCTAAAGTTTATGATGCTCCGAACTATTTTTGCGTTTTTCAACAGGAAGTGTTCAGGTCTGCCGATACTTCCGGTGATAATCTGATCTCTCTGGAAGAGTTTCTCGCTGCGAAGAGAGTATTTCCTCAAGAACACCCCATGTACGGTGTACTGTAAAATACTGAACGACTGTCTGCAATATATCTACTCATCAAATGAACCCATTATTGCTTGTGCTTTGGTGGTATTTGAAGCATTACAAACTGGCCAACCCAGTCATTAAAATCCCCGTTAAATCGTCCATAGCTGTGGCATTCAAACAGACGAATATTTTAGCATTATATCATTGCAAGATTTAATACATAGGAATTATCATAAGTTCATAGAGAAGATAGAAACGTTCACAAGATTAGAAGAATTTAACAATATATGTGGATTATTCCATCGTCTTATCGTCAAAAGCCAGTGACAACCAGGGCGGTATATACCCCTACCCCCAAATCAGTATAATTATGTAATACACTAAATACAGTGTAAGGTAGTGGTACACTCCATAGGCCATCTCTGACCCGTCGGAGAACCGAAGGGCTAGCGCCTTCAGTTTTACATAGCAACGGCTGAATGAGGGCGGTTGCCAGCCTTTCCCTCGCCGCCTTTCCTTCCATCGAGTTAACACCCGATGTACTCTCATTCGCAGCTGAGTCGACTGGGGGCGCTTGGGACAGAAACAACCGAAAAGTTTCTCCAGCACGAGTATTTTATTTTTGAACAGGCCTACAGTACGCGTATTTTTATCGTACTTTAGTATCTTGATTGCCTTAATTAATTACAATGATTACAATGCTGATTGTTTTACTGCTTATACTGATCAGGGCTGCAGCAATGAGATCGATTTTTCTATTATTCGACAAGAACGGAGATGGCAGGATAGACCGGAGCGAGCTTGAACAGGGCCTTCGCGAGATGGAAATTGTCGTGAACCCGATGGCACTCGAGGGAATCTTCCGGATGGCGGACAGGGATCAATCCGGAGGCATCGATTACGAAGAATTTATTGCTCACTTCTTTAAAAATAGATCAAAATTGTTTGGCTCCAACATCGATTCAAACGGGACACACTCAAACAGAGCACCTGAACTTTGATTCATTGTTTAACAAGAGAACATCCCGTATATATATATATATATATATATATATATATATATATATATGTATATATATATACAGGGTGAGATTGATAAATGATAAGGACAGTCCTTAAATTCAGTGGCCCCGCCGCCATAAAGGGCGTTTGCCCTTAAAAAGGACACAAAATGTCTTAAATTTCATTTAAAATAGTGATTAGTGATTTCAGACATTACTATAGATTAAAGACTTTGTAATTGATTGATATTGATTGCTAAAAAGGTCATCATTAGTTCTTTGTGCTTTATTGCATTTTTAACGTCCTAAAAAGTTCGACAAAGGAATAAAGGTCATCTCTAGCTTGTTGCTTTATGAACTATTTTGCATCTTTAACGTCCTAAAAAGGTCCTGCAAGCAAAAAAGATCATCACTAGTTTTTTTGTTCCTTTAACGTCCTGAAAAATCTGACAAGCCAATGTGTTTGCGTGTCCTTAAATTCTTTCCAACTGATCTGGTATCCCTAATAGAAGTATTGTTTCATTGCTTTAAATATATTTATTTGAAGTATCGTCAATTTTAGTGTTTCCTGCAGTTGCAATAGCCATCAGCAAGTCGCAAGGGCAAACATTTGAACACGTAGGAATATATTTAAGCAAACCAGTCTTTTCCCATGACCAACCATATGTGGCGTTAATGCGAACAGGAATCTCGAAAAACATCAAGCCATGTTCCGACCAAAAACAGAGCATTGGACAGAATGCTGGAACATTTACTAAACTTCCGAAAGGAAATATCAAAGCTCCCCGCCATTTGGACGAGCAAACAGCTAGTAGTACTGTAGTAGTACTAGTAGTAATAGAATTCTTCTTCTTCTTTTATTATTATTATTATTATTATTATTATTATTATTATTATTATTATTATTATTATTATTAGTAGTAGTAGTAGTAGTAGTAGTAGTAGTAGTAGTAGTAGTAGTAGTAGTAGTAGTAGTAGTAGTAGTAGTAGTAGTAGTAAAAGTAGAAGTAGCAGAAGCAGCAGCAATAGTAGTAGCCTAATAGTAATAGTAGTAGTAAATTAGTAATAGTAGTACCACTACTACTAATAGGCCTAATAGTGATAGTGACAATAATAATAATAATAATAATAATAATAATAATAATAATGATGATGATGATGATGATGATGATGATGATGATGATGATGATGATGATGATGATGATGATGATGATGATGATGATGATGATGATGATGATGATGATGATGATGATGATGATGATGATGATGATGATGATGATGATGATAAGCTTCCGCTTTTGAGCAGATGTTCGATTTCGTATAGTGTAGGTCTTAGATGAAATTCTTGTATTAAGCCTTCAAAAATGACGAGAAAAACAAATCTCTTCGAGTCAATTTAAACTTTTAGATTTTCCAATCGAACCTGTTTTTGCGCGCTCGTTGACTTTTCTAAAGAAAGGGCTCTCAGCGCACGAGTTTGACCCCGACCCGAAAAGATCCGAGTCTCGACCCACGGTCGTGACCAATGTCACGAAGCTTCGAAAACTTTGGCCAGTAATATTGGCGTCATAATTGACGCCGATAAAACACTTGTCAGCGTTTCCCCAATCTCGATTAGATTTCACCACAGATTAAGATGAACTTCAAACGACGTTAAGACTTCCCGTCTAGTCTATATACATTCGCATGAAGTCAATTTCTTAACTGTCTCATGGTTTTCATTGCTGCTAAATCCCTGTTAGCTGACAGTAGTTGAAGAATGTTTCTATAAAAACTCGAGGGTTTTAACGCAAAATAGATCCCACTAAACTACTTTAAAACAGGCTATTATTATTATTATTATTATTATTATTATTATTATTATTATTATTATTAGTAGTAGTAGTAGTAGTAGTAGTAGTAGTAGTAGTAGTAGTAGTAGTAGTAGTAGTAGTAGTAGCATTAGTAGCATTATAGTAGTAGTAGTAGTAGTAGTAGTAGTAGTTATTATTATTATTGTATTTGTTAACAAGATGTGACATAGACCCCAAATACGGTTTTTTACAGATAAATAGCCAAGCCTATAGAAGCCTGAAATTGTTCAAAGCTAATCTACGGTTTTGACGTGGACTTTAGTTGCTATTCAAAACCAAGCCTCTATTAACCACCTATTCTAACATATGCCGTCTATTGGGCTGCTTGTTGGCGATTTGGTTTGGACCACTTTTAGCAATGAAAATGACAATTGAACCAAGCCTCTTATATGGGCACTGGCGCAAACACTCAGAATTATTCACGACGTAACGTCAAAAGCAAGCAGTCACGTTTCAAACAACGGAGAATAACAGCGTTGTTCATTCGATCACGACTACACCAGAGATGTCAGATGAACGATATCGACAGTTCTTTTCCGAGGCAGATTCGGATGGAGACGGATACCTGACATTACAGGAACTGACAAATATGCTAAGAAAAAACGGCTACAAAGAGAGCGACGCGAAAATCAAGGTATGCATTGTCGAACATTACAATTTAATTACTGGTGTCATCTTTGAGCGCCTAAGAATAGGCAAATACCGCAGTATAATTTGGAAAGCGCTATATAAGTTCACGAGATTTTACTTGCTTGCTTACTTATAGACTGACTCACTGCAAGCATTAACATATGATGCGTGCTTAATCTGTTCAAATATAGACTTATACCCTACAGGTAAAATGTTCCCCTGGGCTAATAATTTTAATC
Organism: Metaphire vulgaris; assembly: GCA_018105865.1. Lineage (NCBI taxonomy): Eukaryota > Metazoa > Annelida > Clitellata > Crassiclitellata > Megascolecidae > Metaphire > Metaphire vulgaris. The sequence goes on from CM030872.1 coordinate 3,263,359, forward strand.
CTTTGGCCAACAATGCTATTCTGTAGCATGTAAGTAAACTTAACGACTGTGCATACGGCGCTATATAAGTTGTCTCAATAATAATAATAATAATCATAATAATAATAATAATAATAATCATAATCATCATCATCATCATCATCATCACCATGACCATACCATTACCATAATCATGATCATGCTAACTGGACCACAGTGCAGTGAGTGTTGCACTCTTTGACGAAGGCATGTTCGGGGCTGTAAAGATGGCGGAAGGAGGCGAGGGACATTTCCCTCTGGTCCAAGGTACGTGAAAAGGCCCCGACTGGCGTCTGCGTGTCAAACACTAATGCAAAATTATGCGCATTTAGAGTGTGCACCGAGGCCCCGCTACAGAAGTCGTGACTCCTGCCCGTATTGAGGTCATGTACGGTAGATAACTCGTGACAAAAGATTCATCACAATATTATATCTGTCATCAATAATTAATTCGTAGCTTCTTTGCGGATCCTTCACACAGAAAATCCAGAAAGGGACCGAGGTGCAACGGAGGCAAATATTGAGGCTCTGCTGTTCTTTTGCATCATCATCATCATCATCATCATCATCATCATCATCACCATCATCATCACCACCACCATCACCATCGTCGTCGTCGTCGACGACGTTGTCATCATCATCATCAGCCATTATCATCAACATCATCATCATCCATCATCATCCATTATTATTATTATTATTATTATTATTATTATTATTATTATTATTATTATTATTATTATTATTATATTATTATTATTATCTACGACAATTTGTATAGCGCAGTAGCATAACTGGAGCTAACAAAGGAGTCACTTATAAGTTATGTTAAATAAGTGCGTCTTTAGGAGTTTCTATCATTATCATCCATTATCCATCATCATCATCATCATCATCATCATCATCATCATCATCATCATCGTCACCTTTATCAGCATCGTCATCATCATCGTCGTCCTAGCCATGGTAGTCATCGTCGTTAATAGCCATGAGTTCAACGTTTGTTGGTATCTGATGTCAATAGATGTTAAAGAATATTATACATTGCGTTCATTAGCGTAAACTTGGACGAAAAAGTGGGGGCCCAACCCTGAGCCTTCCCACTTTCCTATGGCAACCTCTCGAAACGTTGGGGGTAGGGCTTGAGCATAATAGAAATAGAATAACAATTGATGGCATAATAGAAATTTAGTTAATTTACGCCTACGATTGCGTTGATCTGCTGGCCAGTATGTATTTTGATACCTTTATACTTCTTCCGATTTCTGCGTTAGTAATTCCAAATAATCTCTGATGTTCTGAGCTTTTCTTGTGTTCTTCGACAGGAAATGTTCACTTCTGTCGACACTTCCGGTGACAATCGGATCTCTCTGGAAGAGTTTCTCGTTGCGATGGGAGTACTTCCCCGAGAACACCACAAGTACGGTGTACTGTAAAATACTGAACGACTGTCTGCTGCAGTTTCTACTCATTAAAACGAACCCATGGCCAGTGTTTATTATTGCCACCTCGACATTGGGGGAGGGGGTAAAAAATTTGGGGGGAACAGACATTGGGAGGTTATACTACAGTGTACTTGCCAAAATGTCAAGGTGGGGGGGGAATTTAAACTTAGGGGGGGTGGGCGGAGGAAATTTCCCCCAGAAAGGCCTAGAATAAACACTGACACATGGCCACACGCATTTTTTTAGAGTGGGCGAGATGTTATGTTGCCACCGCCACACAAACAACGCAATAATACGATAATGCTAACGATGTATATAACTAGTTTATTATTACCATTATTATCACTGTATATAATTTTGCCCGCGCCCCATTTGATCCCAGTTCATTATAAATGCTACATACATTAAACAACAAATGGTTGGCCCCCATGATTAGAGTGTAACGGTCCATATTTATTAATACTGACTTATATATAATTGTTGTGCACATTTGATCGCATTCTTTATAAGTAACTCAAAAATTGCGAAATTTGTCGTTGTAGGTCCATTTCTATATCCATGCTATTCCTATAATTTAAGTATGGTGCAATTTTTAGCATTGTCAATAGCGTGCAGAGAGTGGTGGGTGCCCGGGGCCGAGTCGATAAAAAGGTCGCCAAGTCAATTTTGGCGCCCCCATCTGGTCGGCACCCGAAGCCCCACAGCCCCCTCTGCACGCTATTGAGCATTGCAAAGAATTTAAGAGCAATGTTACTTCGCCCACGCCTTGGACGGTGGACCGGCCGTGCCAGTGGCGTAGACAAGGGGTGGGTTTGGGGGGTTAAGCCCCCCTTAGTTGGCCGATCAAAACTTTTTTGAGTATTATTATTCTGTGGGTGGAGTGGCGTTAAAATCGGGTTTAAGGTAGCAAAAAACGAAAAAGATGCACAAATGAATATAGTTGTAACTTGTACAGGGGCTGTATCGTAACTAACTTAGCCAAGCAAAATAATAGGTGACGACCTTTTTTCGCTTGTCATGATTTTCGAAGTCGGGAATGGTTGGTCGTGATCCCCCTTCAGAAAATCCTGGCTGCGCCACTGGGCCCTGAGTTTGATTAAAAGTAATTGAAAATGCTGGTGTTTTCCCGGTACCTTTGGGCCATCCATATATTACGTGCGAAGAAGTCATATAATCAGATCCCCTACGCGATAGCAAACTGATCCTCCCCGAATCTCATCCGAGAAATTGTAATCATGGCGAGAACAAAGCAGATTTCGAATCTTTTCCGGATAATCACTGGTCGTCAATACAGATTCGACGATTTTCTGGCTAGTACAAAAGTACCAGTGGTTAGATTACTTTTTCAGATGTGCCGAATCTCCTTATTTTTCCTCCTGTCACAAAATTTCTTCGCAACTTTTTTGCTCATTTTAAACGAACATTTAGAGTACAGTTTACGTTTTATTTTCTTTCCCGAGCATGCAAAGTGCTAAAGTAAACAATAAAAGATCACAACGAATAAAAAGTACGTTCCGGATCTGATACCAGACGTTCCGGATCTCTTGCCCGACGTCCCGGATCGGAGATACGGCAAGATTCCGCTCAATTTAACCCATGAGAAGTACTGTAGGCCTAATGAGTTAATGATTTTTCTCCAATATAAGATTTAAATTTAGATTCCCCAACCTTGATTTTGCTAAAATAAAAATCTTCTGATTCAGTTGTTCTGGACTTCTAGCTACGAACATCATGATAATTGTTGTGATCTGTTCTTTTTCAAAGTAATTATTCATTCAGCTTCTGTTCAATGTTATATTCATTTTCCTAATTAATTGCCTTAATTTCTACGCTAAATTAAGAGTTTGAATCAAATCAGGGGCGTAGCGACGGGGTTATTTCGGTATATATACCCCCCAAATCAGTTACCTTACTTGTAGATTTTTAATTGTTTAATGATTTACATGTGGTTATATGTAGTTTATATGGTTTGTGTGGTTTATAGTTAAGATTTATACCCACCCAAAATATTTATACCCTCCCAAATCAAATTCCTGGCTACGCCCCTGAGTTTGATTAAAAGTAATTAGGCCTATGCTGGTGTTTTCACACAGATAGCTAACTTTGGGGCCATCCATATATTACGTGCGAAGAAGTCATATCTTCAGATCCCCTACCACTGCTGCACCCCGTACATTTTTTGGACCCCTCCCCTATGTGTCAGTACTTCAGCTTCGTTATCTCCACCCTGCTTCAAAAATTAAATATAGGGTTAATTTTAAAAATTAAAATATTAAAATATTAAAAATTAGTTAAAATATTAACAATTAAACATATGGTTAATTTTTAGCCATATTCACAGGGCTTACAGTGAACTAAAGTTGTCGCCGCTAAGAAAATCAAGAAATGTGCTTTAACGAGTGCAAGGTTGTGAACAATTCTCATGACCATTTGCATGCCCGTGAGAAAGTAATTGTGTTCAAATCTAATGGGCGTAATTTCAACAAGTCTTCTGTTGTTTTCTAATTGTTACATAGGCGGATATGTATATATGTACGTATGTATGTATCATGCATGTATGTATATAAATAAATTTGTGCATATACAGGCATTTATTCGCACGCATCCGTCCGCAAAATCTACTAAATCTAAAAATCTTATTACCCGACGCTCCCCTCAATGCGTACGTAATATATGGATATATGCTTCTAAAACGCCTTGAAATCACGTTATTATTATTATTATTATTATTATTATTATTATTATTATTATTATTATTATTATTGTTGCTGTTCTTGTTGTTATTGTTATTGTTCTTGATCTTGTTCGTGTTCTTGTTCGTGTTCTTGTTGCTGTTCCTGTTGTTGTTTGTGTTCAAAAGCAAATTAGAGATAGGCAGCGACTTATATACAAGACAAATTACGTCATCGCGTTTTTGTAATTTATGTAGCGACATCTAATCTTTCTGGATCTTAGTATTGAATGCTAGGATGGTATGATCAGATGTTTTTGTTGTTGTTGTTTTTGTTGTTTTTGTTGTTGTTGTTGCTTTTGTTGTTGTTTTTGTTGTTTTTGTTGCTTTTGTTGTTGTTGCTGTTCTTGTTGTTGTTGTTGTTTTTGTTGTTTTAACGCGTTAAATTCTTTCAGGGCTGCAGCAATGAGGTCATGCTTCCGATCGTTCGACAAGAATGGCGATGGAATGATCGATAGAAGTGAGCTTGACGAGGTTTTTCGTGAGATGGGTCGTGTCATGGACCAGAGGGAGCTCGATAGAATCATCGTAATGGCGGACAAGGATCAATCCGGAACCATCGATTACGAAGAATTTATTGATCTAGTATTCAAGCATTAAGCTATAAACTGTTTGGCGTAGATTTCGAACTGGACGCAACACTCGATCTGCTCGGCCAGTTGAAGCTTTAGTTCATTGTTAATTAATATAAAAACTGTCCACACACAAGAATTTTAATAGAGGAATGAATTTGTATTATCATCCAGGGACGTAGCGACAGTGGCGGCTCCACCGGCAGGGGGCCTACCACCCAAAATCAGAGCTACCTGGCCCCTCAAAGTCTTTTAGTTGGGACCCTGTGGTTAATGCTTTATATTAAACAACAAATGGTTTACAGTTAATGATTTATAAGTTGCCCCAAAATATTTCTACCCCCCACTTCAAAATCCTAGAGCCGCCACTGCGTAGCGACCGGGGGGTATATCGGTATATATGCCTACGTCCAGATTTTAGGCCTAATGGACATTCACCACGACATCGGAATCAATAATCAAACCTCTCATTTATAACACCAAGGCCTATGACGTTGTGGTGTTGGTTAGAAAATGACACTTTAGAATCTGATTTCGCGCTATCCCGCGACCCATTAGACGATTAGACAGGAGCCCCTGCGATTTCCTTTTTAAGTTGCGACCCGCAGTTTGGGAAACACTGCTATATATTTATACCAGTAAATCAGTTGTGGGCAGGCTGGGTCTGAAAATATTGGTTGCCAGTAAACAGAGGACCAACATCGGAACCAACAAGATTGAAAATCGCTAATGTATTCAATTTTTTAACATTACTCTTATGTTCAAATGTGGCGGACCAAAGAGTATTTTTAAAATGTAATCATAAAGTAAAGTAAAATCTCGTGGATTTCTATAGCGCCTTGGAAAGCAGCACACCAGTAGCTGCTTGTTCTTAGGCGTTCAGCCTTTCTTAAAATAGCTATGGGAAAGGTAGGCTTATATGATCAGCCAGGCAATAGTCAACATCCAAAAAGCAGTTAGGCTAGGTCGTTACAGCTATGGAGGAAATGATTTCAGAAAAAGGAAGGATTTAAGCTTAGACCTGAAGACTTGAGGAGATAATACAGGAAATATAGGAAATGAGAATTTAGATTTTATTGTTATTATTTTATTTTATTTTGTTGTGTATGAGTACGCAGCGGGTAAGTTGACAAATTGACCCATTCGCCACTGGTAATGAGTATTAAACTCTGCCTTTGGGGCCGTCCACAAATGACGTAACGCGCTTTGAGGGAGAGGGGTCTGGACATTTGTTACGAAGAGTGACGAATGGGGAGGTGGTTCCGCAAATGTGACGTAATGCAGTACTAAATTTTTTAGATGCCTTTTTACCATTTTGTTTGACAGGGTATTTGCAGAAAGAAAAATGTAAAGATTACCTTTATTTCTTTTCAGGTATTTGGAGAGGGGGGAAATATAAGGATTACCATTTTTTTGCTTGTCAAGACTTTTCGGAAGACGCCCGTTGTTACGTCATGTACGTTATTATTATTATTATTATTATTATTATTATTATTATTATTATTATTATTATTATTATTATTATTATTATTATTATTTTGCCGGCGTCGATTTCGGATTTGATTTTGATTATATGTTTCGTCTAAAACTCTACAGCGGCAACAGACTGCGGCAGCTGAGAAAGGTCTGCTCACTCTGCTGCCGAAGCCAAACCGAACGATCAGCTGATGGCGCAGTTGACCTTTGGGGTCAAGTATGTTTTGCGTATTCGTTGCGCAGGAAAACAGCAGTATTTCGTGAATTTATGATGCGCTGTCGTTATATCTAATCGAAATCCGCTGACCACGAGATTCAACTGGACACATGTGTCTCTGTTTCTGTCTACAGAGCTGATTTGAAGCTGGTACTGGAAGATATCGATAGGCCATTGACCTTCGAGACCTTGAATCTAAAGTAAGTGATCACTCGCGCAAACTGGGATGAAGAAGTGGGGCGAGGAGGGGAGGAGGGGAAGTAGAACCCCATACCTCCCCCTAGCCTATATGGTAGCCTCTCAAAAGTGGGTTCTAGGCCAAGAGGCTACTGCCGCTGTAGAATTTAAGCGTAACGATTGTTTATGTCGAGAAGTTTACGCCTGTGCAAAAGTAAGTCCTTCCTGAGCTCTCAAGGCTAACCTCAAGGCCTTTACGCCTATGCAATTCAGTAATATCATTGTAAGCAAGTAAGTAAAATCTCGTTACGTTCTATAGCAAGCATCAAGTAGCTCGTTAAAATCTTGTACTGTTTGAACGGTTTTGGTACTGCACTAGTAAAGAAATAGATAATGATAATGATAATGATAATAATCGTTAATCGTTAATAATATAATAGCTTGTACTGTTTGAACGGTTTTGGTACTGCTTTCGTAGTAATTAAATATAATAGTAGTAGTAATAGTAATAATAATAATAATTAATTATTATTATTATTATTATTATTATTATTATTATTATTATTATGCATTTCTATAGCACTAGTTCTATTACCCAAGGGTATCAATCGATGGTACTTCAAATCCATCTGCAAAAGATCCAGGTCATTCCAGAGATCAGTCAGAGGGAGAGAGTAAGACGGACTATGGAGGAAAAGCTAATAAAATATCATTTTAGTAACAATATATCTATTTATCAATTTGTCTTATCTTGTGTTTTTCTGCAGACCGTACTCTGTGCTGACTGTGTGGTTGTGACTTTGTGATGTCAGAACCAATTGGGTAATTTTCAGAGTGTCTCACAACCTCTTTGTTAATAGAAGCTTGGGTTTATATAGAGTATGGTAGACCGTAAAACCTACCATTTTAGCCGCATCCCTAAACTAGAGGGTGACACTTTCAACATATTTTTTGTGCATTTTGATTTTAGGTGCTTTTAGATTTGTCTCGTTTTGCTCGAAACTTTAACTAACAACTGTGTGAGCATCTGTTTGGTTTAACTTATCCTAGTGATGTTAATCCTTGTCCTGGTCCTTGTCCTTAAGGACTCCTTAAGGACCAATTTGAAGTCCTCATCCTTATCCTCGTCTTTGGGGGGGAGGTCAGTTCTTGTCCTTATCCTCGTCCTTGAGGGGTCAGTCCTTTTTAACATCACTGCAATGTACCATTTTTTTATTGATTATATCTGACTTAATAGTAAACGTAAAAGTAAATTAAGTCCTTTCCGAACTCTCAAGGCTACCCTCAAGGTTCATAGAGCAGCGCTGATCTCCATTTCCAAGGCCCTCAGCCAGGCGACTGGTGCAAGTCATATGATACTGGGCCAGTGTTCTCATGCAATGCGTCTGTTTACTCCTGGGATTAATCCACCACTCATTTACCATCACCATCTGGTGAAAGAAGGCTGAGTCGACCTTAGGGCTCCTGCAGGAGTTGAGCCCGCGACCTTCTGCTCCATCGTCCAACCTTGTTGCTATTCTGCTAACTTTGCTCTCTGGCTTAATAGTGAACCAAGTTTATTGGTCCTTTGTTGATCAGCTTAGAAAGATATAATATGCGTTTTAATTGTTGTATTCTACCATACCAAACTTGTTTGATTTTTCAAAGTGATGAATAGATTACTGGGTATACAGGGTGGCACAAATGAAACCGGACTAGTCACATTTAAGTTTGCATTTAATACAGTCCTGTCAGTGTTTAATCCAGACTCCAGGCCTTTGGGGGGAATGGGAAATTGAGGCTTTTTGGGGGGGGATCAACTTGGTTGGAGGAGAAAAGACAGTTCAATGCAAAATTTGTGTAAGTGCTGGGATTTTGGGGGATGAATTTTGAGTTTTTTTTTTGGGGGGGGATCTCCCTTCCTAACAGGCCTGTTTTTTGCGCCACCCTGTATATTGATTGCATCTCACACATTAGCATTATGTTTATTTGGTGTTGTAGTTGTGGATCATAATAACAGAATTTTTTTCCCATGGTCTTTAAGTACAGTTCACCCTGTTCAGTTTCTCAAATGAGTTCAGTTATGGTTTCGAGAGTTTTTTCATAGAAAATTATGGTTACCATGCTTTTAAAAAATTCCTAGTGTTTAGTATTCGTGTTTTTTGTGTGAATTGTGCAATGTTTGCAGTGCAGTGTGCGTGTGTCTCTGTTCAGTTTGTGTCCTATGATTCCTGTACCAACTCAGCTTAATGATCCAGTCCTTGCCGTAAGTATGCAATACAATTCTATTACAGTGTAAGGACGCTATATTATGCTATTGCAGTTACTAGTGGTCAAGTGAGTATCTTCTGCAGTATTACAGCTGAAACAGTGAGTTGTTTTAATAATAATAATAATAATAATAATAATAATAATAATAATAATAATAATAATAATAATATCTTTATATAATAATAACAATAATTTATATATAATAATAGTAATAATAGTAGTAATAATAATAACAGTAGTAATAATAATAATAATGATGATGATAATAATAATAATGATGATGATGATGATGATGATGATGATAATAATAATAATAATAATGTGAATTAAAGTGGTTTAGGAGGCTAAGTAAGCCTGTGTGAAAACCACCGTATCAACTCTCCGCATTCAATAACCTAGCTTTCCGAGATAGCCTTTGAATCTGTTTACTGTTTGAATCCATTAAATTGCTGTTGTGTTGTCTTAAAGCTGCCCCCCCCCCCCCAAAAAAAAAGAAATGCCGGGCCCCTGTGCAGAAGGGCAGTCACGGGCCCCTAACAAGTGTGCAATACCGAAAATGAACTTTTTTTGCTTGTCTTTGACGATGTTAATGCATGATAGGCCAGGGCCCCTTACAGTCGCCGGGCCCCTGTGATTGTGATGACCTTTTTTCCTTGCCAGTCCTTTTCATGAATCAGGTTGTTATTAATACATCATCGTCACCAGCCCGGGCCCTCTACAGGGCGCCGGGCCCCTGTGCATTTGCCCCCAACCCCCTCTCGGCGGCCCTGTTCTTACAGGGTCATTGCATATTTTTGTAGTAGCAGTTGAATGTTAGAAACTATTTTCTAATATATCAATCAGGCAATGCTCTTAAAATTAATTTCTAATTTTTAAAAATGAAGGTATGTTGTAGAGATACTTCTTTCAAATCGGTGTTTACTGTCTTATGTCTATTCTACAGAGTTTTTAAATTTTGGCTTAAGAGTATCAAATATCTTAACAGAACTAAAATTGGCTTTGTAATTTTAAACACTGACAGTCAATCTTATGCATTTGAATAAATAAATTAATGACTGCATATCAATAAGGAAGAAATATTGTATTAACAATTCATATAGAATGTTAAATATAATCAATATAGAATATCAATATAAATAGAATATGGAATAAACATAGAATAAATAGAATATAGAATATTAATATTAATATAATCAATATACAGTGTGGCGCAAAAAAACCGGACTGGTCACATTCAGGTTTGCATTTAATATAGTCTGGTTTTTTGCGCCACCCTGTAGAATGTAGAATATAATCAAACCCATGTTTAGTATTTCACTTGTAGTGTGTCACCACTTTTGCTCTAGCTTGAAACTTGAAGTTTCAAGTTTGACGTTGAATTCAGAAAAAATGCATCATTTATTATTATTATTATTATTATTATTATTATTATTATTATTATTATTATTATTACAACAATTTATATAGCACAGTAGCATAGCTGGGGCTAATTCAAGAGCGCTTTACATATGAGTCATTTGTAAGATTTGTTAAATAAATAAGTGTGTTTTTAGGAGTTTCTCGAAGCAGCCACAGCGGAATTCGCATAAATCAGGTCGTTCGACACATCATATATTATGCTTGTCATTTTCTAGGTTGATGGGCGCCGTTGAGCGCGACGACTACGCGAAACTCCGACAGCTGTTGGCGTCAAACAAGGACAAATACAGCATCAGCCAGCTGGCCAAGTGCCTTCACATGGCATCGCTGTGGGGTCGCCACGACTGCGTCAGCCTCCTGCTCGAATCCGGCGCCCTGACGAACATCCACGACATAAACGGCAACACGCCGCTGATCATGGCCGTCCGACAGGAACACGTCGGCATCGTCAAGACACTGATCGACGCCAAGAGCAACGTCAACAAGGCGACGCACCTCGCGCACGCGACGCCGTTGCACTTCGCCGCGTCCAACGGAAGCGTCGGCTGCGCCCGGCTGCTCGTCGAGGCAGACGCGGACGTCGAGTCGCAGACGTCGAGCGGCCGCACTCCGCTGATGCTCGCCTGCAGGAGCGGGCACGAGGGCGCTGTGAAGCTGCTGCTCAGAGCAGGTGCTGTCACTGCGTTGCTCGCCTTTGCTTTTAATTAATGAACCGACAGATGTGACTGTTCATCATCATCATCATCATCATCATCATCATCATCATCATCATCATCATCATCATCATCATCATTTGTTTAGTACACAAGCCGAGGCACATTAGGTTTCATTATGCGCCTGTCAACAACTGTCAAACTTTTTCAACCCCCCCCCTAAATTGTTGACGTAATTAATGGACAGCCCCTTTGGTGCAATGCAATTGTCAGATTTAACTATGACAGATGTCTGTAAAACAAATATAATTGTTATCTTGAAATTATGATGATCTTCTGAATCATTCACTTGTCTGTGTGACTAATTGTTGAAGGAGCGAAATTGACTATCTTTAATAGTAACTCATTAAAAATTCAGGGTCGACCACCCGACGGGTTTATTACCCTTAGGTTGACCCATTTCTCAAAATACATCTTACTAGCTGTGAACTTATGAGCAATTATTTATATGTAATTATTTGATTATTTTCTTTGCCTATATCCAGTGGCGGCTCCACAGGGGGGCCAGGGGGCCCGTGCCCCCTATTGAGTGCCTGGTCTCCCCAGTGGCCCCCCAGTTGGGACCCTATACTTAATGCTACATACATTAAACAACAAACGGTTGGCCCCCATGATTAGAAGTTGCCACCCCAACGGCCCCCCCCCCACTTGCCAAATCCTAGAGCCGCCACTGCCTATATCACCGCTCAATGTAATCTGTCATTGTTGTAATGTGAGAAATAAATTGATTGATTGATAAATTGATTGATTGGTTGATTGATTGATTGATTGATTGATTGATTGATTGATTGATTGATTGATTGAAGGAGCGAAAGTGGACAAAACAGACAATGACCGCGCTGTGGCGCTGCACTTTGCCGCAGAGGAAAACAACATCGAGTGCTTGCGCCATCTACTGAACGCCGGTGCAGACGCCGGGCTCCTCACGAAGTATGGAGACAGTGCGGTTGGTCTTGCGGCAAGAAGAGGTAAGAGTGAGTTTCTTCGGCAGTATTACAGCCGAACCAGCGAGTTACAATCAGTGGCGTAGCCAAGGGGGGTTTTGGGGGTTAAACCCACCCCCTTGGCTGGCGAAAACAAAATATATTTAATGATTTTCTATGAATTTTTTATTTTTTGACGCAACTTTGGGGGTCAAACCCCCTCTTGGCTAAAAAATGTAACGATTTGTGAGGTGACGACCTTTTTTGCTTGTCAGGAAAAAACCAGAGGTGAGTGATAACGGTTTTTTTTGCTTGTGAAGATTTTTCCAAAGTTGGTCATGGTCAAAACAAAAACCAACCCCCTTCTCGAAATCCTGGCTACGCCACTGGTTATAATAATGACAATAACAAGGTTTAAAGTGGTTGGTTGTCGACACTTCAATGCTGATAATTTCGTCCGTCGGAGATCCGAAAGATCAATAACTCCGGTCCTCTTTAGTCCATAAATCAGTCACCATTGGCCATCACTCCATAAATTTTCCCAAAACAAAATAAAACTATTCTTTTCAAGAAATCTTATGGCGAAATCCTTACTATAGGGCTGCATTCTATCCATAGCAAATCTTGTTATCATCCTCCATAAAAATACTTTGCTGCGACTGCCTACCTGGATCTCTACAACCTTGACCACCACGGACTATGGATTACCGACTGTGGATTTCACCCAGATTGAGCGCTCGCGAATAAGCTGGTGCACTGCACCAAGCTTTTGAGAAGCACTCAGGGGCGTAGCCAGGAATTTGATTTGGGGGGGGGTATAAACTTTAACTATAAACCATATAAGCTACATATAACCACATACAACCACATATAAATCACATAAAAACTTTAAGGTAGACTGATTTTGGGGGTTATATATACCGATATACCCCTCCCCGTCGCTATGCCCCTGGCAGCACTGTAGAAATTTTGTTTTAACTTATTTACTTACTTACTTAATTTCATATCTTAGACTTAATGTTTTCAATTGCATTTGAGCAGACCAAGCTGATGAATGTTTTTCTATGAAGGAAACATTGAAGTCCTGGAGATCCTGCTGGGCAGCAGCAATACCAGCCCATCAAAGACCAGCTCAAGGCGGTGTAACATGACGCCTCTGCACTGGGCCTCGGAGGGCGGACACTTGGACTGTGTCCAGCTTCTGCTGGCCCAGGGGTCGTCGGATGTGAACGCTGGAACAAGGCAGCAGTACAGTCGCGGTGACTTCCTTGCCGCCAAGGGCACGACTCCCCTGATGCTTGCCAGCAGGGAGGGCTTCAAGTCCATCGTGGAACTTCTGCTCAGCGAAGGCGCTGAAGTTGACAGAACTGACCGCGATGGCAAGTTTGTCGTTTTACCTATCTTCCACTTTTGTAAGTAAGTGAAAAATTGAAGCAGGCTTGCATTTGTTTTCTCAAGTTCCATAAATATTCGTGTTGTCTAAGATAATAATAATAATAATAATAATAATAATAATAATAATAATTAATAATATTAATAATAATAATAATAATAATGCACTTCTATAGCACCATTTCTAATACTCAAGGGTATCAATCGATGGTACTTCAAATCCATCCGCAAAAGACCAGGTCATTCCAGAGATCAGTCAGAGGGAAACAGCAAGACAGACTATGGAGGAAATGCTAGATGGAAGAGATGTGTTTTTAGCCTAGATCTGAAAATGCTCAGTTTATTGGAAGATCTGACAACCAGAGGAAGAGAGTTCCAGATCAAGTGAAGAGTTTTACTGTTTGTTTGACAGAATTGGATACGAGTGTATAATTTGAGCTTTACCTTTTGCTTTGGGGGCGGAAGATGGCAGAGTGGGTTACGTGCTGGAGCGTTAGGCTGACGGAGCGGGTTCAAAGCCCCGTTAGTGCCCCTAGTGGCTTTCACACAGGCAGTAGTGCCTCCTAAGCCACTTTAAATCATGCCAAGTTTAAGTTTAAGTTTTATCATTAGGTTCTGATATTTTATGTGTGCCATGTTTTCTGCTATGTTATGCTATGCTGGGCAAAAGGTAAAGGTACCCGGTAGGTCCCGTACTCGAGTCCAAGCATTGCGTTGCGGCGTTTGTCTCTGGTCTAGGCAATCAACAACGTAGGTGGTCTAGGCCATTAATCTGGGGTAAGTTGCCATTACTTTCCTCAGACCAACGTTTTGCGTTTTACCTCACAGCTCCTCAGTTCGCCACGAGTGTTTATTCTACCCACCTAGACATTGGGGGGGGGGGTTGAAATGTTGGGGGGACAAAATTTGTCTTGTTGTTGACAAGCACAAAAAGGTTATCCTTATATCTTTCCCTCTCAAAGTGCAAAAATCCCCCCTCCTCACACTTCACAACAAAATGTCAACATTTGGGGGGATTTGAGGATTTCACCCCCCCCCCCAAGCCAAACTATCCAAAAAAATTTGGGGAAATTTCATACTGGGGGAATTCCCCCGAGAGAAAACCTATAATAAACACTGGTTCACCACCACCCTCTAGCAGGTAAGGCTAAGTCGACCTTAGGGCTCCCTTTAAAACCGCTGTTGTCGTTTTGCAGGAATGACCGCCTTGCTTTACGCCGTGAAAAACGACCACTCGGCGTGCGTCCAAGCGCTTCTCCGGGCAAGGGCAAATCCCGACGGAGTGCCGGTCACCCCGGCGGGTGGCTTTTCCATGTCCCCCATCTTAGCTGCCATCAGCAAGACAGCAACCGATGCTTCGGCGTTCTCCGCGCCCTCCTTCGAGCCAACTGCGCCATTAATAAGCCTGGACTGGTCCGCGTCGACGGCAGTCCAGTACTTCCTGTTGTACTCGTGAGTCAGCAGCAAGAGGACGCGGTACAGATACTACGGCTGTTTGCCATTGCGGAGTGCCAGGTAGGATCATGTCTGGACTAAACTTTTTAGGGGGACCCATCACTGATCTTAGTGGGGGAGGGGTCAAAAGTTTTTCACATAATTATAGGGGGGATCACTGAAAGTTTGATAGCTGTTGAAAAGGGGAGGGGGTCAAAAATTGTTGCCGTGATTAATGGACAGCCCCTTCCCTATGCCACAGGGCTCATTCTATGGGAGGCGCTGATCTCTATTGCTATAGCTGCAGCAGTATGGACCCAGTGTTTAATAAAATAATAATAATATGATATACCCTAAGTATAGGGCCCCAACAGGGGAGCCACTAGGGGGCCAGGCATAGCTAGGGGCAGGGGCAGGGGCAGGGGCAGGGGCAGGGGCAGGGGCAGGGGCAGGGGCAGGGGCAGTGGTGTAGCCAAGTGGGGTTTGAGGTTAAACACCCCTTGGCCAGTGGCGGCTCCACAGGGGGGCCCGGAGGACCCGTGCTCCCCTCTATTGAGTGCCTGGCCCCCTAGTGGCTCCCCTGTTGGGACCCTATACTTAATGCTATATACATAACAACAAATGGTTAGCCCCCCATGATTAGAAGTTGCCACCTCAACGGCCCCCCACTTGCCAAATCCTGGAGCCGCCACTGGGCGCCGGTCAGTATGTTTTGTCCCCGGGCGCCGGACACCCTATCTGTGCCCCTGCTGGACTACGCTACCGATGGCTTATTCGCAACTGTTTTTGACTTAATCTGAAATTGTGGACGCCGTATTTGTATGAGTAGTTTTATGGTAATTAAAGTTCTTTGACAAATGCAAATTCCAAAAATAGTCAGGCTAGCATTTTGTTAAAAATTTGTGGTTATCTAGATAGACAAGTCAAAGTAACGGTATCGACAGAATTTGCATTTAATAGGTTTGGCGGGCGGACCTTTTTGAATAAATAGTATCCTTTATTTTATTAGATCTCTTAATTTGAGTTTATTAATTTAACAATTTTAAAGAAACCCAGTTACCTTTGATTTTTCAGAATCCTGATTTTATTCAGTTCAGCACTCAGCTGATCCGGTGTCATGGTGGTGGTGATGATGATGATGATGACTGCCTCACTGACATGTTGTCCTGCACAGCGCTTTCATCCGCTCCGACACTTGCGTTCATGTGTCGTCATCGCATACGGTCGATATTAGGAAACGGGGTCTTCTACAAGGCTTTCTCGCTCCCGATACCAAATTCACTGCACCGTTTTTTGCTTTTGAATGAACTTGAAGACAATGTTTGAGTACTACTGTCAGTGATGGATGCAGTGGCGGCTCCAGGATTTGGCAAGTAGGGGGTCGTTGGGGTGGCAACGTCTAATCATGGGGGCCAACCATTTGTTGCTAGGTATGTAGTATTAAGTATAGGGTCCCAACAGGGTGGGCCACTGGGGGGGCAGGCACTCAATAGGGGGGCACGGGCCCCCCGGGCCTCCCTGTGGAGCCGCCACTGGATGGATGGATTCTGGATTTTCTCAGACATGGATTGTACTAATGAGCAAACAAAATCATTGGCAGAATTTTGGGTAACAGTGTTCCAGAACCTCTCCGGTTGTAAACAGGGGCATAGCGACGGGGTATATCGGCATATATACCCCCAACCAAAATAGAATACTGAATAAGTCTACCTTAAAGTTTTTAATGTGTTTTTTAAGATTTTTAAAGTCTTTAATAGTTTATACTGCCCCCACCTCCACCCAAATCACATTATACCCCCAAATCAAATTCCTGGCTACGCCCCTGGTCGTTAATCAGTCCCAGTGATGCCATTGTTTATTGCAACTTTTGATATGACTGTCATCATTTTTTAATCTCAAAAAATGAGAATGCTTTAATTAAAAATATGTGAAATACATTTATTTGATGCTGTTCCTTGTTAAGTAAGTAAGTAAACGCGACATTTTGTTGCAATGCATTTGACGTTTTCAGCAGTCTCTTGTCATCATGTCTTGGTTTTTTTCATTTGTCAGTGGCATTTTCTCTCGTATTTTAGATAAAGAGTTCTTGATTAGTTTTGCAGAATATTTATTGAGTACATGATTAATTATTTATGTTGTTAACTTGTTAGGTTATCAGACTGTCTGTTGAATTATTACTGTATTTATTTATGCACACTGAGATGCTAGGAATTTCTAGATGTGGAAGCTACAGATCTCTATCCTCTTTCTAGTACAGTGGTTCTTAAACTCATTTGAGGTACCAAACCCCACCAATTTCAAATGCACATACACCGACCCTTCTTTATGGAAAAATAAAAAAAATATATATATATATATACAGTATATATACAGGGTGGTGCAAAAAAACGGATTATATTAAATGCAAACCTAAATGTGACTAGTCCGGTTTTTTTGCGCCACCCTGTATGTATATATATATATGTATATATATGTATATATGTGTATATATGTGTATATATATATATTGAAGTGGTGCTATGTATTCAAACCGTCACAGTATATAAAGTGGAGTGGTGATGAATTCTGAAAGTTTAAGAATTATATATATATATATATATATATATATATATATATATATATAAGTCGGGTCAGTGTCTTGACCTCTCCGCCGAACCCCGAGACAGACTCACCGAACCCCTAGCAGTGGCGGCTCCACTGAGGGGAGCCCGTGCCCTCTATTGAGTGCCTGCCCCAGTGGCCTCCTGTTGGGACCCTATACTTAATACTACATACCTCCCAGACAGGCGTTGCTTTTCCATTAACAGCGAAGCTTTTACCCACGAAGCGGAGAAAGGAAAGTTCCGATTTACTGTACCCTTATTCTGTCTAGTCTGTACTTCACAGCGTAGGCGCAGTAGACGGTTTGGTGCAGTGGCGGCTCCACATGGGGAGCCCGGGAGCCCTTGCCCCTTATTGAATGTCTGCCCTCTGTTGGGACCCTATTCTCACTACTGCATACATATCATAGATATTTTTACACCCCTAACCCCCTCTAACACCCCCAACCTGAGACCGACACCCAACCACCCCCCACGAATCTGAGAGTCGGATGACCTTTTTTTGCTTGTCAAACTTTTTCGGCAGGGCACCCCCCATAAAATACCAACACCCACCCAATTTGATAACCCTAGAAATAACCCTGCCTATCAACAAATGGTTGGCCACCATGCTCAGAAGTTGCCACCCCAACGACCCCTACTTGCCAAATCCTGGAGACGCCAATGGTTTAGTGTCCGTTGTCGAACGGACAGAGAGCCGCCCTAAAAATTTCTATTCGCAAACGACGTCCCTTCCGCGTTTGTCTTAACCCCTTAACTGGGGATCCCGGATATATCCGTCCTTTTTACATTGAGTTACAGTTAAATACACGGTTAAGGGGTTAATACGAACCCGAGCGTTGACACCATATGCGTAGGGACCCAAAGAGGAGGGGGAGGGCGGAAATCTCCAGACGGGGAATCGGCCGCGGAGGAGGAGGAGGGGGAGGCGGAGGCGGGCGAAAGATTGAAATTCTCCCTTTAAAAAAAGCGAGAGGCGCCCTCTCGCCCTTCCATCCGTCCGTCCGTCGGAACAGTTATGGCGCTTGTTGTTGTTCTTGTTCTTGTTCTTCTTGTTCTTCTCTCTTCTTGTTCTTCTTCTCCTCCTCCTCCTCCTTCTTCTTCTTCTTGTTCTTCTTGTTCTTCTTCTTGTTCTTGTTCTTGTTCTTGTTCTTCTTCTTCTTGTTCTTCTTCTTCTTCTTGTTCTTCTTCTTCTTGTTCTTCTTCTTGTTCTTCTTCTTGTTCTTCTCTCTTCTTGTTCTTCTTGTTCTTCTTGTTCTTCTTCTTGTTCTTCTTCTTGTTCTTGTTCTTCTTGTTCTTCTCTCTTCTTGTTCTTCTCTTCTTCTTCTTCTTCTTCTTCTTCTTCTTCTTCTTCTTCTTCTTCTTCTTCTTCTTCTTCTAATTTACTCTTGTTTATGATATTCCTGGTTCTAATACATGTACCTACCGTCGCACCTGCTTCGGCTGTTCTTCCGGCGCAGAAAACGGGAGCGGTAAAGGAAGAGGAAGAGGGATGGGGGGACGACAGACAACGGGGGCCCCATGATGTCCCCCAGCGGGACACCGAAGACGCGGCGAGAATGAAATAGGGGCGCCAGAGGAGGAGGAAGAGGAGGAGGAGCGCGCGGGCGGAGGAGGGGAGCGGGAGGGAGAGAGAGAGAGAACGAGACTGATTCGCTGGTAATTGTCGTAAACCGCCAAGTAGCTTTGTCGGCAGCGGAGGGGGAGGAGAGGGAGAGAGAGAGAGAGAGAGGGGAAGAGGAGAGGGGAAGGAGATGGCGTTGTGAACGTAACTGGAGATATTGGATGTTGGAACAGGCGCGGAATTCCTTCGGCGGCGGCGACTGCGGCGGCGGCGGCGGCGGCGGCGGCGGCGGCGGCGGCGGCGGCGGCGGAGGCAACTGGCTC
>CM030872.1:3287612-3372612 GCA_018105865.1 Metaphire vulgaris
TTCGATCGAACGAATGGATTGGCGCGTATAAAAGAGAGTTTGGCGGCTCAGCATCAGCAGCATCAGCAGCAGCAGCAGCAGCAGCAGCGGAGCATTTCTCGCTTCCGTCTCCGTCTCTATCTTGCGGATAGAGGCACGATCAACAAACGCTCGCTGCACGGACGATGGTTGCTAACTAGCGGCATCTATCGGCGTTTGACGGCGTTTCCATATTATACCTCACACTCTTCGTGATTATTTCCCGCGTTCCTGTCGCAGTCACGTCTGCGATCTTAATTAATCGCGGCATCATCATCATCATCATCATCATCATCTCTGACGTCGCAATGCCTGACCGTGCGTCGTCTGCGATTCTCGCGTCGCTGACACTTCTGTTCGTCTGCGTGACAGCGGTCACTTCGTCGCAGAATGACGACTCCTCCTCCGTTTCTTACTTACCTTTTTCGACGACGACGACGACGACGACGACGATGACAGCCGCTTCCGTCACGCATCATCATCACAACCACCACCACCACTATCATCACTCATTAGCGACGTCGACGACGGCGTCACTCAACCAGACGCTGCAGCAGGTGAGGCGCAACATCATCCGCGGCAGCAACTCGGCCGTGACGATAACGCAGAGGAAGTACCTGAAGAAGGAGATGTGCACGTCCGCTCCGCTCCAGCAGGTGGTCCGCCACCGCGGCTGTCAGCGGCGACCGATCGTCAACCGGTTCTGCTACGGTCAGTGCAACTCGTTCTTCATTCCGAAGACGGTCCCGAGTGACCAGAACGAAGAGGCCGGGCTCGACCAGACGGCCTTCAAGTCGTGCTCCTTCTGCCGACCGAAGACGACGCGATGGATACGGGTGCTGCTGCACTGTCCCCGGCGCGGCGGCGGCGGCGGCCGAGGGGGCGGCAGTGCGGGGAAGGCCTCGCTGCCGACGACGATACGGAAGAAGGTGGAGATCGTCGTGCAGTGTTCTTGCACGGCGCTGGCGATCGCCTAGAAGTCTCCGCCTAGATGTGTGCCTCTTCGCGAAACTGCAGAATCGTCGTCGTCGGGGGCCGGTTACGATGGTCGGCGGCAACTCAAAGAGATGTCCACGGGTCGGTTTGACCCATGGGTTGGGTCAGACTTTTCCAAAGCTGTGATGGGTTGCAGTGGCGGTTCCGCGAGGGGGATGAGTGGTGGTGGGGGGGACTTTTTTCTTCGCTTGTGAAACCTGTTTTCGTCTGGTAAAAGTCTAGTAAGACTACGCGGAGAAAAACTGCGGATGACCTTTTTTAGCTTGCCAACTTATTTTAGTCAGTAAAAGTGTAGTAAAATTAGGGGTAAAATTCTCTTTTGTCTGCCGTTTTTGGCAAAGTTTATTGAATTTTTCTTCTATTTTCATCCCCCACAACTTCCTATGAATTGATTTCACCCCCCCCCACCAAGAAATCCTGGAACCTCCACTGATGGGTTGGGTTGGGTCAGACTTTTCCATGCTTGTGGTGGGTTGGGTTGGGTCAGAGGATTCATGGTTTAAGAAATTGTAACGCATTACGGTGAATTGTGCTGGGTTGGGTCAAGTAACCCTATTACTTAACCCTATTATTGTAGGATATACTGTTTGTTTTTTTAGTTGTAAGGTGTCCTAGTAGTACTTGTACGATATGCCACCATAATCAGTTCATGATTATTATTATTATTATTATTATTATTATTATTATTATTATTATTATTATTATTATTATTATTATTATTATTATTATTATTATTATTATTATTACCGCCATGGGTTGGGTTGGAGATTTGGTGGGTTGGGTTGGGTTCTAAAAAGTGGACCCATGGACGTCTCTGTGGCAGCTCAGCCGAACTGGTCTGACTCGGGCGTCCCTAGTCTCCGCGTCTGTCTCGAGTGAGCAGCTGTACCGATGTTAGATGCTTTGAAAATAATCTGACGTTGACATCTGTGCATCGGATCTGCGGATGTGAAGAGTATTGGGTCCGGTTGACTGACATCTGCGCATCTCTCATCGTCTCCGATATTAGAACCTGTTTACTACGCGGCTGTGTGCCTTCTCTTCTATTAGCCGTCGAGAAAATGACAAAACCAAACTCTGAGAAGCCACTGAAGACAGGGCCGTAGCCAGGAATTTGATTTGTGGGGGGAGGGTATATAATGTGATTTGGGGGCATAAAAATCTTAGAAAACTCTGAAAATCTTAAAAACACATTGAAAATTTTAAGGTAGTCTGATTTTTTTGTTGGGGGTATATATTCCGATATAGCCCCCACCGTCACTACGACCGATCGATTCTATGACACACGCAATTCGAATACGTCAAATTCTCTAGCTAGATAGGTAAAGCTCCCAAAATCATAGGCTGTAGTCGAGCATTCTAGAAAGAGTCCATTTACCGAATACCCAGGGTTTAATCTAGGCCGTTTCCTGGGGAAATTTGCCCTTCCCCCCGGAAATTTCAAATTCCCTCCCGGAAATTTTGGCATACTACAGTGTATATCAACTAACAGCAGCCTTGTTTCGAGTTGACTCCCCCCCCGGCCTTGTCAGCCCCCCCCCCCCGATCCAGGAGTCTAGATTAAACACTGCTAATACCTACAGCTGCAATTCAAATTCAGAAATCCATTGGGCAGTCTCAATCTTGACCGCACTTCGAAATAGTCAAAAGAGCCCCCCTCTATGTTTCACTAATCTCTTTTACAACATGGTCAAGAAAAAGTTCTGTCGTTAGAAGCTTTGGAAAAGATTTCACGCATACCTTTTAAGGGTCTGTCCATAAATAATAATAATAATATTAATGGAAATATTTAGCATTATGTGACGTCACATTTCTGGAAGCCCCCTGCCCCCGTCGTCACACATCGTCACAAATGTTTGAACCACCTCCCCCCTAAGTGCGTGACGTCATTTATGGATGGCCCCTAACGCATATAATTTTAAGAATCGAGATAAGATGACATGTGACATCATTACTTTAAAAATTCGGCTCAGAATAGCGATGATCCTATAGCCACGCCTGTGATGAACATACAATAGAACTTCGTTATAACGTACTTAGCGGTCTGTTAAATTTAGTACGTTTTATCCAGTGGCGGTTCCACGTGGGGAAGTTGAGATGCATCCCCCCACCGGACTTCTGGACTTATTTTCGACCTAGTTTGGGTAAAAGTGTAGTAAAACAGTGGGGAAAACTGCGGATGACCTTTTTTGTGCTTGTCAACCTATTTTTCGGTAAAAGTATAGTAAAATTAGGGTGAGAATTCCTTTTTGTCAGCCTTTTTCAATAAAGTTTATTGATTTTTCCTTTTCTTTTCATCCCCCCACCAACTTCCTATGAATTCATTTCATCCTCCCAAAAAAATCCTGGAGCCGCCACTATTTATAACCAATACCATCCAATACGGTAGCGCATCACACGGGACTGTACATTGCGGTGCGTTATTTATCCGAGTATACGTTATAACGAAGTTCTACTGTATTAGCTGACGCCCCATATAGCTGTTTTCAGGGAGTATTTGGGAAGAGCCTACTCCAGTTGGCTGAGATAAAGTGTCTTGCCTACGGTCGGCAAAAATAATAGGCAAAACAAACGGTGTCCCTGTCTTTCTGTTATTCTAGTGATCAAATATTTATACATTTTTTCAATCCTGCGAACTCATGCGGGGAAAAATGTCTTGTCGTGGAGTCAAACTGTCGAAGCTTTAGCATTAGGCCTACTCGAAACATAGAGGGTGTGTATTTAAGCTATACAAGCGTTAGATGTTTGGAATGCAGTCGGCTTTCAATCTAGTTTTGTAGGGAGAATAAAACGCCTGTCTGGGCCTCCCACCAGAAAGGGGCGTAGCAAGGAATTTGATTTGGGAGGGTATAAATATTTTGGGTGTGTATAAATCTTGACTATAAACCGCATAAACCATATAAACCACACATAACCACAGTACAGTAAATCACATTAAAAACTTTAAGGTAGACTGATTTTGGGGGGTATATATACCGATATACCCCCCGCGGTCGCTACGCCCCTGCCACCAGAAGAATTTTGAGAGGCTTAAGGCGGTGGCTTAGCCAGGTTTTTAGCAGTGGGGGGGGGGTATATAAAAAGGCGCCAACTTCGCAACCCACAGCCAGTATTCAGGAATAGGGGGTGGGTGGGTGGGTGGAGGGGTGTTAGACCTACATCGACTTTATCTCAAACAGGTCAACAGACGAGCAAAAAATGTCGTCGATTTGACAATGTAGGCTAAAGGAAACGTTTCTACGCTGTATCACACTTAACCACAGCTTCTAGCGCGAGTAAAAACCAGTGGCGTAGCCGGCATTTCCGGAAGGGGGAGTTTGGTTTTGACCGTGACCAACTTCTAAAAAATCTTGACAAGCAAAAAAGGTCATCCACATCTTACCTTCTTCTATTTTCCCTTCCGTAGGTGCTGACAAGCAAAACAGCTCTTCACCTCTTACACCGTTACATTCTATAGCCAATGGTGGGGGGGGGGGGTTCACCCCAAAATCGCGCCCCAAAATAAAAAATGCATAGAAACTAAAAAAAATGTTGTTTCGGCAGCCAAGGGGAGTTTAACCCCCGAAACCCCACTTGGCTACGCCACTGCTTGCCCATAGCTTCTAGCTTCTTGTTACCTTGAATTTTTCATTTATTAAATCCCCCCAAAGTCACTACTATTCCGGAAATTTGCCTCCCTGCATCTCCTAGCTAGGCCACCGGCCTAAGGACGTTTTCTCACATAGGCACCATGCAGCAGTGGCGGCTCCAGGATTTGACAAGTGGGGGAGGGGGCGTTGGGGTGGAAACTTCTAAGCATGTGGCAAGCTAGGCCTATTTGTTGCTTGGTATGTAGTAGTAGGCCTAAATGTAGGGTCCCAACAGGGGGACCCTGAGGGCAGGCATTCATTAAGGGGCACGGGCCCCCACAGATCTCTATGCAGAGACGAAGATATCGAATTCGAAATTCCGTAGCTTCACCACTGAGCGTCAGTGTTTAATCTAGACGCCTGGGCTCCGGGGGAGGGGGAGGGGGACTGACAAAGCCGGGGGATTTGAAATTTCCGGGGTGGAATTCTGCTAGGGATCGGCCGACTGCTGTTAGTCCATGTAGTATGCCAACATTTCCGGGGTATGAACTAGCTTCAGGCTTGTGGGGAAGGCTTGAGCCCCCGAGCCCATTCCTAGCCACGTCCCTGTTGGCCATACCCTATTGAGTCAATTCTTGGAACTGCCTCGGCGAACTATTAGGTTACGTCACAGCGCATTGTTCGCAATAGACGCTGCTTCACGCAGGCCTATATCTAATAATGGTAACTAAACTAACTATACATTCTGACAAATTTCAG
Source organism: Metaphire vulgaris (assembly GCA_018105865.1). Classification (NCBI taxonomy): domain Eukaryota; kingdom Metazoa; phylum Annelida; class Clitellata; order Crassiclitellata; family Megascolecidae; genus Metaphire; species Metaphire vulgaris. Next base: position 3,292,955 of record CM030872.1, read on the forward strand.
TAGGCCTATGACATTCAGCATTGCTTATAATGTGGAAAACTAGTTATTAAACACAATTCGCGATTGATGGGGGGGAGGCAGTGTGCGCTGCTAATGTCTGTCCAACTTAAAAAATTTAGACATCAAAGGGGCGATGTTCATTAGTGAACTTCTATAGCGCCTCTGTTGTAAATCGCCTCTGTTGCTCCGGTGAATTCGTCGCCTATGACTAATTCTAAGAAGACGACGACTATGACGACGACGACGACGACTTCTGCTATTATTGCTGCTGTCGTGAAACAATAGCGCTAGACAATTAGAAATTGCAACTAGCGGAATGAAGGGCAGGTAACAGCGTCGTAGGCGTGGCTTCCTAAGCGGAAGTAAGTCTGCTTCTCTGTCTTATCTGAGGAGGGGTTAATGTTCTGCAAATAGGAAGTATTCGGTCTTCTCCGCTTTTCTCTTTATTTAGCGCAAACGCTCGCGTGCGACAACGACCGCTTCGTTTCGGCATCGACCGCCATGCAGGCCATCAAGTGTGTAGTCGTCGGGGACGGGTAGGTGACGACGATTTCGTCTCCAAATCTGGTCTTCGGCCCTTGATTGGTGTCGGTAGTAAATTGTTGAAATTCCACAGACCGTCTCCACTAGGGGCTTAATTTCCACGGATCTTATGATTCGCGAATTTCGCGGCCCCAGTCTGAACGGTTTTCCTGCGTCTAGATCATGATTTACTGCGATCTTGGACATCGATAGTGTCGCGGAACCACTGTGAATTAAAATACACGCAGTAGTAGTGTACGAATTTATGTAGCGCCGTTTTGACAATAGAGAGGAAGCTGCCAGCTTTTTCATCTGCAAGTAAAACATTGCTCAAGAATCGAGATATTGATAAGTTATACTGAAGGTTAAGTTTCTTTTTGTTGCAATTCACAATTCAAGGATAATTGCCAAATTTGATTATTACTGAAATTTAGTTGAAGTTGCAAAATCTGATTATTCTTATGTTTCTAGAACAAATTTTATCAATTTCAGTGAGAAATATATATGAAATTTATTGCTTAAGGTTCTATAAAATTAGTCATCTTGTTTTTCATGTTGGACAGACCCTACTGAACACTAAACCCAGCTTTTATTATTATTATTACTATTATTATTACTATTCTTCAGTTGGCATGTATTTTTACATTGGCAACTATGGACTTTCGTTTCTCTCTGTTGTTTGTTGATTGTAGGAGTTGTAGTTCTGTAGTTACTCCCTTTACATCAGTCAGTAAACTCAGGGCCACAAAGAGAATTTCCGGGCCCCTGTGCAAAAATTAGTCACGGGCCCCTGACCTGACGAGTGTGTGGAAAAGTTGATGGCCTTTTTTTGCTTGTCGGTCTTTTTCAGAATTCCGGGTCCCCGTAACAAGCGCAAGTGTGAGAAAAAGTGTTGATGACTTTTTGATTCTCGGCCCATTTTTATGGATTACTTAACATGATCAGCCCGGGCCCCCTCACATTCGCCGGGCCCCTGTGCTCATAATGAGAAGATGATCTTTTTTGCTTGTCAGTCTTTTTCAGGGTTCAGGCTATTGTTAATACATCATCATCACCGGGCCCGGGCTCCCTGGAGGCCGCCAGACCCCTGTGCAATTGCCCTCTGGCCCTCTCAGTGGACCTGAGTAAACTACTGATGTGCGTCATTCTTTGTCTTCCTCTCGATCTCTTGCTCAGGTTTCTATTCCGTTCTTCCTCATTTTATGTGCAAAAAAAGTGAAGTTGTCTTGTAGATAGAAGTTTTCTTTGTGTGCCAGCCATTTTGAATACGGTACTCATTCATTCGTTTTCTTTCCAGTCCAAGACATTTTCAGCATTTCTTAACAACCACCTTTGTGCAGCTTCAAACGTTTTCTTCATGACTTTAGAGGTAGTCCAAGTTTCTGCACCGTACAACATAACAACTGGCCAAACATAACATTCTAGAACTCTACTATCTGTTTTCATTGCTAAATGCCTGTTTGTGTTTTAGAGTCACAAAGGCTGGTTAGGCCATTCCTACACTTGCTTTTATGTTCAATTTTCTTTTAGCTTCACTGGTGAACCAGCTTCCCAGATATTTAAATGTCGTGACTTGCTTAATTTTCTTTCCCTATTATTATTATTATTATTATTATTATTATTATTATTATTATTATTATAAACAATTTATTTAGCACTCTATGTGTGGCAAAGGCCATAGTCAAGAGCACTTTACAATAGTCTCTAGTAGGAAATGTTTAAAAGATGCGTCTTAAGTTTCGCTAAGAATATTATTGGTCGGTGGTGGTCTCCCTCGTTGTTTTTATGTTGATTTATGTTGATATCACAGCTGGAAATGTCTTTACTAATTATTAATATTATTGTTTTGTCATGTTAGCATGTATTATTATGTTGTTTAAAAATATTGTTATATTTGTTGTTTTTCAGTGCTGTTGGTAAGACATGCCTACTTATCAGTTACACGACCAATGCCTTCCCTGGAGAGTATATACCAACAGTGTAAGTGCCTCTAGCGTCGAGTACTTTATGCGAAAGTAGAACAGAATAGAGAATAAAGCTGCTGTTATTGTATGACGTATGAGATGCTTGCCAATTTATTTTGAAACGTTTCTTGAAAATTGATGATGATCTGCATCATAGATGAAACAGCAGCTATAGACATATAGCTATATGCTATACATATATGCTATATGCCAGCAGAACCTGCTTTATGTGTAATTGTGTGTAGTAGCATGTGGGAAAGCAGGTCTCATCGTCATTTTGTGTGTGTGTGTGTGTGTGTGTATATATATATATATATATATATATATATATATATATATATATAAAATTATATTTGGATTTGGTGCGCCATCGGCTGATGCCTTGGGCATTATGATAGTGGCGCTATAGAAGTTGATTGATTAATGATTAATGATAGCATTGTGCATCATATTTATTTTAAATGAGGACTAAAAGTGTTATTAGCTTATGAGGATTCAACTATAATTGATGTCTTATGATAGAGATTTGTTGAGCACTAGAGATTTGTTGGATCACTGATGCAATACAAGTAGACTGTTGAAAATCTAACAGGATTTGCTTGCTTAATTCCATTAATTGGCATGGGTCTGTCAGTTTAATGTGGCGTTTTTTAAAAATAGAAAATATGCAACACTCAGATGTCGTAAATGTGCAGAGGAAATGTGGAAATTCCCCACTTATGTGCCTAAATTCCCCATTTATGTGCCTGTTTCTCCTTGCATCTTTCCAGAATGTCTGGCATTTGTCAGTGAAAAATGGCTGACAAACAAAAAAGGTAGTCCAAACTGGCGCTGATTCTCGGGAAATCTATGCCTATATTAGGAATGTAGCAAAATATGCTATATATGTGTGACGGAAATATCAAAAAATGCGGGGTAAAATTGCATCATATTTTTATGTGGAGATCGCATATGCAGAAAAACGCAAGAAAATGCAGCACATTAGAAAATTTGTTAAATATGCAATCGCGTTATTGCATTAACCCGTACTGAAATGAAAGCCACGCTTTATAAATACACGTGCTTCCATTTCTTCTTAACCCCTTAACTGGGGATCCTGGATATATCCATCCATTTTACATTGAGTTACAGTTAAATACACGGTTAAGGGGTTAAGGGTAACTTGGAAGATTCATGGCATAAACATTGGCTTCACGATGCACTTTTAGAAAGCGATTATATGGCCAGTGGCATATAATTATTTGAAATGCTGGCGCTGAAGTTGGATGGGAAACATTTATTGAAGCTGTTGAAGTGAAAGATTTGAGACAGACCACAATAGTTACTTGTCATCGATAGAAAGATATGGAGCCTAATGGAAGACTATGGAAAGAAAAGCCGATAGAGGCAGTAATAGCGTCGAGATGTTTCGGATATATCGTGAAAAGTTTGTCTTGGAAAAGAAGCTAAGCAAGGAACAACGTTGAGAGAAGCGGATAGTTTGTATATTTGATATAAGATCGTGAATTCGATAGGTAATGAAATCAGCACTTTAAATAACAAACAAAGGAGATATATGATGACAGATGATCAATGGTACAGTCGTACTTTAGAAAAGATTTCTTGAAACAAATGCATTTTTTTTCTTACTGAGAAAGTGTCTGTGGAGAATATATTTCTTATTCCGACGCTTCTGATGTTGACATTTTTTCAGCTTGCAAAACTGAGTTTTTTTGTGTTTTTTTTGTGCCACAGATTTGACAATTATTCTGCAAATGTTATGGTTGACGGTCGACCCATAAACCTCGGCCTTTGGGACACAGCCGGTCAGGAGGACTACGACCGCCTGCGACCTCTCTCCTATCCGCAGACAGTAAGAAATAGTTCGGTTTTTCTTGATTAAAATCTGAATATTAAATTCAGAAGTAACTTTCTCCTCTTAGCATTGAGTCATCATGTGTTGATTCTTTTACTTTTGCAAATGAGAACTCTTGAATGGTATTTTGTTATTGGGGCATGGTGGAGTAGTGGTAAGATTCCTGCCATGTAGGCAGACGGTTGTCGGTTCAAATCCGACCACTGTGAGGAAGGCACCGGTCACCACCTCACTCATCTCACGAGCCTAATGGTTCTGTTTTAGGGTAGAGAAGTCATCATCATCATCATCATCATCACCATCATTGTTTTGTTTTTGGTATTTGGAATTGAGGACATTTTATTGTGGTCTATAATTTCAGACTGATCAGTACAACATAATAGCATGTTAGTCATGGAAATAAGTGTTGAATTGTTTAGAACTGTTACGGTTTCACCTCGTGCAATCTCTGTCGGTTCCATTTCGGTTTTAACCGAAAAACCGCGGTTTCGGTTCGGTTTTTGAACATCACTAGAATGCACAGCTTTTAAGCGTTGAAATGGAGAAAGTGTTGTTTTTGTGTCATATCTATGATGAGTCAGCAGCACTGCCTATGAGAATGTGATGTAAATTTTATGTAGATTTACTTTTATGCAGCAATTATTGGTAATTGCATTAACTGAGAAGAGATGGTGACTTGAAGTCGCTCATAATCATGCATTGTATTTGCTATTCTCTACGAAAAATAACCGTCCAAATTTGCTTGGCCAAAACCGCGGGTTCGGTTTTAACCGAAAAACCGTGGTTTCGGTTTGGTTAACCGTAACAGTACTAGAATTGTTTCGATTGTGAAATACAAAAAATGTAGTAATTCTTTTTGCCTTCGATACTGTTGCCACTTCTCTCCTTTGCCTCTGATCACTGGCAGTCGCCTCAAGTGTTGGTCATTATTGCACTGTTTTCTTTCTATGTTATTAGTTAACTTCTATAGCACCATTTTAGTAATGCTTCTGGCATGTGTGGTCAATGGTCATCCATGACTATTGCAATTCTCTTTATCTTGATCTGCCCCAAAAACCTGCTCTCCACTCTGCAATCTGTCCTAAATGCTGCGGCTCGTCTTGTGGCTAAAGCTCCTCGCTAATCTAGCATCTCAGATTTTATGCTTAACACCCTACATTGGCTTCCAATTTCTGACCGCATTAAATTCAAGTAAGTAATAATTTTTGCAACAGCACTTCGAGGTCAGGCACCGTCTTACATTACTGAGCTTTTCAAATCACCCTCTTCCACTGCTCATCGCCTGCTCCACTCCACTGATCAGAAGAATGTTTATGTCCCCAGATCATGCACTGCGCTTACTTAGTGTCGAGCTTTTGCAGTGACTGGACCCTCCCTCTGGATTGCCTTGAACCCATCCATTCGGGCCTCGCTTCTTACTTCCTCACTCTGTTCAATGCCAAAGGTAAAGTCCCACTACTTTGTCATGCGACTCCAATGCCAGCAGCGCCTCTGAGTAGAAATATAAAAGGCGCTATACAAATGCTGCATTACATTACATCCTTATCAGAAACAATCAAAGTCTTCCTGTGTTGACCAGTGGTTTGACTGCTATAGATGAATTTTCCTGTTGTTCCAGTTTTCGTCAATTCACAGTAGATATCCCATTCGTCAATTCACAGTAGATATCCCATTCGTCAATTCACAGTAGATATCCCGTCCGTCAATTCACAGTAGATATCCCGTCCGTCAATTCACAGTAGATATCCCATTCGTCAATTCACAGTAGATATCCCATTCGTCAATTCACAGTAGATATCCCATTCATTTAATCCTCATTTTCTGGATTCTTCAAAAATTCTGTTATCAGTTTTATTTCCAAATATTTAGAATTTTTCTTCTTTAGGGTAATTCTATCATTCTTCTCTGCTAAGGTTGTTAAGACCGCTGGTTTTGAAGGACCGGTTAACCGTTCAAAAAAAGACCGGTTAGCCGGTTGTTAGCGGCAGTCTGGTGTTGTGCCAACATCAAAGCGCTTTGATGCCGCCGGCGCCTATCCCAGCGCCCTGCGCATCTACATCAAAGCGCTTTGATGGTTTCAAATTGAAATTACGGTTAACCGGTCAAAGTTAAAAGGACCGGTCCTGCTCTTAGGACCGGTTAACCGTTAACAACCTTATTCTCGACTTGTAGCATGGCATTTGTATATTTTCAGTACAGGGTGGCACAATAAAAACCAGACTATATTAAGTGCAAACCTAAATGTGACTAGTCCGGTTTTTTGCGCCACTCTGTATATTCGAATGTACGAATGAATTTATTATTTAATCTTGTTAAATGTGTTTCCATTTAAGGATGTGTTTCTGATCTGTTTCTCTCTCATCAGTCCAGCATCATTTGAGAACGTGAGAGCCAAGGTTGGTATATCGTATATTATATTAAATTTGTACTATGCGACTTGATATTATGTTAAAATTTGAACTTTGTAATATATGAAATAATTTATTAGTTTTTTATAAATCATATATTTTGTACAATCATAATTACTTTCTGTTAAATAATGCATTTGTATCTAGGATATTTGAATTTGTATCTGGTATACATCTTTACATTACATCTGCTTTATAGACTACACAGAAGCATTTGACTCTGTACCTCATGAAAAATTATGGTATATAATGTTGGAGATGGGCTTTCCGGCACATCTGGTTCAATTACTAACAGATTTGTACAAAAACCAAAACAGTACCATACCAGTTATGGGAACAGTCACAGAATGGTTCAAAATCAAAAAGGGTGTGAGGCAAGGTTGCACAATATCCCCACGTCTGTTTAATATAATAGCAGAAATGATAATGCGTGTGGCTTTGGAAAGGTTCAAAGGGGGATGCAAAATAGGAGGACTAACCATTTGGTGACATAACCACTTATTTATTTTTAATTTATTTATTTTTAATTTATCTATATTTTCAGTGGTATCCTGAGGTTAGTCATCACTGTCCATCAACTCCGATTGTTTTGGTCGGAACAAAACTAGATTTGCGAGAAGACAAAGACACCATTGAGAGGCTACGAGAAAAGAAACTGTCTCCTATCACCTATCCACAGGTACCTATTAACTACCTATCTGCAGGTAATAGGTGTTATAGAGCAGAAGCCTCAGACAGTTGGAATTCTGAAATGGTAGTTGTTGTAATGCTTTGCACCAATGTTTTACTCCACTAGCAGTTGAACAATGTGGCTAGGCCCCCCCTGTTGGTACGAACCTTCAGGTCAGGTCTTCGTCGTCCAGCTGTATCATATGTCATGTGACCAATCAAATTATTTTGGATAGATTCTGAGTTTGGATTGGATACAGATATCCACCAAGACTGAGCTGCTTTTCGTGTTACTTACTCACTTGAGGAGCATGGTGGACTAGTGGTAGGATTTTTGCCATGCAACCAGAGGGTAGCGGGTTCGAATCTGACCCTAACTACTGCGTAGTGACCTTGGATAAGTTGTTCACCCCTTAATTGGTCCACGCGTACAATTTTTCACTTTGTGAGCAACTTAACTTGTGCTAACAGCCACGTAATACTAAATCATTATTATTAGTTTTTCTATTAACCTGACTTTAACCCCTTAACTGGGCAACTATTTGTAACTCAATGTAAAATGGACAAGCGTTACTTGGGGCACCCAGTTAAGGGGTTAATCTGTAACTTGTGGACATTCATAGCCAGGGGCGTAGCGATGGGGGTTATATCGGTGTGTAGAAGGGTAGGTAAAGATAGGTCCTGTACTCGAGTCCGAGCGTTGGGTTCCGGCGCTTATCTCCGGTCGTAGGCAATCAGTGATATAGGTGGTATAATCCATTAATCTGGGGTAGGTTGCCATTACTTTCCCCAGACCCACGTTTTACCTTCCCAGCTTAGCGCTGCTCCTCAATTTACCACCGCCCTCTAGCGAGTAAGGCTGAGTCGACCTTAGGGCTCCTGCGGGAATCGAACCCGCGACCTTCTGCTCTATAGTCCAATGCTGTTACCACTCTGCTAACTTCCCGCCCCATATTGGTATATATACCCCCCCCCCAAAAAAAAAAATCAGGCTACCTTAAAGATTTTAATGTGTTTTTGAAGAGTTTTAAAGATTTATACCCCCAAATTGCATTATCCTCCCCCTCCCCATCAAATTCCTGGCTATGCTTCTATTCAGAGCACAACATTTGAATGCAGGTTGTTTGATTTTATGTGTTCTTTTGGTGGATTTTCTGACTTTTAGGGTTTGGCGATGGCGAAAGAAATCAACGCCGTGAAATACTTAGAATGCTCGGCGCTGACCCAGAAGGGACTCAAGACGGTCTTCGACGAGGCCATAAGGGCCGTGCTCTGCCCGAAGCCGAAGCCGAAGCAAAGCAAGAAATGCGTCCTGCTGTGAGGAGAAGGCGTCTGCTGCTAGAGGGCGCTGCATAGAAGGAATACATGGCCAATGTTTTTTGCCTTTTGACACCAGCGAGTGACAATTTCGGTCAAAAATCTACGATAATAAACTTGTTTATTGCAAATATTTAAGTCTTCATCGTCCTGTTTCCATGATGATTGTCGTAAAGCTGCTTTTTGTCCAGTGAGACGCTCTCTGCTTGTGGACTTGTATTGCCAAAATCGGTTGTACGGTATTCTTCTCCAAAGAGGGCAAGTTTTTGAATCCACTTTCAGGCTTGAAATGCTTACGTTCTTCGAAAAGATAGTAGTGCTGCATAATTAAAATTTCTCAAACGACCTTATTGGGCATAGAAGTTTGTCGATTCTTATATATATTCTATAATTGTGAAAAAGTAATTCCTATTAGAAATTTATTGTTGATGCTATAGACATGCTCAGGGTGTGATTTGTGACCTGGAGCAGTGGGGGGATATGTCGATCTTGGGGTGTGTAGTTGTTGGGGAAGTGTAGCAATGGGGGATGTAGTGGTGGGGATGTAGCAGTAGGGGATGCAGTTGGGCAGTGGGGGAGGGAATCGTCCCTTCCCCCTACAAATCGCGCCCTGGAGATGCTAGAATCATTACGATAATCAATAAGAATTTTTTTGTTGAAAATTTTTGACACGTGCCATTTTGCTGTTAATTTAAAGCATAGCCTTCATTCAGAATTGTGGATATTTGATGTATTTCTTCAATAATGCTTGTGTTGAAAAAGGTACTCTTTTGCTCATGTGCTTGTTGTGCGATGTTCGACATGCTAGAATTTTTCCAAACTCTTCTTGAAACTGCTCTATTGCACCTAATATGCCACGTACCAATGCTTGCGTACCAGGTGACGAATCTGTATAGGAAAAGATATGTATCTACAATTTCATGTGATATCACTGTTCAGCTTTGTACTTGATACAAAATGAATTTAGGATGGATTTAAGTGGTTATAATTAAAAATAAGGATTTTAATGTCTGGTAAGTTTGCTTTTTCGATTGAAAGTTTTTCCAGAACCTCATTTTTAGTGTTGATGTAATTTTCTTGCTTTGCAAGGAATTAACTTTTACCGGCGTTCAATAATATGCTGAAGTTTATACCTGCTTGAAAATGATATTTATATCATACTAGAAGAAGTGACAATATGCCAAAATCAAGTAATATACTAATTATCTGAAATGCCCGTTTTTATTTTTTTAATTTAATTTTTAAATTTAAACTTTTAATTTTTTAAAATACTACTTTTAATTTTTTGAGTAGATTTTTTGGGGAGGCAAGCGTTTTTTAAAGACCAATTTGCATGTTAAAGTCCCTGATGTGACGTTAACTGTCATTACAGTTGTGTTGATTACGCTTTGTAATATTGTTGACAATTTATTATGCCTAGTTAAACATATTTTGCGTGGAATTTGTTGGTTCCCTGTACGTCTTATTTTCAAGGCTATTTTGCTCGTGCGCGTGGCTTGAAGTGCTGATATCTGATGCTAGCCTAGGCATTTGTGTTGATTTATACAATTGAATTTTACGGTTAGACCCTTAAATTCATTATCTCTTGTTTTATTTCAACGTGCTAGCGAATCTAGAGATTTGAAAGTATTGTCGGTCAAGTTTTAATCATGAGCCCTGGAAAATTATTGTTATTTATTGACATAACTTTGTCAATGTATTTGTTTGAAAATGTCGTAGTATTCTATATAGTGTGCTGTATACTATGATATTTGTATCCATCTTTGGTTGAAAATAAGGAAGTCTCCTGCATCATATTTAGAATGGATCTTGGTATAACTTTACGTGGAATAATATCTTAAGCATTGTTATTTATAAGCCGTAGACGATGATTCTTTTATAGGTTAGCAATTAAATTATGCTTTGGGAAGTACTTGGATTATAATTATTATTATTATTATTATTATTATTATTATTATTATTATTATTACATACATATAGCCAGATTTGACAAGTGTGCATTTTCTTGGAATTACGTTTCTAGGAACATTGCAAAACATTTCTGTTTATTTACATTTATTCTTTATAAATGCATCAACTTTATGATGGTGTATTTCTTCTGATTATTCATCATGCATGGAAGTTTCTTTGATTTTTAAAAGTATGAATTCTTTTATATAAGAGATAATTTCCTACTATTTTGTTAAAAAGACCGCCAAATCAAAACTCCTGTTTAGCGGCATAGCCAGGGTTCCAAAACAGGGGGCACATCAACGTTTTTGAGTCAAGAAGTGTCCAATGAGGAAAAAGGTCGTGGAGAAGTTCTTTGCACGTGCACAAATTCTCTTCCATCGTGCTACCCAGTGTTTAATCTGGACTCCGGGGGAAACTGACAAATCCGGGGGAAAGTCAGCTAGAGGCTGCTGTTAGTTGATGTAGTATGCCAAAATTTCCGGGGGAATTTCAGATTTCCGGGGGAAGGGCAATTTCCCACCTCCCTCCCCCGGAAACGGCCTAGATTAAACCCTGGTGCTACCGGACCCTCCTCCCCCCAGAAATTTCTCAATGGTTTTGTGCAAATTCCATGACCTGTCCCAGCCAGAATAGAGGGGGAGGCAGATCCCCTGTGGTTACTCCGATGCACCAGTTTTAATTTGTCTTGAATCTGATGTCATTACTGCTATATGTTATTTAAAAGGTTTTGCCATAACTTGTGCATCCATATGGAGGTTAAACATTACTGGTAATAGATAGAACATATCTATCTATCTATCTATCTATCTATCTGTTTTTCAACAGATTTTTATTTGCTGTGGGTAGGTTCTTCATAACCGATAGCTTTATTTGATAACTTCTTAGTTGTCTTTTGAAGATTTGTATCGTTATAATTATTATTAATTACAGTTATTTTGAATGTGTAAAGAAGTACTATATAAATGTTTGCTTTCTAGTGGTTTCGTTTCGGCCAGCTGGCATACTTAACTGTATCTTTTATGTTCTGCTTACGAGTAATGTGGGCTGTATAAAAAATAGCGACGTGAAATAAATGATGGCTTGAAGCGAATAGTTGTGTGCATTTAGAATAATTATAACAAATTATCTTTTCTAGATGTGGGGATAATACAGAGTGCGTATTACAATACGCAAGATTGTGTTGGTTCCTGTGGCGTAGCCAGGATTTCCGGAATAAGGGGGGTTTGGTTTCAATCGTGACGAAACTTTCCAAAAATTTTCTTATTCTTCCTTTTTTTAGGAGCTGACAAGCAAAAAAGGTCGTCACCTTCGTATTCTTTCTAACTTGTTCTATTTTCTATAGTACTTAGACATTTATTCAATTGGCAGCCAGCCAAGGGGGGTTTGACCCCCCAAATCGCGTCCGAAAATGAAAAATGTATGGAACAGCATGTAAAAAATTGTTCGTCGGCAGCCAGAGGGGGTTTAAGCCCCCACCCCCGTGGCTACGCCACTGGTTGGTACACATATGAATGCCCTCTCAATAGCTACACTTTATTTATGAGTTGCTATTTGAAGACTGCTTGCCACTAAGTTACTGTGCTTTCGTTTTACGCCCATTGAAAACGTGGCACTTTCTTGGGTGGCGTAGCCAGGATTACGGAATGGGGGGAGGCATCGACATTTTCAGGGGTTCAGATGAAAAAAGTCTTGAGCAAAAAACGTGTCAATCTCCAGCACTTTTAACTTCTTCGGTTCATTCTCATGCCCCCCATCACCCTCCTCTCCCAAACTATTCAACGTCTTTGCACAAGTCCTATGACCGGTCCCAGTCCGATGGGGCTGGGCGGGCCCCCGTTGCCCCACTTGGCTAAAAGCTATATGTAATTATTAATCTAAATTAACCTACAGGGCTATAATAGAGTGATTATAGGAAGTTTTAATTAGGTCTTGGTCTTGATCATTGTCCATTCTTCTTCGTAGTATTCTGCCCTTAGGCAGGTTTTGTATTCCAATTTCGCCATTCATTCCTGTTCATAGCTTTCTCTTTTAAGTCTTTATAGTCCTTTTCCATCATCCAGGCAAGTAGCATCTCTCGTGGTCTTCCTTTTCCCCCTCTAGTTGTCCTCCTTTGTCCATATGCCACATGAAACCTACAGCTGACTCAAACAAATAGCGTATATATCAGGGCTTATATTATCAGCGTCGCCACGGGGCAAATGGGGGAACCTGCCTCAGACCACCTACCAGATTCATCGGTGAGAAAGTTTTCTGTGGAGGGTGAGGGGTGGGTAAGGAATCTGACACGCTAGCCCCTTTTGCCCCAACCAAAAATTCCTGGCGACGCCACTGCTTCAGGGGTGTTCAATTAAATTTTATGAAGGGCCAAATTGTGACTGGTACCCCCGAGGGCAGGGTTATTTCTAGGATTATCAATGGGGGGCTGCCGGTATATTTTGGGGGTCCCTGCCGAAAAGGTCTGACAAGCAAAAAGGTCATCCCAGGCTCAGATTTTGGGGTCGGTCTCGGATTGGGGGCCCTGGGGGGCGTTAGGGGGGTGTAAAAATATCCCTGCCCGAGGGACAGTGCAAACATTTCCTTAGTTTTAAAATATATGATTAATGGGTTATAGGAAACAGGTAAGTTGAAAACAAGACATTGAAATATTTCGCATGTATTAGAAAAAGTTATTTATAGTGTTTCACTATTTTCGCGGGTCATTTCATACCATCTTGCGGGCCTAATCTGGCCCGCGGGCCGCCATTTAAATACCCCTGATGTACATTAAAAGTATGAATCATGGGCGCCCGCAATATTAGGGCAAGAGGAGGCACTTGTCCCCCACTCCCTAGAAATGCAAATACCAATATTTCACATTGAAATTTTAAAACATGGCTAAAATATTAACCGTGACCATTGTGTGAAAATGTGTTTTGCCCCTTCTGGAAAAATTTCTGTGGACGCCCATGGTATGAATAAAGGCGACCTATAACTTCTGTAATAGCATACAAAGCGTATTGCAATTCTTGTACAAATGTTGGAAACCATTGAAATTATCAAGCGTCAGAGATGAGGGCAGTGGCGGTTCCAGGATTACTTGGTGGGGGGATAAAATGAATTCATAGGAAGTTGGTGGGGGAATGAAATTAGAAGGAAAATCGATCAACTTTACCCAAAAGGCTGACAAAAGGGAATTTTATCCCTTTTTTACTATACTTTTACCGCGAAAAATAGGTTAACTGACAAGCAAAAAAGGTCATCCGCAGTTTTTCTCCGTAGTAGGCTAAATTTTGCTAGACTTTTACCCAAAAATAGGTCTCACAGGCAAAAAGTAAGTCCGGAAGTCCGGTGAGGATGCGTATCAACAAATGGTTGGCCATCTATGCTTAGAAGTTGCCACCCTAACCCCCCCTTGCCAAATCCTGCCGCCGCCACTGAAAAGTAGAGCTGTTACGGTTTCACCTCATGAAATTTCGGTCGGTTTCGGTTCGGTTTTAACCGAAAAACCGCAGTTTCGGTTCCGTTCGGTTTTTAACATCACTAGAATGCACAGCTTTTAAGCGTTAAAAATAGAGAAAGCGTCGTTTTTGTGATGAGAAAGTGATGCAAATTTTATGTATTTACTTTTATGTAGCAATTATTGGCAACTGCATTAACTGAGAAGAGATGGTGACTTAAAGTCGCTAAATCTGAGAAGAGATGGTGAAATTAAAGTCGCTCAATAAATTCAAGTTTATATTTGTTTAGTCTTGCTTTTTTCCTCCTCTTTTCCGAAAAACCTAACAGCAACAAAATCCATGTTCTATTGACAATTATACAAAGCTACCTAAGCTGTAATAAAAATTTTAATTAGGAACAGGTAATTTTAAAACTATGAAAAAAATTATTTGATTTTGAGTTCACAAACGAATATTGTATTTAAATTGTGTTAGCAGATTATACTTTTATGAAATTACCTTCGCCCCACCTACACCTCGGGCCGGGCGGCAACAGCACTACTGGGCCGGGCGGGCCTCAAAGCTCGGGCCTCAGCTCGGCTCGCCGGGCCCCACCCCAGCTCATAATCATGCATTGTATTTGCCATTTAGAAAAATAAATTTGAAATTGAGTTTCAGTTCGGTTTTAACCGAAAAACCGCGGTTTCGGTTCGGTTCGGTTAACCGTAACAGCACTACTGAAAAGTAGTACCACAGCGGCTGCTTATCCTTAGACGTTTAGACTAAATTTGAGATTGAGTCAGTGAGGCAGGGCAATTTTTTCCGAAGGATTATCATGTTCGGAAACGCTAAGCCCTGGACAGTGCCAAATATGGTTTAGGATGTTCCGTCATATTTTGGCACTAGGCCATCGGCGTAGCCAAAAGGGAAGGGGGTCCGGGCCCTCCTATTCTAAATGGGACCGGTCGTGAGCATGGGATCCACCCATATTGAATAGTAGCTCTCTGTTGGGACCCTATGCATACTACCACAAACCTATCAAAAAATGGTTGGCCCCCATGCTCAGAAGTTGCCACCCCAGCGGGGCCCCACTTGCCAAATCCTGGAGCCGCCACTGGTCGTGAGATTTGCACAAAACCGTTGAGTAGTGGGGGCAGTGGCGGCTCCACCGGAGGGCCAGGGGGCCCGTGCCCCCTATTGAGTGCCTGGCCCCCAAGTGGCCCCCCTGTTGGGACCCTATACTTAATGCTACATACATTAAACAACAAATGGCTGGCCACCCATGATTAGAAGTTTCCACCCCAACGGCTCCCCACTTGCCAAATCCTAGAGCCGCCACTGAGTGTGTGTGTGTGTGAGGGGGGGGGGGTGGCAGTTAAAAGCGCTGAAAATTGATACGACGTTTTTGTCTGTCAATATATTTTTCACCCGGAAATGTCAAAATGTCGATGCCCCCTCTCCCCTATTCCGGAATCCTGGCTCGCCACTGCGTGACCAAAGCTTGACGCGTTGGATTTGCGGGTGGTCGGAGAATAGGAACGAATGATTGTAGGAGTGCGTAGGCCTATCCTATATCCAGTGTTTAATCTAGACTCCTGGACTGCGGGGGCGAAACTGAAAAAGCCGGGGGGGGGGGAAACTGACAAAGCCGGGGGGAATTCTGCTAGAGGCCGCTGTTAGTCCATGTAGTATTCCAAAATTTCCGGGGGGAATTTGAAATTTCCGAGGGAAGGGCAATTCCCCCCTGGAAACGGCCTAGATTAAACACTGCCTATATCATTGTTTGCTTTTCGAAGACTGATTTCGACTTTTTTCCGCATCAAAACAGAAAATTCAGCAGCTTTGCTCGAAACCGCAAAGTATTGTAAAATATTTAAATTCAAGACTCTTTACAGAAACTACAGAGATGTGCAAAACTCTTAAATCCTCCTGTCTATTTGCAAATAATATTTTATATTATTTCTACAACTATTTTTGATTTGATTTGAGCAATAGAGGCAAAAGAATAGTAGGTAATAAACAGACGAAGAAAATAAATAGAAATAGAAGAGAAATGTAAGAAGTGATGACTTCAGACTTTTCCACACCACCGTAGACTGAGTTGGCCCTGGTGATCTTATCTTCGACATTCCATGGCTATCAGATTTAACCGAAATCATTATTTATTCAGTCAATCCGAGGTAGTGAATCGAATTCTCGTTAGACTAACTAAAATTGTTGCTAATAAATAAAAACGCGGTGTTAGTATTTATCTAGTAAGAGTGGGGCGAATGATATAAATTAGAAAATCCTGTTGATACGTGAAACCATGGTCAATCAGTCGTTTAACTGTTCACATGTATAAAATAGAAAATAAATTAATGTCGCCTATAGATTCAGACCAATTAGACACGTCCGATAGTCAAGTTTTCTGTGAGGTCCTATGCTCTTTTCAGCCATCTTCATACCACGAAATGTACAGTACGTGAACAGCTAATGTTAGGACAAAAGTGCTTGAATAGAATATGAAATCGTTTAGGATCTGATCAGCATTGGAGATAAAAATGTGGACCCGGCGTCTTTCACTTTTACATCAGTCATCGAAATCATCGAGAAAACGAAAGGCATCGTTAACAACGTTTCTCTCTGAAAATAGAACAAAAATAACCAAATTATTATTTACAGTATGTCCGCTATAGTCTATAGACAGGAGATGGCGAAACAGAGGATTCAAACAAGGATAAAGTTCAACGCTGAAACTCAGGAAAGAACCTATTCAAATTACAATTACTGCAGCAGAAGTAGTAGTAGTAGTATAGTAGTAGTAGTAGTAGTAGTAGTAGTAGTAATAGTAGTAGTAGTAGTAGTAGTAGTAGTAGTTAGTAGCGGTAGCGGGGAGGATTTGCGGGGGAAGAGGGAATCTTCCCCCCACTGCCCAACTGCATCCCTCCTACTGCTACATCCCCCACCACTACATCTCCCCACTGCTACAGTTTCCAACAACTACATCCCCCAAGCTCGACATATTTCCCCCCACTGCTCCAGGTCACAAATCGCACCCTGAGTAGTAGTAGTAGTAGTAGTAGTAGTAGTAGTAGTAGTAGTAGTAGTAGTAGTAGTGGTAGTAGTGGTAGTAGTAGTAGCAGTAGTGGACACTGCTATAGCACCCCGACGACTACCACTACTACGACTTCCACCACGACAACTACCACATGCGCTATAGTCATAGTGTCGGGAGCATGGGGCACATTGTGCAGCCATCAGTGTTTAATCTAGACTCCTGGACTCCGGGAGGGGGACTCAAAAAGCCCGAGGGGGAAACTGACAAAGCCGGGGGTTATTCTGCTAGGGGCCGCTGTTAGTCCATGCAGTATTCCAAAATTTCCGGAGGGGAATTTGAAATTTCCGGGTGGAAAAAGGGCGATTCCCCCCCCCGGGAAACGGCCTAGATTAAACACTGGCAGCCATACGCTTCAAATCAGCAGCTATTATGTTAAGACAAATAGGGAAGAACGGAGAATGTACCGTCGATAGGTGGAGTGGCCGTCGACTGATTGAGCCCGTTCCTTCCTCTGAGGACATCTCTGAGCATTCGGTGGCCGACGGTCGGTTGATTTCTCCCGAAATTCGTCCGCGGAAGCTGCGACCGAGCGGGATCCGGATCGACGGGGTCCGACTGCGGCGGTTGGGGAGACGCCACGGCGGTGACCCGGCCGATGTCCGTGCGGGGCAGCTGCGACCGAGACGGCCTCGCTTCCTCGCGCTTCGGCGGAGGTTGAGACGGAGGGCGGAGACGTCGCTGCGAGGAGGAAGATGGGTCTTCGAAGACGGAAACTCAGGCCTCGACGGAGCGACTGGATCGTCTCTTCTGCTGGGAACCTGAGCGCTCGAAGAAGGCGGTGACGTGGAAGCGAACTGACTCTGTACGGCATTCGGTGGTTTGGGGCTGGCCTTCCAGGCGATCGGGTCCTGCTGGTTTTTACTCTGACCCTCCCCTGACCTCGATTCCGCGTTGACCTGACCTTGAACTTTGAGTTTATTCGTCGGTTTTATTTTACCGTAGAGTTCGTCTATTTCGTCCAAGATCTCTCTTCTTCGCGTCTTCCTCCGATGATCGCTCCCTCTTTCAAACGCTGTACATTAGCGCCAGCTGGTGTCGGAAGAGCGCCTGACTTCTCCTCGGCAGAGGTCTTTGGAAATGGCGGCGAAAATAAAGGTCGTGCGGGGGGAAAGTCCGATCTCTCGTTTTCCCGAAGGGGCGATAGATTCCTATGAGGTTCGGCAACATAAACGTTGGTGGTCCTCCCAGGAACGCTTTTCTCAGCGCTCGATTTCTGCGTGACTGTGGTTGACAGCGAATACTCTTTCGACGAAGGTGAATAAGATTTTGAGTCGTCAGCAAAAATCAAGCGGTCGTCTCCTCCGCGATATTTGTAAATTTCCTGCGGTGTCTGCGATGAGTTGACTTGCGTTGGCTGAAAAATACGAGGTTTCAATTAGGGGCTGTCCATTAATTATGTCAACAATTTTTGACCCCCGTGTCAACAACTGTCAAACTTTCAGTGACCCCCTAACGAAATTATGTCAAAAACTTTGAATCCCTCCTCTACAAGCAAAAAATATTTTATGCAGCTGGCTTTTATGATAAAATGGAATTATGGAAATTTTTGTAATTTATTGAATTTATTGTAAAAAATGAAATTGTTGCCCTCAGTTCATCTTGACCCCCTCCCACCTGTCTACAAATGTCGAACTTTTTCAAACCCTTCTCCCTATTTTTTGACGTAATTGATGGACAGCCCCTTATACAATTATTTTGCCATTACAGAAATAACAGAATGATTTTCTTCTCCTTCCTTTCCATTTAGTATCGCACCGTCATTGCTAATCAATTCCTTGTTGAATACCAAATAATTTGCGTTGCTGCAAATATATAATTATCATTTTGATTTTTTAGCTTTAAAATTTTCTTTACCCTGTTATCAGATACTAGTAAACAGATTTAATTTCTGTTAGTTACCTTAACTGATATATACTTTCAAAACTCACGGAGAATTTGCTTTTGAAACGGTCCCTCCCTAACTAGACCTAAACCTGCCTTTACTGTAGTAATGTTGCTCTGTTTGGTTCATTAATAATTAATAATAATAATAATAATAATAATAATAATAATAATAATAATAATAATAATAATGATAATAATAATAATAATAATAATAATAATAATAATAATAATAATAATAATAATAATAAATAATAATAATAATAATAATAATAATAATAATGCACTTCTATAGCACCAGTTCTAATACCCAAGGGTATCAACCGATGGTACCTACTTCAAATCCATCCGCAAAAGACCAGGTCATTCCAGAGATCAGTCAGAGGGAAACAGCAAGACAGACTATGGAGGAAAAGCTGATTGAAAGAGACTACTCTCACCGGAGCCTGAAAGACGGCGACTGGTTTCGTGGGAAAAGAAACGTACTGACGATTGTTAACCATTGGGTCAGTTACTCGCTGCTGCTGCCACCTGGTGTGACGTTCGAAATCGCGACTTTTTTCTGTAAAAAATTATATACGAGAAACTGCTGATATTTCCTCCAACGATAGCCGAGTACGAGCGCCAGTATAAGTGGAACTCTGAAATATCTATCGTCAAGAATAGAATATCGGCGTCGATGGAAAATAGATAGATAGATAGATAGATAGATAGATAGATCTATC
Organism: Metaphire vulgaris; assembly: GCA_018105865.1. Taxonomy (NCBI): domain Eukaryota; kingdom Metazoa; phylum Annelida; class Clitellata; order Crassiclitellata; family Megascolecidae; genus Metaphire; species Metaphire vulgaris. The sequence continues at coordinate 3,312,765 of CM030872.1, forward strand.
GATGATAGACAGGCAGATAGATAGACAGACAGACAGACAGACAGAGATAGATAGATAGATAGATAGATAGATAGATGGATGGATAGATAGATGCCGATAGATAGATAGATAGATAGATAGATAGATCCAGGATGGCATGACCATCCAGCTGCCAGACCCTGGGGGACTTGGCTGGAGGGTGAAGAGACACAGTTCAATGCAAAAAATTTGTGTCGATGCTGCGATTTGGGGGAGGGCGGGATTTCTGTGGTTGGGGGAATTCCCCCTATCCGGTCTGTATAGTATAAAACACTGGATGGATGGATTGATGGAGGGATGGGTGAGTGGATGGATGGATGGATGGATGGATGGATGATGAATGGCTTTTTCATTGGCTTGCTGTAAAACACTGTTTTGCCTAAGAGATGAGTAGATGGATGGAAGGAAGGATTGATGGATTTATGAATGGATGGATGGATGGGTTGGTGGATGGATGGATGGATGGATGGATGGAAGCAATTGTGTCGTTTCACCCCACAGTGGCGTGTAGAGAGTGGCCGACGCCCGGGGTCAAGTTGTCCAAAGTACGCCCACCCCACGAGAAAAAAAACGTCATCAGCCCCCTAAAAGGTCTGACAAGCAAAAAAGGTCATCGGGTCAATTTTACGCCCCCCTGGTCTGCGCCCGGGGCCACCGCCCCACCCACCCCCCCTCTACACGCTACTGCCTGCGCATTAACCAAGTCCTTGCCCGGCTGACCACTAAACATCAGCTATACAGCTATATGAACGGTAGACTAAGCGCCTAGGAATATAAGCAGCTACTACACGGTACCTACTCACTAAAGCGCTATAAAATTCACGAGAATATACTTACTTACTTCGATAATATTGCGAATGAAAATAATATTTCAGACTGCGCATAAAATGATATGATGAGTTTTATATGGGAACGGGGCACTGTTTATGAATGTCAGCTCTTGTTTACCGTTAGTTATGTGTGCTTGGAAGAATGCAGGTGACGTATTGTTTGCCTGTTTCGCTGCAAACAAACTTCTCTGGTACTCAGTACCGCCGGCAACTACAAGAAATAAGTACACACGCATACTAATATCTTACCATGGGCACCCGCACATTAGGGCAAGAGAGGTACTTGCCTTCCCCCTTAAAAATGCAGATGTCAATGAATGAATGAATGAATGACCTTTTTTACATCGCCACCTTCGGGCCTTCAGCCTTCATTGATATGTCAGCGCTGTCAAAGCGCTTTTGATTTTGGTTTTTAACTAGCTACAGCGCTAAATAAAATTAATCGTCCTAATAATAATAATAATAATAATAATAATAATAATAATAATAATAATAATAATAATAATAATAATAATAATGATAGTAATAATAATAATAATAATAATAATAATAATAATAATAATAATAATAATAATAATAATAATAATAATAATAATAATAATAATAATAATAATAATAATAATAATAATAATAATAATAATAATAATAATAATAATAATAGCTAATTCATCTTATATATTTCTGGTGTAGAATATCATTGCATACCTGAGCTGCTGACATTTTCCGGTGGTAGAACCAGAGTGGAAGTGCCCCCCATCCGGTAAACTCCACCGAACGTTCCCACGTCAGACATCGTCTGCCTCGGAACGTACGGTGACGTCACGATAACCGATGACGGCGACGATGACGTCATCGACGGCTTATTCATCCACAGGTTCAATGAATTGTAATAGGGAACATGACCGAACGTCTTCTGAGGAGCGTAGCTGTTGCTGTAATAGTTGGGAAAGTCTCCCATGTTTCCGCCAGATGTCGCTTTGACCTGGAAAAATAGAACAATTTCGCATTCAGTTTAAGTAAGCATTTAGTAAGAAATAAAGCGTAATATTGTAATGCAGTGGTGTAGCCAGGGTTTTCACAAGGGGAGTTTGGTTGTTGGCCGTGACCAACTTTAAAAGTCTTGACAAGCCCGGATATCCATCAGGGGCAGGGTCGTAGGGACGTGGGGAGGGGGGTATACCGGTATATATACCCTATATACTCCCTCCCCCCAAATCCGACTACCTAGAAAAATTTTTTATTGGTTAGTAGCCGTTTTGTTCACATGTGGGACATTAACATGTGTTTTGATTTTGAAATAGCATTGATTAGTTAAGATTTTTACCCCCTCCCCCCACTCCCAAATCAAATTCCTGGCTACGCCGCTGAGTTCAGTCACATGTGAAAAGATGTTTGTTCCGTTTCTTGACGTTGAAGATGGGTGTCACTTGACAATTAAGCCTAATGGGGTCAGTCATGGCCGACCACGGAGACATTAGCAGCGAATTTGGCCGATTGATCATGTAAACAAAAGTCCTAAGTTTTTAAAATGTCTAGTGTATATCTGCTTGCCAAGAGGCCAAGTCTAGATTTAAGGAAGAAGTAAAACGAAACCCCGCTGTCTTTGTTCACAGATTCAGCGGTCAGCACAGTGGTTTGCACATTGTTGGGAGTCAGTATATATATATATATATATATATATATATATATATATATATATATATATATAATATATATAATATATATAACATATAGGCCTATAATAACTATATAATAGCAGTCTGAAACCCACTGGTTTGGGTTGCATAGGTGCGATTATTCGTGCAATTAAGCCTTGCGATTAAATGCAATTAATAATAAAATATAGTGTAGTAATATAATATAATATTTGTATTATGTACGTCTGATATATACAAATTTTACACTGGTTTGGGTTTTCAGCTGTTTTGTTATTTAATTACATTAAAATCCTGCGATTATTCGGAAGGCATCATAATAATTATTGACTCGGTTATGCAATTAAGGCGGCGCACTATGCGATTAAATGGGATCCACTGTATTATATAATAAAATATAGTTTGATTTAATTTTCATAATTTAAAGGGAGCTAAATATAAATATTTATAGTAGCAAGTATTAGATCAGTATATATATATTTAACTTGAAGGTGTATACACGGAAGTGATGGGCTCATTAGATTAGATTAAAAGACGGAGATTAAATTAGATTAGATTAAAAGACGGGAAGAAGGCACTGAGGCGAATGAGGAGCTATATACAGCCGAATAAATAAGACTTTATAGTAGCAAGATCAGATAAGTATGTCCTATACACATCTAACCCGAAGGTGTCAAACACCGTAGTAACGCATATGTATCAGTTGACATCAGATTAAAAGACGGAGGAAGGCACTTGCTTAGACGAACGAAATGTGGAGACGGGCCGAAGGACATCAGAGGGTGCCAGGAAGAGCGGGGGCACCAGAGAAGCAGTAGAGGGCGATATAGATCGAGAGAGGGCAGTCGGAATTGGGTCTTGATCCGGATCATCACCGTGTTCGCATAAATCGCGGAAACAATCTCACGGCTTCAAATCAAAGCGCTTCACCATCCATACAATGGATAAGTTTGTTGTTAAACGTCGTAAGCTGAATATATCGACAACCCTGAACAAACTGTAAGTACTTCGGATAATACAACATCTGCGCAAAATTCCATGACTGTAGAACTAGGACTATACTACGAGAAACTAACCGTTTTGTTTTGCTGGTCGACACTTCCCCGAGTTGTTTTTCTCCACACATTAAAATCCTGTAAGATTATCGATTTTGACAATCTTCTCTTTGACTTCCGTATAAGCAATCAGATGGTGTCTGAATGACAGACTTTTTCATTTTATGTCAATTATTGACTCACGGGTTTTGATTCCTTTTTACTCGTCAATCCAAGACGTACCGTACTACCGGGGACATAGAAAGGTCAGAAATTATTCAAGGGGGCTTGGGTTAAAGTCCCCCAAATTGATTTTTAATTTTTTGAGGCGTCGTTGGGCATCCACCATTTTCTCAGCTAAAAAGTGAGGTGATAACGCCTGGTCAGGATTTTTCCAAAGCCACGGTCAAAACCAAAACCAACCCCTTCCGAAAATGCCACTGATTTAGTTAGGCTCAGCGCCCCGCATTACTATATAGCAAACGTTCCTTTTATTGACTTCCGCCGCCTAGATTCAAAATTGTTAAATTGACTTTGGCCTCCGGGCATCCACCATTTTCTCTGTACTTTTCCATCATAGTTCCAGTCTTCAATGTTAAATCACGTCTCTTTTCCATCATAGTCCAGTCTTGCCGTTTCTCCACTGTAATGTAATGTAAGGTACTGCAATAAGTAATGTAATAGTGTGATTCAAATTGGCTTAGGAGGCCAAGAAAGCCTTGGATTATCCCCCTTAGATTGCTCTCCCAACGTTTCTGAATTTGAAATTTCCGGGGGGGGGGAATTCTGCTAGAGGCTGCTGTTAGTCCATGTATTATGCCAAATTTTCCGGGAAGGAATTTGAAATTCCCGGGGAGGGCAATTCCCCCGGAAACGGCCTAGATTAAACACTGGCGCCATAGAAGTTCATTGATTGATTGTGTGAAAACCACTGTGACCGTTGTGATTGATATTTGAAATTATTGGTCTTAACCCCGACTGACCAGAGTCCACACACTTCGCTTAGGTTAGGAGCCGAAGATGGCAGAGTGGTTCGTGCGCTGGAGCGGTAGGCGAACAGAGCGAGGTTCGAGTCCCGTTAGCGCTTTAACACGGGCAGCATAGTTAGCCATTTCAACGGTAAATTAAGCGCCGAGGAATATCCTAAGCCAGTTAACACGGTACACACATTTGGAAGCGCTATATAAATTCGCGAGATTTTACTCATTTAAATGCGAGAAAAGTTGTCTTACCGTATATGCGACAAGCGATTTTCCTGGCAAAAACTGTTCAGGTAACCTCAACGTCGAATCCTTAGTTTAGCGCACCTTTAGCTTAGATCAAAGGCGGATCGGCTACAGATGTTGCCGCTGCTTTTTCTCCACCACGCCCAATCGAAACAGCTCATAATAGTAACGTGCGAGTTGAACTCCAACGCCCAACATTTACAAACCCGCCTCTCCGCTCAAGCGCTACGTCTTTGTGTGAAAGAGCCTTAAAAAGCCAACGCTGAAATTTCAGGTGTTTGTCATAGACGAGGCGTGTACATCTAAAAAGTCACGCTTCGCTGAACAGCACCCCGCCCCCCCCTACGAGCAGTCGTGCCGTCGAGCCGATAGAGGGCACGACTACAGCAGGGGCTTTCCTGTACATTCCCCTCCCGCTGTCACGTGTTCAATCCGCTCGAATCATGACGCCTCGCCTGACAGAACAGGCAAGAGAGTCCGAAATCGTGGCCAGCCCAACTGATATCTTACCTTCATTGCGGAGCGTGTGAAGTCGACCGTAACGGCGGCGTTCTCGTATTTTTCACCAAAGGTATCGTCATATATTTATACAGGTGAGGTCTACCTGTATTTATTTTCTCACTGATGACCGATGTCTTTTGTCACGTGATTAATATGAGCAGGAGGAGCAAATCTGCTTTTGAAAACGATGAAATAAAGTTATTTACCCATGATTGTTTATCCTTGGTTTTCATTAACATTTGTGCAAACTTGGATGAAAACGTAGGGCCCAACCCTACAGTTACTTCCCCTTTCCTATGGTAAAGATACACTCCATAGGCTCAGCGCCCGTACGGAGAACCGAAGGGTTAGCGCCTTCAGTTTTACATGGCAACGGCTGAATGAGGGCGGTTGCCAGCCTTTCCCTCGCAGGGACGTCATTTGGGGGTAGGGGGCCGTTGCCCCCCTGATTTTTAGGGAAAAATTTTTTCGCCAATGTTTGTGTTATTTAGTTTTTACATGTAAATTGGCTGGCTAAAAATAGGTCAAAAGACACTGAAAAGCAAAAAAGGTCATCAGCCCCTAAAGGAGGGTGTGATGTCGAGTAATCTGAAGTGCCTAATCGTAAAAAAAATCCGAGAAGCAAAAAAAGGTCGCCAACTTTTTCGCAAACTTGTCAGGTCGAAAGTGTTTGCCCCCTGAAAACCAGTGAAATGACGTCTCTGTTCCTTCGCCGCCTTTCCTTCCACCGAGTTAACACCCGATGTACTCCATTCACAGCTGAGTCGACTGGGGCGCTTGGGACAGAAACAATCGAAAAGTTGTTTTATGCCGCGGCCGGGAGTTGAACCTCGGACCTCAAGATTGGCAGACCAGTGCGCTAACCACTGCTCCACCGCGCACCCTTCTTGCCATATGGTGGCCTTTAAAAAGTGAAGGTGGGGGTTGTTCGAGCCTAGAGGCCCGGTAGAAGTTCAAGTCTATGTTCATAATCTCTGATGATTTTTGCATGTAACGCACTGAACCGGTTAAAATGCCTTACACAGCAGAAACATAGCATTATGTCAAGCAAATATAAACAAAAGTAATTTACAAAACAAGAGAAATACAGAAGATCTTCGATATATCGTACTCGGTTATAACGTACCGCAATGTACGGTACCGTGTGATGCACCACCGTATTGGATGGCATTGGATATAACGCACCTCGAATATAACGTAGTAGATTTTACAGGCCCGCTAAGTACGTGTTAACGAAGTTCTACTGTATTTGGGAAAGTCAAACAGTGTGCTTGCGTGAGAAACGCATGGCATCACGTGACACGTCTGCTATCAACGTGAGTTCTACCAGTCAGGGTTCTGTATCCATTGGACTCTTGGTACGCAGACCGTGACAAAGGCGTTTAACCGCCTTGCAAGAGCCTACACCAAGATGAACCCAAAGGCAGGCGAGTTTTTGGATATTCTGTCGGTCTAAAGGTTCAAAGACATGCTAATCATGACCAGAGGCGTAAGCTCCCCTGTCGACCCCAGCAGCTGCGAGAGATTAAACACAGCAGAGCCTCTCGTTATAATGTACTCAATGGTTTCGTAAAATTCAATGCTTTATATCCGAGGTACACTATGTATCCAATACCATCAAAAGTAACCGATAGGTACAATCACCTTCCCCTGTAGAACTTTTATCAGCTTTGCACAAACCACACGAAGCTTTATAGACTACTGGAATGATCTGCATTAACCCCTTAACTGGGGACCGCAGATATATCCGTCCAATTTACATTTAGTTACGTACAGTTAAATTCACGGTTAAGGGGTTAAATAAATGTCATCATTATTATCTCCACCATCACCACCACCATCATCATCATCCTAATCATCATCAGCAGCAGCGTCATCATCACTACCACCACCACCACCACCACCACCATCATCATAATCATCATCATCACCATCATCATCATCATCATCAATCATCATCATCATCATAATCATCATCACCAGCAGCAGCATCATAACCGTCATCGTCACTATCACAACCACCACCACCACCACCACCACCACCACCGTCATGATTCTTGTGCACATTGTCCGTAGGTGTCCAATGCTTTTCAATGTGGTTTCTCCACAATTGTATATCCTGTGTCACGTGGGATGCACGTGGAATGTCCAACTGGTTCCAGTCACCAACGTTGTCCAGCCATTATTTCATTTGTCGTCCTTTCCTTCTTGTTCCTTCCGTTGTTCAGAACAGTTGGGGTTTTCCTTATGTTTTCGATTTTCCTACAATCGGCTTATATAAGACTTATATATATATATATATATATATATAGATGCTTAGATATATATATATATATATATATATATATATATATATATATATATGCATATGTGCCTATATAAGCCTAGACTTATAATTGTGTTTCAACGTTCTTCAACCATCTTTCCTTCCTTATAAGATTCGTGATCGAGAAGCAACAGCAACAAGCAAGACAATTATAAGGTACAGACCACACAGTTGAGATTAGTGGCGGCTCCACACGGGGGTCCGGGGCCCCCGTGCCCCCCCCCAATTGAATACCTGACTCCCCAGTGGCCCCTGTTGGGACCCTATAATTACTACTACATACATACTATCAACAAATGGTTGCCCTATGCTTAAAAGTTGCCACCCTAACACCCCCACTTGCCAAATCCTGGTGCCGCCACTGGTTGAGATCAACCATAAAACTAGCACTAGCTAAATCCGGATTAATCAGTCGATATTTTACAACACTCGAGACGAAGAATATAGTCACGAATCTTTCAATGATATTGGGTACAAAGTCGTAACGTTCGAGTCTTGGAGACAGTAATGATCCGTGAAATGATGAGCAATCCACAGTAAAAGGAAATGTCGGTTTTACGGCATCCCTGCGTCAACCGTTCGACTGAAAATTCTGGCGAGTTATTAGCATACCGTTCGTTGTCACGTCCATTGCCAGATAGGCCTACATCATACATGACAGCATTGTAGTGTCACTCTGTGGGCTCGCAGCACGTGGGAGAAATTGGCGGATTAACGCCGTCAGTATTTCACGGCATCGGCCGACATGGGGGCGATCGAAAGAAACGATGTTTCGTCGCCTTTACCAGGGCGCGATTTGCGCGGGGAGGAGGGGGGTAATCTCCCCCCACTGCCCAACTACATCCCCCTCCTGCTACATCCCCCACTGCTACAGTTTCCAACAACTACATCCCCCCAAGCTCGACATATTCTCCCCCACTGCTCCAGGTCACAAATCGCACCCTGGCCTTTACCCCATAGCGGGAAATAAACCAGGCTTTTAGAAATAAAATTTAGCGTTTACAGGTTTTAATGTTTGGCGTGTCAACACCAATTAGCCATATTTTCTATATTCTTGTCACCAGGGGCGTAGCCAGGAACATGATTTGAAGGTATAATGTGATTGGGGCGGGGTATAAATCTTTAAAAAACTTTAAAAATCTTTTAAAAACACATTAAAAATTTTAAGGTAGTTTCAATTTGGGGGTATATATACCGATCTACTTCCACCCATCGCTACGCCCCTGCTTGTCACGTAGAATGTGTGTTCTGCTGTCTGCCAAGAGAATAAAACATTTGAACTTAAACTTAGCATGATTGAAAGTGGCTTAGGAGGCATTACTGCAGATGTGAAAGTCACCATATTAACCATGACCATTGTGTTAACATGTGTTTTGCCCCTCCTGGAAAAATTTCTGCGGGCGCCCATGGTGGAGGGGATGAATGAATTCATAGAAAGTTGGTGGGGGGTGAAAATAGAAGGAAAACATCAATAAACTGTGCCGAAAAAGGCTGAAAATGGGAATTTTAGCCTAAATTTTACTACACTTTTACTCTTTGGCACCCCACTGCCTATAGGTAAAGGGAGAAACCGAGATTTCTTTAGTGCTAGAGTAGTAGACAATCGGAGCGAATTACCAGCTACCATTGTGAATGCATTTCTAAGTAACTTAAGTATAGGCTACAATAGGCCACTAGGGTAGGTCTCTATATGCTAGTGTGATTTTTATATAGTGATTTTAGTACAAAAAGGATCGTTAAGAATTGAAATTAAAAATACTTAGCGCGGTTTTGCCAGTGTACAGAGAATTGTGTTGTTTCTTGTGGAATCAAAGATATATAACAGCGGTAGCGGACAAACGGAAGTTGAAATTATGAACAGTCAGTGGATTTCAGCAATTTGGGAGGGTATAAATATTTTGAAAATTCAACTACCACATAAACCATAAGGTAGACTGATTTTTTGTGTGTGTGTGGGGTATATACCGATATACTCCCCTGGCGACAGTGGGTTTTAGCAAAGTGGAGTTCATACTAAACCATTTAAAACCCAATTGCTGCTTATATTATGTATTATAAACAATTACAAACAAAAATAGGCCTACTTTCTTAATTCTACCGGCATTTGAGGTTTGTTGGAGGCAGTGGCGGCTCTAGGATTTGGCAAGTGGGGGGCCGTTGGGGTGGCAACTTCTAATCATGGGGGCCAACCATTTGTTGTTTAATGTGTGTAGCATTAAGCATAGGGTCCCAACTGAGGGGGCACTGGGGAGAGCCAGGCACTCAATAGGGAGTGCACGGGCCCCCTTGGCCCCCCGGTGGAGCCGCCACTGGTTGGAGGCAAATATGTGGTTATTAATTGACAACGATATTAAAAAATTACGCCATTCTTTGTTTTTTTCGAGTTCTAGAAGTACCCTTGAAGTCAATTGACACCATAAGCCATATGTTGTGTAATGCAGTTGGAATTTCAAACCAATTTCATCTTTAAACTGTGTTCGGGTCCATGACTAGGAACAGAGACGGCTTCACATGGGGGGCCCCTTCCCCCATTGAATGTCTGCCCACCAATGGCCCACCACACTTCTGTGCACTCATTCAACGCAACCAGATGAATCCAGGTCTATAAAAAGTTGGCCCCTGTGCTTAGAGGTTACCATTCCAACGACGCCCCCCCCCACTTGCCAAACCCTGGAGCCACCAATGACTACGAGAAAATAAAACCAATATAAGGAAACGCAATGCATGGATTACGCCTACGCCATGATCCCATTCCAATATTATTATTATTATTATTATTATTATTATTATTATTATTATTATTATTATTATTATTATTATTATTTTAATAGTGTACCTAAACAAGGATAATTAATTGGTTCGTACCTATTTTTTGTCACTTTTTGAACATCTTACCCATCTTTTAGCAACATCAAAACAGCCTGTCTTTATATAGCGCAGTTTCTGCACTATCCAAAGGTTTCAGAGTATCACGAGATTACGGTTTGGCTGACATGGATATGTTCCTCTTTTTAAAACCCATCATGATTTAGACCAAACCCAACCCACGAAAGCAATAGGTTTACTTGACCCAACCAAACCCAACCCAACCCAACCCGTAATGCATTACGATTTCTTAAACCGGTTATTGACCGTAGAAAACCAATGAATAAAATAGGTCCCGTGACCAGCCCAACCCAACCCACCATTAACCTGGAAATCTCTGACCCGACCCAACCAACGGGTGGACCCCGACCCACGTCAGATGAGATGAGGTTCCGACGACGGAGACTGAACGTTGAGTTTCTTGTGGGACTTCGATTTACCGCGGACTTCCGGCGGAATCGAACTGTTTCCGGTTCCGGTTTTCGGCGTCGGCGAGACCGGAGACGCCACGTCAGAAGTGGACAGGGCAAAAAGATGGCGGAAAAGCCTTTCTTGTTGATCGTGTCGTCCGTTCGGAAGATCACGACCAGTTCGTTGCCCCTGGAGACGAACTCTTCGGGAATCTACAGCAGGAAATAGCGCAGAAGCAGTTTGCATGTAGGTAGGTAAGTAAAATCTCGTGAATATACATATAGCGCTTTCGAAAGTAGTACCGCAGTAGCTGCATATTTGAAGGGCTAAAGGGCTTAGTCTATCTTGAAGTAGCTATTATTATTATTATTATTATTATTATTATTATTATTATTATTATTATTATTATTATTATTATTATTATTATTATTATTAAGTGAAACTTCCGTGGAAGGCCACTGTGTTAAATCTCTGGAGTTATCATCATTATCATCGTCGTCATTATTATTATTGGAACATCATTCTTTGCTTAGTTTTGCGATCATTTAAAATTTCTCTGATAAGTTGACCAGAACATCACCAACGTTTAGAAAATCCTATTACATTATCACCCAAAGCCATCAGAACCAGACAAAAGCCGCTAGATAAGAGACCGATTAGATAAGACCGATAGATAAGAACGACAATTAGGATCAATAAATTAGATCCATAGATAAGACCAGTGGCGGTTCCACGCGGGGGACGAATGGGGATGCATCCCCCACCGTTCTTCCGGACTTTCTTTCTCTTGTGAAACCTATTTTTTTGGGTAAAAGTCGAGTAAAACTAACCGGGAATGACCTTTTTGCTTGTCAACCTATTTTTCGCTAAAAGTGTAGTAAAATGAGGGATAAAATTCCTTTTTTCCAGCCATTTTCGGCAAAGTTTATTGATTTTTTCCTCCTATTTTCATCCCCCCACCAACTTCCCATGAATTCATTCATCTCCCACCAAGAAATCCTGGAACCGCCACTGGATAAGACCATGTAGATAAGACCGATAGATAAGATTTCCTGCCTTTGTAGCCCCCCAACGGCCCCCACTTGCCAAATCCTAGAGCCGCTTTCCAAGAAACGTTTCTCTACGATTTTTTCCAACGTCACGAAATTCGGAACTATCGCCACTGGATAAGCCAATAATAAGACCAATATGATAATGGATTTCAAAATGACCTTTGACCACCGGGTCATTGTCAAGAAAATTTTTACGATTTTTTCAACGTCACGGATTTCGACACTATCCAGAACTGTTCAACAGACGACTCCAATAGTAATTAATCTATGGCCGTTTCCGGCAAAAAAATGACCTTTTGACCACGAAATTCATTGTCAAGTAAATTTTTATTATCTATACGGACTAACAGCATAATAATAATAATAATAATAATAATAATAATAATAATAATAATAATAATTTCCCCTGGCTTTTAAGTGGTTTAGGAGGCTAAGTCCAGGAGTCTAAAACCATTGAACTGTTCATCAAAAGACTCAAAACACACTTCGTAACATTTCGTGCGATTTGCGACCTGGACCCCTGGCATATTGGAGTCGCAGGGTAAAGTAGTGAGACTTTAGCTTTCGCACTGAACAGAGCGAGGGAGTAAGAAGTGATTCCCGAATGGATGGGTTCAAGGCATTCCAGAGGGAGGGTCCAGTCACTGCAAATGCTCAATGCTGAGTAAGGGCAGAGCATGATCTGGGAACAAAAACATTCTTCTGATCAGTGGAGTGGAGCAGGCGATGAGCAGTGGAAGAGGATGAATTGAAAAGCTCAGTAATGTAATGTAAGATGGTGCCTGACCTCGAAGTGCTGCAGAAACAATAATTATACTTGTCATGTATAGATGGACTAACCCGCAATCGGTTTCCTCTTCCAGTTCGAACGTAAGAAACCGGAATCGAACCCGGAGCGCCTCGTCCTCTGCTCTGATCCGCCACGTACAGTCCTCCTTGCTTTCGTAGTTGTGGTCTCCGAACTTGGCGTGCGAGAACAACTCGGACTCTTCGCTGGACGCTATCAGGGCTCCACCGCAAACTATACGCAATCAGAAAGTCCGTATCCAGTGTTCTATCCAGACTCAAAGCCTTGGGCAGTGTTTAATCTAGGCCGTTTCCGGGGAGAAAATTGCCCTTTTCTCCCCCGGAAATTTTAAATTCCCCCCGGAAAATTTGGAATACTACATGGACTAACAGCGGCCCCTAGCAGAATGTCCCCCGGCTTTGTCAGTTTTCCCCCGGATTTTTCAGTTTCCCCCCGGCTTTTTCAGTTTCCCCAGGAGTCCAGGAGTCTAGATTAAACACTGGCCTTGGGGGGGGATTGACTTGGCTGGAGGGGAAGATGCACAGTTCAATGCAAAAATAATTTTTAGTGCTGCGATTTGTGAGGGGAGGATTTGAGGTTTTTTTTTTGGGGGTCTCCCTCCTAACAGGCCTGTATAAAACACTGTCGTATCGGTGTCAACTGATGCGATAGCCTCGGTCGGTGACACTCGGTTCAGTGTCGCCTATATAAGGGCCCATCCATATAGTACAGTGGTTCTTATACTTGGACACCTTAGGGCACTACAGGGGCGTAGCGACAGAGTATATCGGTATATATACCCACAAAATTCAGGCTATCTTAAAATTTTTAATGTGTTTTTTAAGATTTTTAAAGTTATTGAAGATTTATAACCCTCAAATCACATTATACCCATAATCAAATTCATGGCTACGCCCCTGCTTGGGGGCACTTGGGGGATGTTGTTGGGTTACTCAGAATGATCCTGGAAATAAAGTCTGTATTAAAGACCTTTACTACAATGCACAGTGTACAGATACTGTACTTTAGAAATGTTTGTAAAAAATTAGTACAATTTCTAATTTTTTACAAACATTTCTAAAGTACAGTATCTGCACACTGATTAGCCTCCACAAAGATATGAACATATCCACAAACAATGTCATCGACAAATTCTCTTCCAGCAATAGAAAACTCGATTTTGCACTATGGCTTTGTACAACCATGCATACCAAAATGGCTTTTATATACATTGTCAATTCTGAACATTATATTTTATAAATCAAATCTACAGATTTCTTCTAAACCGTTTACATAATAATTCCTTTGACAATTCGATGGATCCTCCTAGAAATTCATCGCTTCCCCCCCCCAATAAGAGTTCTTGGAACCGCCACTGTCAGTGGCGGCTCCACAGGGGGTCCAGGGGGCCCGTGCCCCCTATTGAGTGCCTGCCCCCAGTGGCCCCCTGTTGGGACCCTATACTTAATACTACATACCTAACAACAAATGGTTGGCCCCCGTGATTAGAAGTTGCCACCCCAACGGCCCCCCACTTGCCAAATCCTGGAGCCGCCACTGCACTGTGTCTAGGCCTATGCACATACCTGAGCTGTGCTTAATGGAAAATCCCCTTTTCTGTACTGAGGTATCCGAAGAGAATTTCATGAACAGTTGTCTTCTGGTCGAGATGACTGGTCCGGGCGGAGTGTATCCGCAGAGGTTGGCCAGACGCCTTGAGTCGTCCCCTGGACCGTCAAAGATTTCCAAACGGTCGTAAGTGCAGTCGGCATGCGATTCGATCTCAAACTCACTAAACGTCTGTACAAGAAATAATAATAATAATCATGCACTTCTATAACACCAGTTCTCAGTGGCGTAGCCTCGGGGGGGGGGGTTAAAACGACGAAAAATTTTTACATGCTTTTCCATACATTTTTCATTTTCTGCCGCGAGTTTGGGGTCACACCCCCTTTGGCTATCTGCCAATTGAAAAATTTCTAAGTACTAGAGAAAATAGAACAAATTAGAAAGAATACGAAGGTGACAACTTTTTTTGCTTGTCAGCTCCTAAAAAAGGAAGAATAAGAAAAACATTTGGAAAGTTTCGTCACGTTCGAAACCAAACCCTCCCCCCTTCCGGGAATCCTGGCTACGCCACTGCCAGTTTTAATACCCAACGGTATCAATCGATGCTACTTCAAATCCGTCAGCAAAAGACCAGGTCATTCCAGAGATCAGTCAGAGGGAAACAGCAAGATCGACTATGGAGGAAATGCCGATTGGAATAGATGTGTTTTAAGCCTAGATCTGAAAATACTCAGTTTATTGGAAGACCTGACAACCAGAGGGAGAGAGAGTTCGAGAGTTTTGGCTCAGAAATAAACTTTAAGCACAGTTCAACTAAATATAAACGAAAGTGCTATTTAGTAAAATCTGAAAACCATTCGTTTTTTTTGATTTCAGCTTGAAAGAGTGACAATAGACGGATTCAGCTGTAGTTGAAGTCAATCAAGTTCTCAGACACAATTTCTTCGCTTATTGTTACATCTCCACAAGGTTTTTCTATCGAAACCAAAATGATTTCTCTTCAAAAAGTCATTTCCTCCAAAGCCGTAGCGTCCCAACCATGATGACCCTTAGCATAAAATGACGCAGTCTTCACTGTTTATTCTAGGCCTTCTACGTTGTTTAAAAATTCTACTCCCCCCGAAATTTTTATATGTTGGCTTGGGAGATGGAAATTTTCCCCCTCCCCAAAAATAGTTTGACGAGGGTTTTTTTGGGAGAAAAATAATATAAGGATGACCTTTTTTGCTTGTCAAGGTTTTTCGAGAGGCAAACTTTGTCTCCCTAAACATTTCAACCCCCCCCCAATGTCAAGGTGGCTAGAATAAACACTGCCCAGTCTTACTGAGACCCGCCTTTTGGCCATAGGCCATACTTACTAGGTTAGTTTCAAAACTAGTCTAAGCGCCTAAGAATAAGCAGCTAGTGCCAGCTACTATGGTTCTACTCACAAAAACGCTATATAAATTCACAGGAGTTTACATACTTACTAGGTTAGTTAAGTGAACCATCGGCCATTTACCAGTTTTATCCTGTGTCCAGCTGTTGTAGTGAACTTCCAGATGCAGTCTGATTCTTTCGGGTAATAGTCAGGCCAGTTGGGACTGTTAATTTCCCCCATCGGGCGAGTGACTTCATGTTGACAACTGCCTACAATCATCAATATATATATTTAATTCTAAAAATTAAATTTGAAGTAGTGACAATAACGTAAGTTTCAAGCGGTTTAGAAGGCGTTGGGCCCGTCGAGAGAAATTCCGGGCCCCTGGGCAGAGTAATCGCGGGCCCCTAGAAGTTTTAAAACAACTGGCGATGATCTATTCTTGCTTGTCAGAATTTTCACGAGCGTTGGACGAGCAAATTAAGTGACAAAAAGCTCAAAAAGAGGTGAAGCCGCTTTTAAAAATTTGCCTGCTTGACTTTTCACGACGTTTAAGAATAAATAGACCCAACCCCCACCCCCAACCTTTCAGCGTGTTCAGTAATATACAGTATCCCATGTGCTAACATTTTGCAGACACGCCCGGGTCCCTAGGCATCTGCTGCCTGCCCTGCTTCCCTCTCTGCGGGCCTGGGAAGCATTAGCCGCTGTGAAACCACTATAATTATGGGGATATGCGTGTATGCGTACTGGTGTCACATATTCTGGAGACCTGGCTATGCACGCCAATACCATCTGCAATTAATTATGTCAATCACTCTACTCAGAAAATGGAATTAGCATTGTATTAAAGTCAATTCATGCAGAAGAAGTTAATAATGCCTTTAAAATGAAACTAAGGTAAGTGAAATTAATTATTCTGACTGTTTTACAGGCTAGGAAATAATAATAATAATAATAATAATAATAATAATAATAATAATAATAATAATAATAATAATAATAAATAATAATAACAACAACAACAACAACAATAAAACTGGAATCAATGAATAATAAAGGCAATAGAAATAGTAATAATAATTATTAATACTAAATTAATAGTAATAGTAATAGGAATAATTATTATTATTATTGCTATTATTATTCATTGATTCTAATTTATTATTATTATTATTATTATTATTATTATTATTACTATTATTATTATTATGTGTTCGGTATTTTTCTGACAGATCTTTAACTATTTTCTAGTTTTGCTGACTATATTACCCAAAAGCTTCCAGTATTAGGCCTAAGTTTCACATAACTTGTAAACCAATCAAATTACTAATTTCAGAAATCGGTTGTCGTTATAATAAACGTGACATACAGTATGCCTGCATGATAAAAAATAACTGCCATATTATGGCCTACTTTCTTTGCAATCATGTCTATTGTCATGCAGTGTGAATCCGCTGTGACAGACACAATGATAGCTTCCCACTGTGTTCTTGCATATGTGCTGACATCCGCCGTTTTCAACGGCACACTCGTCACGATCTGAAATAACGCCATTAATTAAAACCACGAAAACTATATTACACTGTGAGGCAATAAAAAAAACGCACACCACTGTAGATGTTGTCCATAATTTTGGCAAATGTAAACAGATTTTCAAAATGTTTTCACTATTTGACTCACAAATGAATGGAGGACAATGTAATATATATATATATATATATATATATATATATAAATTATAAAAAATATATATTTATCAAATAAAAACCTATTATCAACTCTCCAAAAACAGCCCGACAAGCAAGTAAACATCACACACTCCACACACACACACCCCCTCAGGCCTGCATATATATATATATATATATATATTTATTTATTTATTTATTTCGCCCTTAACGTGATTTTATTGCCACACAGCGTATATCCCACTGGCAATGTAAGAGTAGCCTACGTTAATCCAGTGCTTTTTTCTAGGAAAAAAGGTTTGGAAACTCATTTCACATCTGTTTTGCCGTAAGAAGCATATCATAGACATTAGCAGAATGACAGTACTTGGTCTGTTTTTATACACTGTACGTATGTAGATCGTTGTTTTTAAACTGTAATTTACGCTGTTCCCGAGCATTCCCACTGAAAAAAAGATACACATTTGAACACAGCCAACCGTTAGTCGTAGCGAAAAGTTCGTTCACCCATCCAAGTACTAACCCTGCTCGATCTATTTTTCCAAGAGTCGACTGAATCACGTCTGAACCAGAGATGTCAATAAGTCCATATTTTAGAATCCAATCCAACCCATCAAATCTCCAACCCAACCCATGACAGTAACAGGGTTACTTGACCCACCCCAACCCACCGTAACACATTACAATTTCTTAAACCATGACTTAGTTTCTGACCCAACCCAACCCAACCCAAACCAACCCATGGACCTGGGATATTTTACACACCCCCATAACAACCCCCCCCCAACACCGCCCAATTTGAGACTGACATCCCCAACACCCACTCCACCCCCAATTTGAACCTGGGATGACCTTTTTTTGATTGTCAGGCTTTTTCGGCAAGGATGGACCCCAAAATATACAGACAGACGCCCAAATTGATAATCCTAGAAATAATCCTGCCATAGACATCTCTGGTCTGAACGTACTGGCCAGGAATATTTTTAGGATTGTGAATTTGGGGGTGCCGACCTCAAGTTGGAGGTGTGGGGTGTTAGAGGGTGTAAAAATATCCCTGGTACCGGTGGAGAAGACGGCAGAGAAACCGGTCTTCTGAACGGTGCTGTCGGTGACGAAGGTGAGTCGAATGGCGTTGCCCTCCGAAGTGATGGCCTGGGGGAGAGACGATCCGCAGAAAGTTCCGTGCAGTTTGGTGTTCGACTCAATTCCGCTCCGAACTTCAACTGAATCGTATTCGCAATCTTGCTGTAAGCATACACACGATATACAGTACACGTATGTATTTGCAACACAACACAATTTGTTGCAGCACAATAAGAAAAAGACAAAAGACATGGATGGGACATATAATGAGAGGAGACTCACTCCTAAGGGAAATAATAGGACAACTAGAGGGGAAAAGACCAAAGGAAGACCACGAGAGATGCTACTTGACTGGATGATGGAAAAGGACTAGAAAGACCTAAAGGAGAAAGCTATGAACAGGAATGAATGGCGAAATTGGAATACAAAACCTGCCTAAGGGCAGAATACGACGAAGAAGTATGTATTTGCATTTAAATGTACTGTTCGCGCATATATGCGTCAATATGGCTATAAATGATAGGCAAGAGAGCGTTGACTTTTTGCTGCAGGTACGAACATCTAAGATCCTGGATGGATGGATAACGTCAAGGAAGATCTGGAAGCAAAGTAGGCCTACATGTCGATTGTTGAAGGATGCAGATTAGCGCAAGATCGAGCGAAGTGGAAATGTTCCGTATCTAACTATTGTCGCCATGCAGGCAGAAAGTGAAGAAGATGATGATGATGATGATGACGAACATCTAAAACTCTCTCTCTCTCTCACCTCTCTCAGTCTGTCTGTCTGTCTCTCTCTTTCTCTCTCCCCAACTCACCATGTCTACCTGCCCATGACTCTGATTCTGTCTGTCTGTGTCTCTCGCTAGTGTCTCTATCTTGCCTTCTCTCTCTCTCTCTCTCTCTCTCTCTCTCTCTCTCTCTCTCTCTCTCTCTCTCTCTCTCTCTCTTTCTCTTTCTCATCTCCTCAGACTGTTTAATAACTGCATCTGCCTCTCTTTCTCTCTCTCCAACTCACCATGTCTACCTGCCTCTGTCTCTCTGATGCTGTCTGTCTGTCTGCCTCTCTCTCTCTCCCTCTCTCGTCTCTCGCTAGTCTCTCTTTCATATAGAATTGTTTAATTGTCTGCTGCCAGTTTCTTACTCTCTCTCTCTCTCTCTCTCTCTCTCTCTCTCTCTCTTCTCACTCTGTCTATCTGTCTGTCTCTCTTTCTCTTTCTCTTTCTCCTCGCTATCTCTGTCTTTGATTGATCTCCTAAATAACTGTGCATCTAAGCACCGCATCTATTCCAGTTGGCGTCCCATAGTGAGATAAGGACACAGCTGTTGCGAATCGTGAGATAACGCTGCATCTTTCCGACATAAGACGGCACCAGAGATAGATAGATCCATCCCCAGAAGACAGTCTTTCTTAGGGATAGATAGATAGTCACAGACAGACAGAATATAAGAGATTCTTCTTCCCGAATGAAGATAACACAGTAAGCATTAGAAGTTAAGGACGGTGCTCAAATGAAGAGACGGCGTTACTTGGGTAAGAGATCTTATCTATCTTCGGTTGTGATGAGCAGAGAAAAGACGGAGTGACGTTAGATAGATAGATAGATAGATAGATAGATAGATAGATAGATAGATAGATAGATAGATAGATAGATAGATCTCTATTTCTCTCTCTCAGACTCTCTCTGTCTCTGTCTCTGTCTCTGTCTCTCTCTCTCTCTCTCTCTTTCTCTCTATCTCTCTCTCTCTGCCCTTCCCGTGGCTACGACAATAAGGGTTTTTTTATACAGGGTGGCGCAAAAAACCCGCCCCAGTCACATTTAAGTTTGCATTTAATATAGTCCGGTTTTTTTGCGCCACCCTGTATATGTTACGACATTTTTAATTAAAAGAGTGTATTGTAGCATTATTCTTAGACTAGTCACATTGTTGCCTTCGAGATCGAAGTGGGTAAAGTTGACGGTGATGCGGTATTGCTTTGGCGCCGCAATCTGCCAGATGCAGTTCTTGTTTGGAGGATAGATGTCGGGAAACGAAGGACTGTGTATCGTTCCGTTAGATGCGTCGTCTATGTAACCTCCGCACGCGTCTGAAATGCGAAGAAATGAAAATTAATAAGTTAATTGAATTTTAAAATAGAAAACAATAATTTCATAATTTTAGCAGTTGCTGCAAATTATATCAACTGAAACAGAAGATGTCAAATTAAATATAAAGAGATTACTAAAGCTTAACGTATATATATATATATATATATATATACATATATATACACGCCTATATATATATATATATATATAGCATACTACATCAACTAACAGCAGCCCCCTAGAAGAATCCCCCGGCTTTGTCAGTTCTTCCGCCCCGGAGTCCAGGAGTCTAGATTAAACACTGGAGTCAATCAGGTAGTTTTCCATCACTTACCTTCGCATCGTTTTCCGTCTGAGTGGAGTTCATATCCGATGTTACAGGAACATCTGAAGGCGCCGAGAGTGTTGACACACATGTGATGACAGCCGTGTTCATCGGTTGAGCATTCGTCAAATTCTGAACATGGAAATTAAGATGAAGATATACTTTAAAAACACTCCAATCAGTGTTTATTCTAGGCCTTTTTGGGGTGGGGTGGGGTGAGGAATTCCCTCAAGTTTTAAAATTCCCCCAAAAAATTGTATATGTTGGCTTGGGGGATGGAAATTTCCCCCAAAAGCGTGGAGAGACAAATCTTGTCCTCTCCAAACATTTCAAACCCCCCCCAATGTCAAGGTGGCTAGAATAAACACTGACTCCAATAATTCTTGGCTTTCCTAGTTTATAAGCATACTGACCCCCATTTTAAAATTGGATACGAACTGATATCCAAAATAATGGAAGCAGTTGACCTACAAGGTATCACTTCTATGCTCGGTAATATTCTTCTGAAAAACCAGTGGCGGCTCCAGGATTTGACAAGTGGGGGGGAGGCGTTGGGGTGGCAATTTCTAATCATGAGGGGGCAACCATTTGTTGTTATGAATGTAGCATTAAGCATAGGGTCCCAACAGGGGGCCACTGGGCCAGGCACTCAATAGGGGGCACGGCCCCCCCGATCCCCCTGTGAAGCCGCCACTGTGCAAAACCGATACTAGAATAGCGATAAATTATGCTGTGAAAGTGAAAGTGAAAGCGAAAATGATATGGAAAGCGAAAGTGAAAGCGGACGCAAATCTGGGCATTGTGTTCCGTCTCACGACAATATATGTTAATACAGTGGATCCCACTTAATCGCATACCGCTTAATTGCATTACCCGCATAATCGCATAACAGCATAAAAACCCTAACCAGTGTTTTGTGTATCAGACGTCCCGGCTATTTGCATAGCCCAGTTAATCGCATAAGCAAGGCTTGCACGGCACCTATGCAATTAAGCGGGTTTTACTGTACCTTTCACAAACGTAGCGGCGAAACCCGCCTTTTGTACGGATCCGTCGGAAACGAATTTGACGTAAAGACGGTTTCCGGTAGACTTGACATCGTTCGGCATCCTGGCTCCGCAAAGTTTTCCCAACAGCGGGGAGCTATCGTCGTTTCCGTCGCGGATTTCCAAGTAATCGTAAACGCAATGATCATGCGCCTCGATCTTCATACAAGCAAAGTGTCAATAATAATAATAATAATAATAATAATAATAATAATAATAATAATAATAATAATAATAATAATAATATGCAAATTCCGTTTACTGTTTTGAGAAGCTCCTAAAGGCACTTAGGCTATTTAACATATCTTATAAGTAACTCCTTTGTAAAGCGTTCTTGACTTTAGCTCCAGTTATGTTACTGCGCTATATAAATTGTCGTGAATAATAATAATAATAGTAATAGTAATAGTAATAGTAGTAGTAATAATAATAATAATAATAATAATAATAATAATAATAATAATAATAATATGAGGGAATCCTATCTAATCACACCAAGTAGATTAGTTTTAAAATTGCATGAAGACCGAATAGCCTATAAGAGAACAAAATCCAATCTGTGTATGTTGTAACCTGGTACTGGTGTCTTCCATTTTTTTTACAAATATAACTTTGGAGACTACAGTCAATCTTTGATACCTCAAAAGATTGGAACTTCAAGGCGACGGTATATCCATCGGATACTTCCAACTTCCAGATACACTCTTTGTTGCCCTTGTAGTTATCCGGATAGTTTGGACTCGACAGCATCCCATTGTCTTTTGTGATATGACCGCCACATACGGCTGCACGGACACACAACCACATTCCACGCACATTCAGTCTGCTTAGAATTTTAACGAGTGGATAGATATTGGAAAACAAGAATATATGAAGAGTACTTAGGGACCATGATATACAGGTATACAGGATTATGAAATATATAAAAGTCCAGTAAATTCCAATGTGTTTTGTTTCGTGACATAGTGACATAGTCAGTGGCGGTCCCACGTGGGGGATACGTGGGGATGCATCTCCCACCGGACTTCCGGACTTTTTTGCTTGTGAAACCCATTTTGGGGTTAAAGTCTAGTAAAACTACGGGGAAAAACTGCGGATGACCTTTTTTGCTTGTCAGCCTATTTTTCGGTAAAAGTGTAGTAAAATTAGGGAAAATTCCCTTTTTCAGCCTTTTTCGGCAAAGTTAATTAATTTTGACCCTTCTCTTTTCATCCCCCACCAACTTCCTATAAATTCATTTCATCCCCCACCAAAAAATTCTGGAACCGCCACTGCATATAGCTGCCTCAAATAAAACATGCTGCAAACAACCTGAACACAAGTGTCTTGGGGGGGGGGTTCTTTCGGCTACACCCCTACCGAGTTTTATCAAGATTGGTCACAATTTGACTAAGTTATAGCCAAAATAAAAATTATACTATATATATATATATATATATACCTGTATATAGTATATACATATACTGTAAATATTTCTTCATTTCTACCTTGGAATTGAAGACGGAAATCAGTGACGATGACGATGAAGGTAACTTACCTTCGTATTTAGCGGAGAAGCCTTTGTAGACACCACCCCCGGATCTCCGGTATTCGATCCACGCCCTGCTATTGGTCGACGTTAGGGTGACTGGTAGTTGATGTCCGCCACAAAATCTACCTAAAATACGTATGGATGGTGGACATACAGCAAACATTTCAAAAGATATAATCGCTGGGCGTTGAGATCTCGAGTCGAAATCATTGGTCCATTTACTACTATTAATGCCATTATTGCTAATGCATGGTTATTAATGAATTTACATAGTGAAGAATCGTAGGCAAAGTAAAATCTCGTTAACTTCTATAGCGCTTTCAAAAGAAGCACCGAAGTAGCTCCTTATTCCTATGCGCTGTGAAGAATCGTTAAGTACAGAGTAAGTAAGGGGCGAAACAATTGTCCAATGTCGTTACTATGCATTGGACAACAGGGTAAAATCAGAGATGTCCATGGGTTGGGTTAGATTGGGTTGGGTAAGACTTTTCCATATTAATGGTAGGTTGGGTTGGGTTGGGTTGGGTAAGAAAATAAGTCATGGTTTAAGAAAGTGTAATGTATTACGGTGGGTTGGATTGGGTCCGATAACCCTATTAATTTACCGGCATGGGTTTTGTTTGGTTGGGTTGGAGATTTGATGGGTTCGGGTTGAACTTGGTTCTAACAAATGGACGCATGGACATCTCTGTGGTCAGATTCAAACCCGCTACCCTCCGGTTGTGTGTCAAGAGTCCTATCACTACTCGGTGTTTAATCTAGACTCCTGGACTCCGGAGGAAAACTGAAAAAGCCGGGGGTAAAACTGACAAAGTCGGGGAAGGGGGAATTCTGCTAGGGGCCGCTGTTAGTCCGTGTAGTAATCCAAAATTTCCGGGGGGAAATTTGAAATTTCCGGAGGGGGGGAAAGAGCAATTCCCCCCGGGAAACGGCCTAGATTAAACACTGCCACTACTCCACCATGCACGTCCCCATCTGGCGCCTATTTTGCCTTCGGTGTGTGCTCTGTAGGGGCCTCTGTACTGACCGAGCGTCGGGGAGCGGACCCAGTGTCCGTCTCGGACTTCGAGATAGTCGACGGCGCAGTTCTTGTTGTCCGGTATGTCGAGCATCGTCAGGACGACGACGATCTTCTCTCCGTGTGTTCCGGAGATACGCCACTGACATATCTCCGGACCCTTTTCCACCGAATTGTCGTTCGGCCACGGATATCCGAACGCTCCGCTCGACTCCTGCATCGTCTGACCGCACTCTGGAGCAAAATAAAACAACGGTCAGGTAGGTAAGTAAGTAAGTAAGTAAGTAAGTAAGTAAGTGTCAGGGTGGGCTTATAGGGTTGCCGTTACAAACTTAAATATTGGGCTAAATGCACGACAGGGATATTTTTACACCTCTAAAACCCCCCCATATAATTATACCCCCACCTATTTGATACCGACACCCCCAACACACACACCCAAGTGATGGAGTCGTGAAATTTGAACTGGGGGGTGTTGAGGACTGAAATTCAATGAATGACAGAAACTGCATGTATCCGATATGTGATTTTGGGAGGGTTGCAAAGTTAGCTGGAGGGGTTCAATCCCCAATCCTCCCCCGGCAACTCCAACACTGCCCCACCCCCAATCTGAGCCAGGGATGAACTTTTTTGTTTGTCAGATTTTTTCAGCAGGGACCGACCCCCAGAATATACCGACACCCCCAAATTGATAATCCTAGAAATAACCCTGATGCACGAAACGAATTAGCCCACAACTGGATTTTCTTTTGCTTTTACGTCTTTTCAGTTGCAATAAAGTAAGTAAGTAAAGTAAAGAAATGTCCATGGGTCCATTTTTTAAAAACCTAATAAACCCAAACCATCAAATCTCAACCCATGCCGATAAAGGTTTAGTAAACCCAAAACACTGTAAATGCATTACAGTTTCTTAAAATGACTTATTTTCTGATAACCCACTTTATTATGGAAAAGTCTGACCAACAGTAGCTGCAATTCTAACGCAACCCTTACATTAACCCAGTTGCATGGACATCTTTAGGCTACTTTGGATACACTCTGAAATTAAGGTAGTTTTAAGGAGGATTTTTGTTCAGCAATAAATTCTTAGTACTATAAAATCTAGAGTTAAATCACATCTGTTTTTTCAGTCTGCCTTGCTGCTTCCTCACTCCTACTCTGACTTATCTCTGGAATTGACCTTACCCAGCCGAGTACTCCACTTAGGCTATAGGAGGCCCGTGGTCCTTTTATTGAGTTTCTGGCCCCCGTTTGAGTGCCCCCCAAAATTCTAGTTGGGACCCTAAGTGTGACGAGAGGGTTTTTATTTTGGAGAGGGGAAAAGAGAAGGATATGACCATATAAGTATTTGAAACAACATGATGACCTTTTTTTGGCCCCCATGATTCGAGAAAAATTATATTATATCAGGATGACCTTCTTTTTTGCCAAAGTTTTTAGAGCCTTCTCGCCCCAAACTGGCCAAACTCCCTAAATGTCAGACAAGGTTGCTATAAACACTGAGCTATAGGTATTTCAACGGTAGATTAAGCGCCTAGGAATAAACAGCCACTACAGCAGGGTTTCCCAAACATTTCGGAACCGCGGTCCACTTCAGCGGTTTTGTAACGTGCCGCGACCCTAAACATAGCATGTAATATCAAAACATGCCTTAGGCCATCTGGCGAACGTTAGTTGAAAAGAATCTTCTGAGTTTTGAGTAATTGGCAAAACAAAAGCTCTGATTCAAAACGAAAATATAGCAAATATATTTGGCAGAATTATTCATATTTTTTGCCAAATAAGACAAAAGGAGAGAAATAAATATTGAAATTTCTTGAAAATTATCATTAGAAAATTTTGCCAGGAACATACCTTTGTTACGCGTCTTAATAATCTTATGAATACGACAAAATCGCTTAACCAATACAATAGGTTCATCACGTTGAAACCCGATTGTTAGTGGAGTTTCAGAGCAAAATGGTCGGAAATCCGGAATACGCTTTCCTTGCGTTATTTCGAAATAAGGTTAAATTTTAAAAGTACTATTGGCCAGGGTTTCCAAATCTTTCTGGAACCCCGACCTTCTTCAGCGGCTTTGTAACATGCCGCGAAACTGCAAACTTATTGTCAACTAAAATTGGATAAAACACTAATCATTTTAATATAAGCCGTGCATGGAGGAATTGCAGGCATATAAATTTCTTAAAACCTAAGCCTACTTCGTGCAACTTTCAAGGCTTGTGACATTGTGGTATTGGTTAGAAAATTACACTTTTGAATCTAATTTCGCGCTACCCCGCGACCCATCATAAAACTGAGTCTTGTGACCCACTTTTGGGTCGCGACCCACAATTCGGGAAACACTGTACTATAGTACCTGCTTTCGAAAGCGCTATAGAAATCCACGAGATTTTTACTTACTTAGATAAATTGGGCGCTACTATCAAATACCGGAAGTAGAGCCCGAGAGAAGTAGAAGAAGAACGGTCGCTCGTTGAGTCACCATGTTTTTAGTAATAGCTTAAACTAACACCAAGATTCGAACGTACGTTACGTCCCAACCCAACCCACCATAACTGTGGAGAAGTCTAACCCAACCCAACCCAACCCACCATAACTGTGGAGAAGTCTAACCCAACCCAACCCAACCCACCATAACTGTGGAGAAGTCTAACCCAACCCAATCCAACCCACCATAACTGTGGAGAAGTCTAACCCAACCCAACCCAACCCACCACAAATGTGGGCAAGTCTGACCCAACCCAACCCAATCCATGTCCAGTGTTTAATCTAGACTCCTGGACTCCGGGGGGAGAAAACTGAAAAAGCCGGGTGGAAACTGACAAAGCCGGGGGGTGGAATTCTGCTAGGGGCCGCTGTTAGTCCATGTAGTATTCCAAAATGTCCGGGGAGAATTTGAAATTTCCGGGGGTGGGGAAATGGCAATCCCCCCCGGAAACGGCCTAGATTAAACACTGCCCATGGCCATCCCTTAGTCCACCTACTTGGACATCGGTAGAGCTTGTTGGCCTGGGTCACATCGCCGGCACTCAGCTTCACCCTCTGTCCGATCTCGTGCCAAATGGAGGCCAGAGACTGTGTCTGGGGGGCGATGGTGTCCAGGTGGGTGGAACGAGCAAAGGTGTTGCGTGCGTAGTGCATTATGCTGAAGAAGTCGTACGCCTCGCTGAGAGAATTCACCTCCGCCTGAGTCAACGTGTTGAAGTTGTACTCCTGTGCTACATACATACCAACGCCAAATCATCGTCAATCAATTGTTCAATCAATTGTTCAAACACTACGTCAAACGAAACGCAAATCAATCAATATTTAATAAATCAATAAATCAAAAAAAAACAATCGGCAAATCAATCATCAATCAATCAATCATCCAATCAATCAACCAATCAATAACTATGTAACATCGGCTTAACGTTCTGAACAACAGGTGGTTTAACGTTAAGTCGATTTTCCAAGGAATAGGTCTCTAAGTAGCGAAAGGACAGCCGCAGTGATGACGACGACGAAAATGATGATGATACGGTCAACAGTGATGATGGAACGGCGACGATGACGATGATGATGATGACAATAAAGTAGTAATAACAATAAAAGAAAAAAGATCGTGAAGAGGTTTTTGCGCCAATCTGAACTATCCTATGGAACATTGGCGTTTCCAGGATTTCTTGATTGAGGGAGGGGATGTGTGAAATTGATTAACTTTGCCGAAAAAGGCTGAAAGAAAGGGAATTTTATCCCTAATTTGACTATACTTTTACCGAAAAATAGGTTGACAAGCAAAGAAAGGGTCATCCGCATTTAGTTATACTAGACTTTTACCCAAAAATAGGGTTCACAAGCAAAATAAGTAAGTCCGCGGAAGTCCGGTGGGGGAGGGTGCATCCCCACTCATCCCCCCCACGTGGAACCGCCACTGCTCTGGAATGCTCTTCACCTCAGTATGCATAATTTAGATTCTATGACTCTCTTTTTGAAACGACTTAAAACTCGTCTCTTTATCTGTACGCAGCAATCACACTGGGAGCGCTTCTAAGCGATTGTTCGTAGTTGGCGCTATACAAATATTACGCTACCTTACCTTGGAATGTTCTTTCATTTTTAGCGCCGTTTAGCACTAAGCCCCAAGACAAGGGAGTTTGCAATTCAGTAGGACTTCGTTATAACGGACCACGAACAACTATTTAGTAGTCCATGAACGGACCCATATTCTGTTACATTGACTTACAATACAAGCCAAGTTCCTTGTAAGATTTTCGCTTGAATTTTTACTCCATAGACATGCAGGTCCAACAAATGTTTATGTCCACTGCAGGCAAAATGATTGCAGTTTATCAGCGGAGAAACTTCTTCAATTAGGAACAGCGTTAGACTTATTGTATTATGTCGTTCTTGCTTTCGGTGAATACGCTGGCGCCAAATAAACCAAAACAAAGCAGGAAATCTCTCTCTCTCTCTCTCTCTCTCTCTCTCTCTCTCTCTCTCTCTCTCTCTCTCTCTCTCTCTCTCTCAGTATGTTATCAGTCGGTATGTCAAGCAAACCTTTGCATCTATCACCACCACCTCGGCTACGATAAAAGCAACAGTGAATGAAACCAGGGCGGACACATATATACTGTATACATATACAGTATATATAATATATACTATATATATATATATATATATATATATATATATATATATATTTCTTATGAAATTCTCATCATGAGAACAACAAAAGCGAGCAAACTCTTCTGAACTATTCACAAAGAAACTAAAAAGCATTTGTTTAATATTGCTTACAAGTGAAACGTCTTAGAGCGACCTTAACTTTGGCCTTAGCTATATGTATACTGTGCAATAAAAGTTGTCTAAATAATAATAATAATAATGATAATGATAATGATAATGATAATAATAATAATAATAATAATAATAATAATAATAATAATAATAATAAATAATAATAATATATAAGCATATACACACATTTAAGCATATAATAAACAGTATATACAATATTGTACATATATAGGACCCTGCTGCATAAATAAAGTAACCAAAAGGTTTTCTTACTGAATTCATGAAACTAAAACACACACAAATACAGCGTTTATTCGTGGAGCAGCATTCGCGGTTCAACTGTGGAATCGCTTTAGAAATAGAACAGATGTGTCTTTAGAATAACTGCACTATATACAAATTACAATAGCAGTGGCGTAGTCAGGATTTCCGGAAGAGTGGGGTTTGGATTTTGGTTTTGACCGTGACCAACTCTGGAAAAATCTTGACAAGCCAAAAAAACGTTATCACCTCTAATTTGTTTGCTGACAAGCAAAAAAAAAGTTCTCGCCTTCTAAAAACCGTTACATTTTATAGCCAAGGGAAGGGGTTTGACCCCAAAGTCGCGTCACTAAATTAAAAATGCATAGAAACTCATTGAAATATTTTGTTTTCGGCAGCCAAGGGGGGGTTAACCTCAAACCCCCTCCCTTGGTTACGCCACTGTACAGTAGTGATATACAGTACAGTGGATGTACAGTAGTGAATGCATACTTGGCATGATGTTTTCGAACAGTATCCGGACGTGGTCGTCGCGGTCGGGTCGTGTGTGTTCGTGCCAGAACCCGATCACGTGACCGAGTTCGTGGACGACGATTCCGAACTTGTCGCAGTTTTTTCCGATGGAGATCGCCTGCGGTCCATTTCCACGTTTACCGACAAACGAACAACAGCTGGACAACAGAAAACAACGGCAACATTTCACACACACGACAACAATTTACGACAACGATGATGGCAACAGCAGCAGCAGCAACAACAACAACAGCAATAGAAGTAGTAGTAGCAGCAGTAGCAACAACAACAACAGCAATAGAAGAAGTAGTAGTAGTAGCAGCAGCAACAACAACAACAGCAATAGAAGAAGTAGTAGTAGCAGCAGTAGCAACAGTATATCAGTGTACTACCACGACTACTACTACGACGACTACTACTGCTATTATTTTCACTACTACTACTACTACTACTACTTCTACTACTACTACTACTACTACTACTACTACTACTTCTACTACAACTACAACTACTACTGCTACTACTATTACTACTACTACTATTATTACTACTACTACCATTGTTGTTTCACAACTACTACTACTACTGACGCCCATGTGGAAGGATTTTGTTCGTGGCCTATGTTGCACTGGGAGTGCAAATGGCTGAAGAGGAAGAGGATCCATCCATAGATCGAGACCAAGAAACGAAAAGGCGCTAACATTTCACCATATTATATGTAATAAACGTTTTTTACGTTTTTTAAATTTTCCTACGTTTTTTACGTTTTTTATTTTTCCATCTTTGCATTTCACCATCCATTAGAGTCTAAACTCCAGACAGATCTCTACATCTTCTTCTGAAATGAAGCCTCGTCATGAATTACGTCAAGTCAGCGAACATTTATTTTAAAAACAAAAGGTAATCTGCTAACGTATCCATAAACCACAATCTCTTTTTTGCTCTTCTAATAAAATAATATAATATAACAAGGTTTAAAGTGGTTCAGTAGGGACTGCCCTGTGTAAGAACCACTGCATTACTACCATTCATCCATCCGCGTTCATTATTCCACGATGTTTTTCCATCCCCGCTTTATCCCCCGAATTTTTCACATGGTTTTCATCTATCCTCGATATATTCCTCCATTCTCTCTCCGCTTAGCCCTGAAAATATTTCCCTCGGAACGTGATCTCGAGAAACTGATATTCAGAGAGAGACGTCGTGAACTGACTATTAAAATAACGGATTTATCTGCATATGTGATTTCTCCTAATGGGAAAGGAAAGTGTCCCGGAATGATAAAGTACCTGGAATCCAAGAGAATAATAATTGGACGTTGAAACGAAGGATTGAAAACAATGCCACGCTACATGGAAACGTCAACACTTACCCCATCCTACCCTCCCAATCCCTCGTGCCATAAGGTACACGGGGCCGAGAAAGGTCATGGGATTCACGCAAAACCGACGAGGGGTCACAATGAGTTCCGATAACATACAGTAGTAGTAGTAGCAGCAGCAACAGAAAGCAGAAACAACATAAACAGAGGCAGCAGCATTAGTAGGCGGGCAATGTGTCCCCTTCCGAAGCATATCAAGTAGTAGTAGTAGTAGTAGTAGTAGTAGTAGTAGTACCTTTTAGTAGTAGTAGTAGTCAATAAAAAGAGGCAGCAGCAAGTAATAATCCCCTTCCGAAGCATCAAATCACTCAAGTAATCAGTAGTACTAGTTAGTTAGTAGTAGTAGTAGTAGTAGTAGTAGTAGTAGTAGTAGTAGTAGTAGTAGTAGTAGTAGTTGTTTAGCAGCAGCATAATGATAGTCGCAGTAAGCATATATTATATCTTTGCAAAATAATCCAGATTCGAGAACGCAGGGACGTGCATACGAGATTCGTTCGGACCCCGCTAGAAAATTTTGCGCCGCCCCCACCCCAGACTTCCACACGCCCCTCCCTATACTGAAGCAGCCCTGGGCCCCGCCACTGCTTACCCGCACGGGCGCTCCGTGAAGACGATGTAGCTGACGTCTTGCGGAGTTCTTTCGGCGAACGTGATACAGGTGTTATTCTCCCAATGTCTCATCGCCTGTTGGAACAGAGCTCGATGGGAACCTGAAATAAGTATAATTATTAGAAGACGCCTTCGACGCTTATATCATAAATTGAGCACGACTGCTTCGTGCGATGGCGTTGCTAGGGTTGGTGTCACCCAGTGCGGTAAACTCGTGGTGTCACCCCTCGACTTCCACCATGGTGGTCCCGCGGGGCGCCGACCGGATGGGGGCGCAAAAATTGAGTCAGCGACATTTTTTGCTCGTCAACAAAAAAGCGGTTAATAATAATTTAAATCACTTTAAATCACGTTATTAATGTTGTTAACCGTTTTTTATCGACTTGGCCAGGGGGCACTGACCAGATGGAAGGGAGCCAAATTGAGTCCGAGACCTTTTTTGCTCTTAAATCGTTTTTTTATTGACTTGGCCCGACGGCATCGACCACTCTATGCACGCCAAAGCAGGGACCTCTTCCAAATCTTCCTTACTAGGCCCTACATAATCGGCTGAGCCTGCTTAATATGCTAATGTATGTATAGTTAACTATCATCGGCTATGAAAACCCAGGCCAGTAAGAAGTGGGGGTACAGGGTGTGCAGAAGCACCCCTGAAAAAATTATGGGTGCACTGCACCCCCTGGAAAATGAAGCTGTTTTTGCTAAGCAAGATTTTTGAAGACACAATAATAGAGGGGATGACTTTTTTTGGCTTGTCAGGATTTTTGAAAAGAGCATGAAGGGAGGGAATCTTTTTTGTCAGATTTTTTATGATTTTTGGCTACGCCCCTGGAAAATACACCCCTGCTAAAAATTCGTTCCGACGGGCCTGATGAAACCCCTGCTCTGTCTGTTGACTCTGTCCTATGCAATTTGAAAATTTCCAATTTCTCAGTTTGGTGTCACCCCTTTTGGTGGTGTCACCTGGTGCGGCCCGCATTCCTAGCGACGCCACTGGCTTCATGCACAGCTGATGAACATTTTCATGCACTTGCAAAGTTAGTTGGGACTTCTTTGCCTTGTGTTTGTCAGCATTAAGTTAATTGTCATTTTAACTAGAATGACCGCGAGAAGTTGTCATAAGTTAATAAAAACACTGACATTTTTTATTGGTATTTTAAAAATTGTCACGATTTGATTTATTTATTTATTTATTGACTGATTGATTGATTAAATGATTGATTTAACCGCAGAATCAGGGATGTTTGTACACCCCCTAAAACCCCCACACTCCCCATTTGCAGACCGACACCCCCCAACACCCCCCACCCCAACCTGAGCCTGTGATGACCTTTTTTGCTTGTCAGGCTTTTTCGGCAAAGATGGACCCCCAATATATTCCGACACCCCCAAATTTATAATCCTAGAAATAACCCTGCATGGAATATCACCTTTACGTCAAAGTGTCTAACATACATGAGTCATGTCAAGCCAAAAAAACTTTTACAGCAGCATGAATACAATTCACATCTTTCTTTCAAGGCTAAAATTACATCTAAATTTCCTCTAAATTACTCTCTGATTCAAGCCAAACGTAACACAGTCAGCCCCAAGTCCTAAATTTACTTTAGATTGCCAAAGTTTATTCCTTTGTGACGTACAGTAGACTTGCTATGGAGGTTTGAAACCAGATATGAAAAGTGCTGACTTAATGGATCGATTGAGTCACTGCTCCACCAAATTGACGTTAGAAACGGCTGTGGCGCACATGTTTTGTTATCCGCTTATCTGGACGGGCCTTCAAAAATATGTTGTTTTAGTCATCATCTGCGACAAATTATTGGTTCCACAAAAATACGTAAATGCCTATAGATCTATACTCGACGCGTACTCATTTCATCGGAATTGTTTTTTCTGCGTCGCTATACCACTTAACTGGGGATCCCGGATATATCCGTCCATTTTACATTGAGTTACAGTCAGTGGCGTAGCCCATTTTACATCGAGATGTTTTCCACGATTTTTGGCGATTTTGGGGTGAAAATATACGGTCATCGACGAAATTTTTTTTCAACCCCTCTTCCGGAAATCCTGGCTACGCCACTGGTTACAGTTAAATACACGGTTAAGGGGATTTTATAAATAAATAAATTAATTAATTAATTAAGCCATTCAGAGGCTGAAATCTTGAAAACAACAAATTTCATGTATCTTGCCCCAGGGGTAATGGACATATTTACAATGAAACAGTGTGGTACCGGTTTTATAGGTCCACTGGGTGTAATACAAATAATAATTATTAAAATTTATTATCAATCAATCAATCAAATCAAATCAATCAATCAAATTTATTTTTTTCTCAACATTTCAACCGTATTATAGTTTATTATATTACAAAGATATGTGTTTTTTTCAGGCCCGTAGGATGTGGGGTGCGTGGGGTGCGGCTGCACCCCTGGAAAAAATTAGGGGGTGCGCCGTACCCCTGGAAGATGAGGCTGTTTTTTGCATGTCAGGATTTTTTAAAAGAAGATAAAAGAAGAGCGATTAGCTTGTTTTGCTGGTCAGAACTTTTAACTTTTAAAAACTGCACCCCTGTTAAACAAATTCGTTCCGACGTTCCTGTTTATTTTTATAATATGTTAACATGATATAAATATTTATCATTTTTGTGTCAAATCTATATTATATTTATTATAAAAATTATTTATCTAATATCAACGTAATGATGAAGAGTGTGAAAGAAAGAGCAGAGTTACAAGTAGAGTGGGAAGTACGCCAATGATAAGAAGGATGTAGCGTATAAACAGACCAGCGACTTCTGTATATTAGTATACAAGCAGCAGGGTAACGAGTCGAAGGTCGAAGGTCATCGGTAGGTCAAGTGTCAAGCGTCGATCGCAGAAGAGGAAACAAGAACGAAGGACGGAATGAAGGTGACGCCAAGGTATTTATGTAATCAGACATGTCAACGTCAATTAGACTGACGCGACGCGACGCGGTGAAACATACGATCTCTCGGTAAACAATCACAATCCAGTGAAATGAGACGAAAATAGGGTGCGGTTGGGGGGGGTAGGGAGGAGGGGTGGGGTTAACGGCTTCTACGGAATGTGCCGCGGCGTGCTATAAGATTGCAGTGCGGTCACGTGTTCTTATGTTATTCCTATGCGCAACATGAAGACAAGAGCTTCTATTACAAGGAGGGAGAGAGAGACATAGACAGAGACAAAGAGAGACAGACAGACAGAGAAACAAAGACAGACAGAGAAACAGAGAGAGAGACAGAGTCAGAGACAGAGAGAGACAGAGACAGATATAGAGACAGACAGAGACAGAAGCAGAGCCAGAGAGAAAGAGAGAGAGAGAGAGAGAGAGAGAGACAGAGAGAGAGAGAGAGAGAGAGAGAGACAGAGACACAGAGAGAGGCAGAGAGATAGAGCAGAGAGAGACACGCACACAGAGAGAAAGAGAAGCAGAGACAAAGAGAGACAGAGAGACATAGAGAAAACAGAGCCAGAGCCTGAGACCTACCGCTGAAGTTGGTCTCTATTTCGTAGGGTATGACGCCGAATTCCCAGAGTCGTTCTGCCCTGGCCGTGGCCGCCCTCCTCTGACGCCGTCGATCGCCTCCGACGGCCGCCTGTCCATCCTCCGTCTCCTCCGTCGCCTCCGCCGATGCCCGTCGAATCTGCTTCGCCGCCGTCTTCCGATGCCCATGACGACTAAAATCAAGTTCAACACTAAAATAATAATAAAAACGTGCCTCTCTGACTCTTTGTCTGCCTGTCTGTCTCGATTCGCTCTCTCTCTCTCTCTCTCTCTCTCTCTCTCTCTCTCTCTCTCTCTCTCTCTCTCTCTCTCTCTCTCTCTCTCTCTCTCTCTCTCTCTCTCTCTCTGGTGCTCTGGCTCTCTCTGTCTATCTCTCTCTCTCGCTCTCTCTGTCTGTCTGTCTGTCTGGCGCTCTGCCTCTCTGTCTCTGTCTGTCTCTTTCTGTTTCTGTCTGTCTCTCTGGCAGTGGCTGTCTGTCTGTATGATTACCAACTTC
The DNA here is from genome assembly GCA_018105865.1 of Metaphire vulgaris. NCBI lineage: Eukaryota > Metazoa > Annelida > Clitellata > Crassiclitellata > Megascolecidae > Metaphire > Metaphire vulgaris. The sequence goes on from CM030872.1 coordinate 3,348,756, forward strand.
CATCATACATACATACATACATTCATTCATTCGTTCATTCATTCATTCATTCGTTCATTCATTTTCATTTGATCGGTCAGTCAGTCAGTCAGTCAGTCAATCAGTCAGCCAAATGCTAAAGTATTAGTCAGACTATCACGAACTTCGTTCTGTAAACTACAGTATTAACGCCAAAGGCGGAACTTTTTCAAATGGAGCGTCGTTCTCTGGATTCCGAATACAGACTTGTGATAATAAGGTCTTTCCGAATTCAACGCACAGATCAGATGCCTCGAACATGGCTGCATGCAAATTTACATCCGCAAAGTGCCACGTTTAATCGGTTACTTGCATACTCACTTTTCTTTATGCAATTCGAAATCTTCGCGCACTCGCTTCTTCGCTTCGATTGCATTTCCGGAAAAACAAGAGAAAGAATTTAATGGAGGCGGTTTTGGGCGGTGGAAGACCCGGGTGCATGTTGAAAGGCGGATTGGGCAGAGATTGTCAGGCCCACCCTACACCCACGTCCCGCAAAATCAGTGCAGTTTGTTACTTTTAATTTTAAAACGGAAAGGAAGGAATTTCACGCCTCTCAAGCAGTATGGAGCATTTGTTATTCTTCAACAGGGAACCAGAAAGGGCAATTCTTTATAAAGGCGTCTAAATGCAAGTCCGGTATGAAACTGGTTCTCTTGTGCTGAGAAAGGTTAAGTCTTTCACGTAGAAAACACTGAAGATGGGTACATTTTCTACAGTGTAAAATGCATGATTTGTTCTAAGACAGTGTTTGTCAAACTGGGGTCCGCGATCCCATAGGGACCGGGTTTCAGGGGCCCCCGTAAAGGGATTACTTTCTCAAGATATCTCACCACCACAAAACACACTGATGGCTCTAGGAGTGCTGATTTCATTTGAATTTAAATCTCTATAGCATCCTCCTTGGTCCCTCCCTTTGTCTTTTTCTGGCATACTTTCCTCCATTGGGAGCAATATTGGATACAAATCATGAGATTCCGATAGCTACATTCCTGCATATGGGCACACATCCTACCCCCAACCCCCCCCCCCCCACTGATAACATTCTTTCATCGGATTTGCACGAATCTAGTCACAAATAGCGCGAGTCTCGTGGTCCTCCGTGCATGGCTACACTAATCATATGTTAAGTGATACCCGTTGAATAATTTTGTTCTAATGGATGGGCAATTGTTACATGCATGCCTCAACTTGATATTCAAGTCGTGGCTGGTACGGTATTCGATTTAGATCTGACTGAAGGTCAAAAGAGCGGATAACCAGAAATAACGGGAGCGCTTTTGAGTGATTTTTCAGAAGAGGCGCTAAACAAATTTTCTACTAGATTACATTGCATTTCAAATGAATATTACAAATGAATTTACTAATATTACTTATATAGGCCTACTAATATTACTAATGAACATTACTAATGAATTGCTAATGAATTTACTAATGAATTTACTAACGAATTTACTAATGAATTTTATAATTATTTTAATAAAGAATTTATTAATGAATTTACTAATGAATTTGATAATGAATTTACTAATGAATATTAGTAATGAATTTACTAATGAATTTTATAACGAATTTAATAAAAAAATTACTAATGGATTTGATAATGAATTGACTAATGAATTGACTAATGAATATTACTAATGAATTTACTAATGAATTTACTAATGAATTTACTAATGAATTTTATAATGAATTTACTAATGAATTTGCAAATGAATTTACTAATGAATTTCATAATGAATTTAATAATGAATTTACTAATGAATTTTATAATGAATTTAATAATGAATTTACTAATGAATTTGCTAATGAATTTAATAATGAATTTACTCATGAATTTACTAATGAATTTGATAACGAATTTAATAATGAACTTCATGCAAATACTCGCCTGGATCGCCCACGAGCTGCATCCTTCTTTACAACATTGGAGTAATGTCTTTCATTTCTCTTGAAGTCCCTCGAATGTTTCTTTTTCGTCGGCACTTTTAAGACCTCTTCGTCGTTGTCGTCGTCATCATCGAAACCGTCGCCGTCGTCGTCGACATCACCTTCATTCGTAGAAATCCTTTCCCGCTTGCGATTCTTGTTCCTGTTTTTTCCCACCCGGAAGCGATCGCCTTTGGTCGGGTTTCCAGATAATCCGGTTGTATTGTTTCTCGTCAGATTAGCGGTTTCATTAGACCTTGCCTTATATCGGCGCTCGTTCCTCTTGGTTATCTTTGTAATCAGGCGGAATTCGTCGTCCGTTAGGGCGATGTCCCCCAAGTACCCGGCTGAAAAGAGAGATAGAGTAGAATCTGAGAAGTGAGCGGAGAATTCACGCGAAAAAACACAGAATTCGCAAGAAGAAAACCAATGTGACCATAAAACTTACGCGAGAGAGGCAGAGAATTTATGAGCGCGTTAAACCAGGATTAGCGAGAAACCACAAAATTAAGAGGAAAATAGAATTCGCGAGAAAAAAACACAGAATTAACGAGAAAAAACAAAATTCACCCAAAAACCAGGATTTTACGAGAAATCACAGAATTTACGAGTCAAATAGAATTCACGAGAAAACACAGCATTCCTGTTTAGCAATATTAGGATTAATTATTTTTATATGCATTTGTTCAATAACACAAGATTTGTTTTAAAACAACAAGATGCATAGCAAATGGTCTTATAAGGTATGAAAAATTTCCAGGTCCCAGAGCAGTGCATACTTGTCCTATAGTGGTATGAAAATTTGTCAGTTACCCCCGGCTTTTCAGTTCCCCCGGAGTCCAGGAGTCTAGATTAAACACTGCCCTAGTAAAGAAACTTTAGGGGCCCATAGGCCGCGAAAATATTACTGGTTTAGAAACTTTGCATAATACTGTAGTTTTCTAATGAAACGTTTCAAAATAGGATAACAGTCTATTAATTGAGAAGTCGGATCACCGATCCGGGACGTCTGGAAAGAGTTCCGGAACGTACTTTTTATTCGTTGTGATCTTTTATTGTTTAATTTAGCATTTTGCATGCACGGGAAATAAAATAAAACGTGAATTGCACTCTAAATGTTCGTTTAAAATGACTAAAATTTAAGAGTTGTGAAGAAATTCTGTGGTCGGAGGAAAACTAAGGAGATCCGGCACCTCTGATAAAGTAATCTAACCACCGTCCATGACTCCATTTTGTAGTCCAGTGCACCGTGCACCCACTTGCCTCTGACCCACAAAATAGTGGGCCTAATATAGGTCAAAAAGGCGTGACTATGCAATAGATTTTGCATTGTTTTTCGTCGTATTACGACTGTTAAAGTTAAAAGTATGCAAAATGACGCCCCAGTGGTGTGTCTTCAAGAATCCCAAACGCCCAGCTGTGTTTCGGCTTAAAAGGTTTCGCTCAAATGTCAAAGTTCAGTCTCGGTCGGAGACGAGACGCTTCGAGTTAAGCCCCGCGGGGCCAAGAAGACAGAAAACTGACAACAGGGCCACTCAAGGGACAAACTTAACGACCTCTACAGAAGGGCCTCCCCATGCACTTCTATAGATATATAGACGTCCCTGGTCGCCCGCATATTAACACAGCTTCAAGGAGCGTAGCGACGGGGGGTATATCGGTATATATACCCCCAAAATCAGTCTACCTTAAAGTTTTATGTGATTTACATGTGGTTGTATGTGGTTTTATATGGTTTATAGTTAAGATTTATACCCACCCAAAATATTTATACCCGCCCAAATCAAATTTCTGGCTACGCCCATGCATAGCTTTCGTCAAGAAACTAGGTCAAAAGTTCAACCACTGTTAGATGATTTTTTAAAAGTTACGGTAGAAAGCTTCACACTGTCTACTGTCTACACCAGTTTCACCAAACTGTGGGTCGCGACCCAAAAGTGGGTCGCATCTGAGGAGTATTCCTGCCATCAGCATTGGGGTGGAGGCAGGGTTTAATCTAGGCCGTTTTCGGGGGGTAAAATTGCCCTTTCCCTTCCCGAAAATTTCAAATTCTCCCCGGAAATATTGGCATACTGCATCAACTAACAGCAGTCCCTTAGCTGACTTCCCCCCCGGCCTTGTCAGTTTCCACCCGAGCCAGGAGTCTAGATTAGACAATGGGTGGAAGATAGAATAGTTATTTAAAGCCTACAAACCCATAGATATGTTTAAATTCCAACGATAACATATTTTGCTTGTCATTCTTTTTAGAACGTTAAAGAAGCAAAGAAACACAAACATTGGGGGCGGGGGAATAAATGATATCATATACCCCTTCACTAATTGTTGGGTGGGATCATCCCCCGCATCCCTCGTGATTCACGTCCTGGGCCACATGGCTTTAATGGGTTTGTGGTTAGCGCGAAATTAGATTCATACTTTAAATGTCATTTTCTAACCAAAGTCATATTGTCACTAGCCTGTTGAAATTTGCAGACAGGCTTAGTTTAAAATAATTCATGCAGGCGCCTGCTGCAGAGGCTACACCTGAAATAGAAAAGAGATTGAGTTAACGGAGAGGGATGGACATCTGTATGTGAGCAAGCCAAGTAAACCGAGACAGCGCCTCCTGGGTTTTATGATGAATGGCCAGCCTGCTGCAAATTCTGAGGAGTCTGTACAGTGCCATGCCGATCCATGAACGTAGAGTTATAACGCCTAAGAATAACCAGTCACTTCTATACTGCAACTCTAAACCGCGCATGGGCGCCCGCACATTGGGGCAAGAGGGGGCACTTGCCCCTCCTGGAAAAAATAAAAATTTCAATATTTCCCATTTCCTATTTCCCATTTCCCATAGAAAAATCAATATTTCCCATTTAAATTTGAAAACCTTGCTAAAATATTAACCGTGACCATTGTGTTAAGATGTGTTTTGCCCCCTCTTGAAAAAATTTATGTGGCACAGCCATGACCATTATGTTTTGTCCCTCCTGGAAAAATTTCTGTGGGCGTCCATGAAACTGCGCTATATAATTTCACGATATTTCGCTTACTTACTTATTTACTTACAATTTTTCTTAGCATTCGTTGAAGTTATTCGTTATTCGTTTAAAATTACGAAGGTCGCCGAAGTTTAATAAATCGTTAAAGAAAAATTATTGTGAAATGTTATTGTTTGACAAAACGTAGCGTGCTATTTTGAATCAAGCGATCTTTTTATACGGGCTTGGTCAAATAAAAATACGCCTACCACTGTTTTACTTTATGGTACCACTGAGATGTATACAAATTAGTCACACGCATAGTTTATCATGCACCACAGTTGCTTGGGGACCCAGCTGTTGCTGTAGATTTTGCTTAAATAGATCTCAACTTTAAAACTAGATCGAATTTTAGCTTTAGTCGAATATGAGTAAGACGACTGAAAGCATTCGAAATGTGGCAATGAAGGAGGAAGAGGAGGATGAGGAGGAGATGGAGAAGGAGGAGGAGGAGGAGGAGGATAAAGATAAAGTGGAAAGACAAGGAATCAAACGAAAGGGATTACAGATGGCCGATTAACACCATCTGAGGAAGACAGAGGAACTGGATTGGACACGTGCTAAGAGGAGAGGCATTGCTTAGAACAGTAACGGATGGAAAAATACCGGGGAAATGACAGAAGGAAGGAAGACCAAGGAAAATGCTATATTGGACTGGATGATGAAAACAGATGCACAGCGTCACAATACCCCAATGCAGAACTTAAAGAAGAGGCAAGATGCAGAGAGGAATGGAAACAATGGAGCCCTGAACCTGTCCCAGGACAGAGAACCTGATGATGATGATGATGATGATGATGACTGATGATGATGACGATGATGTTGATGATGACGATGATGTTGATGATGAAGGTATATCAGACTTATTAAAATCAGTAAGTCAGTAAGTCACCAAATACACGCAGCAAACTCGACAATAGATGGCGCATAGCTATTGAATGATGGTTACAGGGCTGGAAAATGTGTGCCTCCCGGGGCGGACCGCCCCTCCGCCCTCCATCCCTAGGTACGCCACTGCACACGTGTCGACTATTTGTTCACCCTACGTGGCTAAGACCACGAACGCAGTAACGCCATCTAGAGCCATAAAAATAATTTAGATAAACTGGTTGGGCACCTCAGGGTGCATCCCCATAACTCCTTCATCACGCGACAAAAGTCCGTCTTCGAAGTGTATACAGTCTTCGGAAAGGTCAGCAGAGTTCATGGTTGGAGCAAAAAAGACTGATTTTTGGACGAGGAGTGTGAGTGATGTCTGCGTTAGAGTTTAGATGATGAAAAACAGATCGCATCGTTATTCAAAAGGAGGAAAAACACGCTTTAGGCAGATGTCTGTACATAAAGGTATCCATCAGGTAGTTGTTATTTTGTAGCCGATGGAAAGCCACGCCGAAACTACGTAAATAGTCACTGTCGGGTCAGTCAGTCAGTCAGTCAGTCAGTCAGTCAGTCAGTCTGTCTGTCTGTCTGTCTGTCTGTCTGTCTGCCAGTCTCTGTGTGTGTGTGTCTGTCTGTCTGTTCCTCTTTTTGCCCATTATTTTTCACCAGTCTATCAAAAATATGCTTTCACATGATCCCTCCCTCCCAACCAACCAACCAATTAACCATCCAAACAGATGCTTCCATCCATTCATCCGCTTCGGATATCCATACACCAACTGATCCATCATTAACGCCTTTATGATCTCCATTCTTTCTTTCTTTTTCTTTCTTTTTTTCTTTCTTTCTTTCATTCGTTCTTTCTTTCTCTCTTTCTTTCTTTCTTTCTTTCTTTCTTTCTTTCTTTCTTTCTCTTTCTCTTTCTTTTCTATCCTTCATTCTTTCTTTTTTCGTTTGTTCTTTCTTACACTATTTCTTTCTTTCCTTCTTTTTATCATTCATTCATTCATTCAGTCATTCATTCACTCATTCATTTTCTGCCTTTCTTTTCTATCCTTCATTCTTTAAAAGTTTCCGTTTTTGATTCAGTTAGCCTCAAAAAGAAGTCAACACTAATACCCGGTAGACACGAATAATATTAATTTATGATATTCATATAACCAGAGGTCAAGAGCTGGTCCACGAAGGCGCTAAGTCATTCGACTCTACGCAGTGGTCGGGGTCTTCAAAATGAACCGAGGGCTGGATCCAGAGGCGGCTCCAGGATTTGGCAAGTGGGGGCCTTTGGTGTAGCAACTTCTAAGCACGTGGGCCAACTATTTATCAACATGGACGACACTAGTTGCTAAGAATGAGTATGGGGGCACCACGAGGGGCCAGACATTCTTTAGGGGTCACGGGTCCCCCCCTGTGGAGTTGGCCTCTGGCTGGACCACTGCTATTCCAAAGGTTTCGCTGTTCAGGAGATGAATGCGAAGAGTTAACCCTTTTGCCGACACTGGCAAATCGAACAGGGGCGTCATGGGTGGGGGGAGGAGAAGGGGAGTCGAGGGCCCCCAAGGAAATTAAGAAATAATGTATAATGTATTAAATAAATAAATCAATGTGAAATGTGCAAAAAAATTGCAAAAATTGCCCAGAAATTTGCCAGAAATATCAGAAATTTGCAAATTTGTCAAAATTGTCAAAATTGGCCCAAAAATTGTCAAAATTGGCCCAAAAATTGCCAAAATTGGCCCAAAATTTGCCAAAAATTTGCCAAAAAATTTGCCAAAAATTATCTCGCCCCCAAGAAAAGTGCGAACTGACGCTACCGAAATCGAACACTGCTCGGAGGTAAGAGCTGGAGAGAGGGGGGACAGTGTGCCTACCTGCTTTGCACGGATCCGCTGGTTCCCTGGTGGAAACGTCATCAGTGGAAGCGGCTGGGTTCTGGAAGCTGTACAACCTGGTGGCCATGGCAACCGAAGAATTCGCACGTGCGTACCTGGAGTGGCGGCCAGGTTCCGAAACCCGCCCGGAAAGTCTAGATGTCGGGTCACCGGTTTTGGTCGTCATGGCGACGGTCGTCAAGGCCAGCGACATCGTCACCACGGTCACCAACTGTCGCAGCATCCTACCTGACACGCGAGAGAAGGAAGAGGATGAGAAGAGGATGAAGCAGAAGAAGGCGGAGGACTGCCTCTACCCTGGCAAGCATGCAGAACCGTGGATAGAACAATTTAACCAGCGCACCTGCTGATGAAAATGGCCTGCTCCAGTTGTTGGAGGCGCAGGTACGCAAGCGGGCAGATATACTGCCTCCCAACCGGATGATATTCTGTTCAGGCGTATTTCTGTTTCCGGTCGGGTATCAGCATCAGCATCACCAGCCTCGTCGACGCAAGGATCAATAACGTCGAAGCGTACGGCTTAAGTAACAACAAAAACAAAAACAACATCGCAACTTCTATTTTAACGGACGTGACGTCTTATCACGGCGGTTAAATGGCGTCGAAGGAAATAACTTTCAAGAATCCACGTCGTAACAATTCCAGTTTCTTCGCTACACCTCCTCCTCCTCCTCCTCCTCCTCCTCCTCCTCCTGCTCCTCCTCCTCCTGCTCCTCCTCCTCCACTTTTCCCTTCGCGACCACGTAGTCAGTGCCTGCCTCCTCTCTCCGCGTGCGCTGCCTTATCAGCCGCCGACGCCTTTCCACCGCCCGCCCGCCCGCCCGCCCGCCCGCCCGCCCGCCCGACCGACCCTTTTCCCCTAATCGAATATTTCTCCCAGGCGGCCGACACTTTAGTCAGCGCTGCGTCGAGACGCAGGGCCGGAGGAGCGCACCGGGGCGGAAGACTGCGAGCGAGCGATCGGTCGGTCCTTGCCCGTCTCGGGGAACGCCCGGTCGAAGTTACTACGGCTTGGCGAAAGTGCAGAAATCCAAGCAAAGAGAACGCATCTGTAGTCGACCGATAAGAGGCGCGAAGCCGTCGGCTGACAATGCGGATATCTGCGGCGAACCACGGCGCATTGATATCATAACTAGCTGCTGCTACTGCTGCTGCTGCTGCTGCTGCTGCTGCTGCTGCTGATGATGATGATGATGATGCTAAATTGAACTCCGGTGTTGAGACCATCAGCTGCTTCGAATGGTGGTTCACGGACTGGAAAGATGGCGGACCACTCTAAGAATAAGAATAAGCAGATACTATACCGTACTACTAACCAAAGCGCTATATAAATTTACGAGATTTTACTTACTTTTACTTACTTACTCCAAATCAGCGCAACTGATAAAACATCTGAAGAGATTACTCGACTGATGTCCAATCAAACCCTCTCAATTTGTGCATTTCCATTGCGTTTCGCATTCATTTATGTAGCGCGTGGGTTCAACAGTACACACCGGCGTAGTCACCAGGGAGGAGGCGGATGAGGTTTGCCCCCTCCTATTCTAGAAGGGACCAGTCGTAAGATTTGGGCAGAAGCGTTGAGAAATTTTTATATGAATGACTTTATGTGGTTTACAAACGTGTAACAACAACAACAACAACAACAACAACAACAACAATAATAATAATAATAATAATAATAATAATAATAATAATAATAATAATAATAATAATAATAATAATAATAATAATAATAATAATAATGTTTAGTTTATTAATAGGGGTATCCAGTGTTTACCAACAAAGTCCGGTTGCTCCGCCCACTGGTGGGCAGAAACCATAGAAACCATTGTCGTCTATTAATAGACGCCAATGGCAGAAGCAGATTTCTCGCTGGTGGGCAGAGATCAGTGACCATAGAGATTGTTCTGGATACTCCTGTAGTTTATTTTATTTGGTTTTTGTTCAGTTGATTTGTGTTATTCCTTGTTTGTGTACTATTTGATGCTGTGCTTGTCGCGATTAAAGAAACGGTTCCGATTGCAGAATATCCCTCTTCGTCCCCGAAGCCAAATTGCCTTCGTAACTGAAAGATCTTTGAAAACTGAGTTTCTTCTGACGTTGAATGCGTCTCTACTCTCTACGGGCCGTTAACAGGCGCTGCTGACGATCGAACGCCATCTAGCGAATGCGTCGAAACAACTCCTCATTGTAATTACCAGACAGCGGCACAAATGCTGCACTGGGGAAACGAAGGCATGGAAAGGGAAGGGCCCAGACGATTTCAGGTGGCAATTGCATACTGCTTGCTTCTCGTTGGGGCGGGGTTGTTATTATGTGCAGGGGCGTAGCGACGGGGAAGGGGGAGGTATATCGGTATATATACTCCCCAAAAATCAGTCTGCCTTAAAGTTTTTTTATGTGATTTACATGTGGTTATATGTGGTTTATATGGTTTATGTGGTTTATAGTTAAGATTTATACCCACCCAAAATATTTATACCCTCCCAAATCAAATTCCTGGCTACGCCCCTGATGATGTGCTCAATGGCAGGAAAGCTGAAGTTAATCGCGCCTAGGACAATTACTTCTACTCGTCTGTTCTACAGTGGCGTAGCCAGGGCTCGAAAAGGGTGGCGGGTATGCACGATTTTTGTGTATAGAATCGCCGTCAGGGCCGATTAATTTCTTTGTGAAACGGGTCTACAAGAGCTTAATCCGGCCATCAATCAATCAACTTCTATAGCGCCACTATCATAATGCCTAGGGCAACAACCGATGGCGCACCGAATCCAAATTGAATTAGAGCCTGCAGGTCAAGCCGGAAAAGATCAGACAGAAGTAGGGTTTAATCTAAGCCGTTTCCGGGGGGGAGAAATTGCCCTTCCCCCGGGGAAATTTCAAAATTTCCCCCGGAAATTTTGGCATACTACATCAACTAACAGCAGCCCCTAGCAGAATTTCCCCCGGCTTTGTCAGTTTCCCCCGGCTTTGTCAGTTTCCCCCGGCTTTGTCAGTTTCTCCCCGGTTTTGTCAGTTTACCCCCGGAGTCCAGAAGTCTAGATTAAACACTGGTCAGAAACAGCGGGGGAGCAATCTAAGGGGGTAAGCGGACCGTAAGCCAAGTTCATTCCACGTTCACAATTGAGCGCCTGAGAATAAGCAGCTACTGTTGTGCTGCTCGCCAAGGCGCTATATAAATCCACGAGATTTTACTCACTTACTTACTTACAATGACGAACTATCGAATTTTCAGAACGAGACGAAGCCAAGCGTTCTCAAAAATCTCCCTCAGTTGGCGCTGTATAAATTCCACGAACCGGGATAACAGGATAAGACGTGACATTTTCGCTGTTCATCTACAGTAATTGGACCAATGCTTCAGGGTCTAATTTGGTATGAGCAGCGATTACAGAAGCATTTTAGTTCTACAATCTACATATGTGCAGTTTGTTCTGCCATGATGGTTAGCGCCAGGTCCATTCAGAGGGGTGGGGGCAGGAGGGCCATTTGGCCCGGGCCTCTATCTATCTGTTGGGGTCTCCATTTTTTCCTTGTCTAGAATTTTGGGAGAGCTAGAAGGCTAGATAGCTACTACTAGGAGGGGCCTCAAAATTTGATGATGACCTTTTTTTTGCTTGTCATTTTGGCATTTTGGGAAAGCTAGAAAGGTGCCCTGCGGTCCTCAAAATTGGTGATTACCTTATTTTACTTGTCAAAATTTTAATTGGCCCGGGACTCCTTCAGCCTCTGAAGGGGCCTGGTTAGCGCCTCCATATTGCTTTTGATCTCGGGTGCTAACGTTCACAGTTATGCACCACTGAGGAGAAGAATCGAACCACTGTCGGGCCCAAGGGGACGGGGTGAGTCAGATAGGGGGTCATTTTTTCCAAAGGGTCATCATGGTTGAAACGTTACGGTCATATGGAGGAAATGATTTATTGAAGACAACTGATCTGAGCTAGGACAGAAAATCACGCGGAGATGTTGCAACTTGCAAGAAGTTTGTTAGAAAGGGCGAAACTTTCCTTGCTGTGCATAGAGTGGATGGGGGAGGGGGAGGGGAGTGGGTGTCAGTACAGTAAATGGTAACTGATCTCTGGAATGACCTGGTCCTTTGCGGATGGATTAATCGAAGCAGGCCTACCATCGATTGATACCCTTGGGTATCATAATTGGTGCTATATAAATGCATTATTATTATTATTATTATTATTATTATTATTATTATTATTATTATTATTATTATTATTATTATTATTATTATTATTATTATTATTATTATTAACCAGGATTTTCCATTTCTTTCCTTCCTACAAATATCTCACCGCACAAATTCCGCCAGAAAGTTTATTCTGAAAGGAAACCAGAAACCATATGCTGTATCTGTCCTGCTATCTGCAATATATCATCGATATCTGAATTAGATTTAACGTGGCAAGATTGATGAATGTTTGAGTCTTGTTTCGTGACCGTGTCCTGATTTCGTTGCAAACCTTTCCACTTCGACTTTTCATCCCAATCTCATGCCAACAGACGCGCCTGTGCGGACATTCTGTGTCTTTGACAGATGTTGGAAGTTCATTTCCTTATTAAAATAAGGCGTTTTCAGTTCTAATTATCTCTGATTTCACATTCCACGAGCATGGGCGTAAAAACGGGGGATACGGCGGGGACGGTCTCCCCGAATAATTAGTTGGCGGGGGACAGAGTATCAATTATCCCCAATGTTTTGGGCTATATGGTAAATAATTCTATCCTACCCCATGATGTTGATGCCAGAATTATCCACATTCTCTCATTTCGTATCTTTGATGACCTTTTTTGCTTGTCAGGGTATTTGGAGAAAAATATAAAAATATCAGGATGACCTTATTTTTGGCTTGTCAAGACGTTTTCATGGGCATTTTAAGTCCCCACCATAATATGCAATATCCCCAAAATGGGGGGCATCTCTTAACTTTTGAAAAATTATTCTATCCCCCCCCCATGTTGACGCCAGGTTTACGCCCCTGTCCACGAGCATTTTTAGAACGACTGCTAAAACAGCAACTTGCATTCGTCGTCACGTGACTGGATTCGGCCAATCATATTGCATTCGCCATCACGTGAGACTGGATTCAGCCAATGGCGTGAGGATCCTTGGGTACGGACCCTCACGAAATTGTGGTTCTAATCAGGTTTTTGTAAAAAATATTTTCCGGAGCGCAACAGTCGGAAGTCACTTATCAACATGCAGTGGCGTCGCCAGGAATTTTTGTTTGGGGGGCAAAAGGGGGCTGGCGTGTCAGATTTCTTACCCACACCCCACCCCACCCATCCACAAAAAACTTTCTCACCTGATTTGCGCGAATCTGGTAGGTGGTCTGGGGCAAGTTGGGGGGGGGGGAGGGGAAGTTGCCCCATTCCCCCCGTGGCGACGCTAATGTCAACATGACGTAGTCACGTAGATATATATATATATATATATCGTGCGAAATTTTAAATTAGTCTGAACAACAATGGCGGTGATCATCGAAGCCCATAGATATACTATTTAAACGCACCTATCTATGCGGAGATCGCCGAGAAGGCCCGCGATCATCCATAAAAAATTTACAAAATCATCAGTCATGCCAAATGCAGTACAATACAATACAAAAAACAATACAATACAACACAATACAATGCAAAGCAATACAATACAATACAATACAATGTATCTTTATTTAAATAAACTATGATAAACGCACGCACGATCTAACAAATTACAATATACTTAACCTAAATACATAACTGTTACATATAATTTCAAATAAAAAATTAACGCCCATATATATATATATCGATTATGCTCCAATAATCATATCCCCTCCCCTACAAATTTCTTGACGGTGTATTGCGCAAATCTCAGCCTGAATATAGGGGTTGGGGGGTCTGACCGGCCCCCCCGCACCCTCCCAGCGTCCACTGATCTCATGTACTTGAATACAGTTGAGTGGAATATCAACTTCGGGACATTGTCGTTAAATCATGTTTGCGTAATTGCGTTCGCTTGGACGGGGTTCGGGGGTGGGGGGGAAAACAGTGTTATTCAAAGCTCCGTCCAATCTCTTCTATAAATATGCTTATGTTAATATTTCCGGCGTACACGGCCGAGCGCTGACGCCTAATTTATCCATCAATATCTCCGGCTGCCTCTAATTTGTAGACAGACGCTGCTAGTCCCTGCAGTCAAAACAGGCGCCGTTTATAAACCACTGAACCACTGCTGCTGCTGCTCGAAAGGGTTCGCAATGTCCATAAATAATTTTTATCAGTTAATGCCGAGAGAGATCATTAAGGGGAATGGCGGAGAGAGAGAGAGAGAGAGAGAGAGAGAGAGAGAGAGAGAGAGAGAGACAGAGAGAGAGACAGACAGACAGACAGACAGACAGACAGACAGAGAGGGAATGACAGGGGAGAGAATGAGAGAGAATGAGAGAGAATGAGAGAAAGAAAGAGGAGAAAGAGAAAGAAAAAGAGAAAGAATAGAGAGAAAGAGAGAGAAAGAGAGAGAAAGAGAGACAGAGACAGAGGGGAGGAGAGAATGAGGGAGAAAATGTGAGAGAGAGAGAGAGAGGAAGAGAGGGGGAAAGAGAGGGGGAAAGAGAGATATTCAGATAATAGTCAGATTAGTGAATTAACGTATCTCGATTATGGAGAATTTTCGGTGTGAGAAGAACTGTTAATATTTCCTCTTTAAAAGAAGTTTTGAGTGCAATGAAGTTTTTAGAGAGGAAAACCTAACAATGCCCTCCCTATTAACCAAACACTTTAACTTTCACAGAATTCAGTGAAAATTGCATTTAACATTTGATAAACTAAAACTGGAGCATTTGGAAGTTAATAATCAGCCACCGAATTCTACTTTAATTCTAAAGTACATACGACTTGATTAATAGTAGAAATTTCTGTCATACCAGCTGTTAATAATCGTAAAAATGGTGTTATAACGAGGTTGTTTCACTTTCCTTCGTACAAAAAATGGCGACACATCAGAATTCTTGCATTCGAAGACAAATTCCCAAGGGTTCGAACAGCCTGTAATCCTATGCATTGGCTATAATTGCGTCATTAAATAACTCTCTGATTTCCTCTATCAGCGGTTCTCAAACTCTTTAGGGTTTCTTGCGTGGCGGACCCTTAGAAATTGTTTTGATGACTCGCGGACCTTATAAAATTTGAATTTTAAATTAACTGTAATTAACACCTAGGCTACTTGTTTTGTCAATCGTTTATTTAACCCCTTGACCGTGTATTTAACTGTAACTCAATGTAAAATGAACGGATATATCCGGGATCCCCAGTTAAGGAGTTAATCAGGAAATTGCAAATCTTAGTAGTCATGAAATTTAACTTAAAATGGAATCATCACTCTTACAGCCATCAGTGTGTTTTGTGTTCTGAGGTGTTGGTGAGATATCTCGAGAAAGTAATCTCTTTATATGTCCAGGACAATTTATATAGCGCTGTAACATAGTTAAATACCAACATCAAAAGCGCTTTAACAACGCTGACATGTCAATGAAGGTCCGAAGGTGACGATATTAAAAATCCGCTCGGATGGTGGAAAGGACTCGCTGCTGTGTAGAAATCCGGTGCTAAGTCCTTTAGAAGCGGTCCTTCATAAAGAAAATGGTCCCCTGAAAATGGTCCTCCTCTTTATGGTCCCTGAAACCAGGAGCCTGAAACAGGGGCGTAGCCAGGAATTTGATTTGGGAGGGTATAAATATTTTGGGTGGGTATAAATCTTAACTACAAACCACATAAACCATATAAACCATTCTTGGACGATTTCTATAACCACATATAGATCACAACAAAAAAGCGCTTTAAATCTTTATAACCCAGAAACTGATTTTTTAAGCTTTTGGGAAGTGTTATATAAACCATATAACCACCTCCCCGTCGCTTTTTTTGGGAGTATATATGCCTGAAACCCCTTGGCGGCCTGAAACCCCTATGGGGCCACGGCGGCGGACCCCAGTTTGAGAACCCCTAGCCTAGACGTTCTTTCGTCTCACCGGGCTCCCATCCATGGATGGATTTGAATGATTGGATTTTTCGGTGATATTAATCAAAGAAATTCAGTCACGTTGCGTGTCTGTCTTTCGGTCGAGAGAGAAACTATAATTTAGGCTTTCGGAGCATGACTATCGACTTCCAAACAGACTTCGTTAAACCCGAAGTAATGGAAAGGATTTATCATAGACGTGAATATGGGTCCATTTTAAAAAAGCCAATCCAATTCATCTTGATTCAGACCCTACTCAACCCAGAGATGTCCGTGGGTTCATTTTCTAGAACCCAACCCATCAAATCTCCAACCCAACCCATGCAGGCAATAGGATTACTTGACCCAACCCAACCCACCATAATACATTGCAATGTCTTAAACCATGACTCATTTTCTTACCCAACCCAACCCACCACAAGTATGGTAAAGTTGACCCAACCATCCCATCGGTTAACCCAACCCATGGACATCTCTGACCAACCCAGGAAGACAATAGGGTCCAACCCAAGTTACCCAACCCACTGTAATATATTACAATTTCTTAGACCATGACTTATTTTCTGACCCAACCCAACCCAGCCCACAACAAATATGGTAAAGTCTGACCCAACGCATGGGTTAACCCAACCCATGGACATCTCTGACCCAACCCACGAAGACAATAGGGTCCAACCCAAGTTACCCAACCCGCTGTAATATATTACAATTTCTTAGACCATGACTTATTTTCTGACCCAACCCAACCCAGCCCACAACAAGTATGGTAAAGTTGCCATGGGTTAACCCAACCCATGGACATCTCTGACCCAACCCACGAAGACAATAGGGTCGAAGTGAGTCCAACCAAACCCACTGTAAAAAATTGCAATTTCTTAAAAGTTTCCTCGAAATTCCGTTTCTATTCCTTCGGTCGTTTACATAAACTTATCTAACAATAATTCCGAAGAACAGGAATATTACACAAGAAAAGGTCTAAATTGCTCGGACACGGTTTAACCCCTTAACCGTGTATTTAACTGTAACTCAATGTAAAATGGACAGCTATATATATAAATTCCCAGTTAAGGGGTTAAACCATTGAATTGCATTGAATATTATAGTGTAGCTAAATTAACAACAATACAAACATTGCATTAACCGATCAACGATAAAAAACATGGTTTATTTTCTTAGCCAACCCAGTCCACCACTTAACATGGAAATTTCAGACCCAACCCGACCCATGTCCTATTTATTGTCGGCGACCGGATAAGACGACCGGAGAATATGTATTGTCAAATATTCTGCAAGATTTGAATAGGATGGCTCTAAAACAGACGCGGACAGAATAAGAGAGAAAGACAAAGAAGAGAAATGACCAGAAACGTTTAAGAATCTTCCCGAGGACAAGTTTATGGAGAGAGAGCGGGGGGGAGACAGCAGACTGGGGGCGGGAGAGAGAAAATTTCGAAAGGAACAGGGAATATGTCTTCCAGGGAAGAAAACGTCTTTTCTAAAACTCTTTCATTACTGGAGCAACGGAAGAGGCGAGTAATAGATAGTTTCACACACAGCGGCTGTACTCGACACTGAAAAAGACGCTGGAATATCGTACAACGCCAAATGGAACGATTGTCTGTGATTGGAAAGACCAACTCAACCACACATTAACTCCCTTCTCACTCTCGACGCCTCTCTCTTTCTCTCTCTGTCTCTTTCTGTCTGTCTGTCTGTCTGTCTGTCTGTCTGTCTGTCTGTCTCTCTCTCTCTCTCTCTCTCTCTCTCTCTCTCTCTCTCTCTTACACACACACACCCTCTGTCTCTGTCTCTCTCTTTCTCTTTCTCACTCACTCACTCTGTGTCTCTCCGTCCGCCTGTCTCTCTGTTAGTCTGTCTTTCCGTCTGTGTGTGTCTCTGTCTGTGTGTGTCTCTCTCTCTCTCTCTCTGTGTCTTTCTGTCTGTGTCTCTATCTCGCTGTGTGTCTCTTCTCTCACTCTCTGTGTCTTTCTGTCTGGCTCTCTGTCTGTGTCTCTTTGTCTCTCTGTCTCTCTCTCACACACACACGCTCTTTCTCTCTCTATCACTCTATCACACATACATTTCTCTGTCTCTGTCTGTCTGCCTCTCTCTGTCTCTCTTTCTTTTCCTCTTACGTTATCCTCACATATAAGTTTCACATTATATTACTTCCATAAGTAACTTGCATGCGCAAAGGAACTTATTTCAAGTTAAAAGTCTGCAGATCTATTTTCTCGTGTTTAACGGAAGCCATAAATTGATGCGAAGGAGGAAAAATGTCGGCGCTTGAATTTTGAAATGAACGAATGGGAGAAATATTCACTGGTTATGCGTTGTCGCAGTTCTTGTGAATTTTTGAGACTTGGGGGCCAGACCCCAGCTGTCTGTCCTCTACTCGCCTTGCATAGCGGTGCCTCTGTACGAGCAACGAATCCCCTATAAGTGCAAAGGCGACTTAGTAGCGTTTGCGCTGTGACCGTAAATAAAATACCGGCTGTGTAAAGTGACCGTGGCGCCTTTGTTGAGATTATCCATTGCAACATCTGAACGCAAGTACTGCCAGGGTATCTTAAAAGGCACGAAGCCAGGATTGCTGGAAAAGGCACGTTTTGGATTTGGATTAAAGATTTAGAGAAGTACGGAGCAGAGATGTCCATGGGTCCATTTTTTAGAACTCAATTCAACCCAACCCAACCCATCAAATCTCCAACCCAATCCAACCCATGCCGATAATAGGTTTACTCGACCCAACCCAACCCACTGCAATACATTACGGTTTCTTAAACCATGACTTATTTTCTGACCCAACCCAACCCACCATTAATATGGAAAAGTCTGACCCAACCCAACCCAACCCAACCCAACACAACCCATGGGTTAACCCAACCCATGGACATCTCTGGTACGGAGATCCGGAGGAGTGGTGAGCCCTTGAGGAGGAGGGAGGACGAGGAGGATGAGGAGGAAGACTGGAGGAGCAATGGAGGAGTGGAGTAGGACTGGAAAAGGAATGGAAAAGGAATGGGAAGGAATGGAAGCCGATTGGGTGAGGACTGGGAAGAACTATCGGAAGACTGGAGGAGGAATAGAGGAGTGGAGGAGGAGGAATTGAGGAGGAATTAAAGAGGGCTGGAGGAGCAACGGAGGAGGAATGAACTAGGAATGAAGGAAGACATTGAAGAGGAATGTAAACGAAAGGAATGGAGAAGGCATGAAGGAGGACTGGAGGATAACTGGACGAGGAACGGAGGAGGAAGGGAGGAGGAAAGGAACAGCTGTCGGTTTTGATCGCAACTCGACCGAAGGCAGAAGACGCAAATGTTTCCTGAAATTGATTCGGTCGAAGGAAATGCATTCGAAGCGATAACAATAAATACATGTATACATGTATAATTGACGCGAAAGATTTTCTCTGAAAATGACAATTCGATTTTCAGATCCAGAATTTAACAACGAAACTGTTTCGTTTCACCTGCAAACGCATTCTTTAATGCAGTATTTATTCTTTATTCTAGGCCTTCTGGGGAGAGGAGGAATTTCCCCTCCAAAGTTTTAAAATCCCCCAATTTTTTATATTTTGGCTGGGGGAATGGAAATTCCCCTTCCAACAAAGTGTGGAGACTGTCTGCGTGGAGACCTTGTCCCCCCAAACATTACAAAATCCCCCCAATGTCAAGGTGGCTAGAATAACACTGATTTAATTAATTCTGCAATTATTATTATTATTATTATTATTATTATTATTATTATTATTATTGAAAGTTAAGATTTATGTAGTAAATTGTCATAGGAGGACTGCTTGAACACATTACAAATAGTTCATGAATAATATAGGCCAGGATTTAACAGAATAGATGCTCTTAGCAATGCTAAGAAATCATCAAGAATTAACAAATATGTTGATGTGCCATTAATCTTTTTATTGCCAATCAGGCCTGAGGAGAGGGGGTGCAGCCGGAACATTGATCCGGGGCCCGTGGAGCTCAAAGGGGCCCGGGTCCAGTGATTAATGCCATAAAAAGACTGACAAGGAAAAAAGGTCATCAACACTTTTTCACGCTTGTACTTGTATGTAATTGTAACGAGAACCACTGGAATTCTGTGGAATTCTGCTTTGAAAAAGACCGACAAACAAATAAAAAGGTCATCAACTTTTTCACAGACTTGTCAGGTCAGGGGCCCGTGACTATATTCTGCACCGGGGCCCGGAAATTCTCTCAGGGGGTCCTGTAGCCCTTGTGGCCAATGCTTCTTGATCAGTGGGCGGACATTTCCAACTGTCTGCCGTTCTTGAAGCTCGCCTTCCCACATTTTCCACAAAATCACCAGTGATGGGCAACTAACTAAAAAAACATTAGTTAAACTATAACTAAATTTAAACTAAATATAAGTAGTTAAACTTTTAGTTGCCAACTAACTTTCTAAAATAGTTAACTAAACTAAAAAAATATAGTTACACTTTTTGCAACTAATTCTACAACTGTTTCCTAGGTATCAGGTATGTTCATAAAACATACACGATGCTCGTAACATGAACATATCAGTCAATGAACCATTGAAATCATTAATTATTGTCTTTTTAATATTTGAGTCTTAGTCTAGACTGCAGGAACGCAAGTTTGTCAAGTTTGCTTGGAAAAAATGAACCAGAAAATAATAGATTGAAGAGAGACTGTTATTGAGAATTCAGGACACCAACTAATTAATTAGTGTAAAGCGCTCTAGTCTTTGACTTTTCGTTCATGTTTTTTGCGCTATATAAATTGACTTTTTAACCTAACCTAACCTAACTAAAAAGTTTTAGTTTAGCTATTTAGTTACTAACTAAAAATTTTCAGTTAAACTATCATTTTAACTAAACTATTTATATTTTAATTGAACTATGGAGATAACTAAAAAATTTAGTTAAACTTTTAGTTAGCAACTAATTAGTTAACTAGTTGCCCACCACTGAAAATCATAAAACTTGGGACCTTTTAAAAAGGGCAAAATTTGTCTGCCCCCGCACCTGATTATTATTTCGCTGATACGAAACCGCCCACTCCACCACAGACCCTGGGTATTTGAAATCACTCAATTTGAGTCGACGCCACGCGAGGAAGTGATCAGTGAAACCATTCACGACATGCGCGCAGCCTCAAAGTTAATCTCACTCCGGACGAAATTTTAACAGAACCAAATAAATTGCGTCCGCCATGGACTAATCTTCAAATCCGGTGAATTATTCCGGACACTGGACTTTATATAGCGCCCCTGTAGCACACCGCGTCTAATGAGCTCTGGGCAGACTGAGACCATTCGAGGTGTTTGGAGTGAATGGAGCGGTCGTATTCATGGAACGTTCGAACACTCGTTTTATTCCCAATGGTTTAATTACATAGCCACGGCTTTTGAAAAGACGACGTCAGCCAGTTCGGACTTAATGTCCAAAATAGTTCGCAGTTTTTGGCTTTCATCCGTATTTTTGGAAGAAATATTTAGAGCAGGACCAGTGTTTTATACAGACTCCAGGCCTTTGGTGGGGGAATTGAAGCATTTGGGGGGGATTGACTAGGCTGGAGGGGAAGACACGCAGTTCAATGCAAAATTTGTGTAAATGCTGGGATTTTTTTTTTTGGGGGGGTGTTGAGACTTGGCGGAGGGGGGAGATCTCCCCTAACATGCTTATGTAAAACACTGAACAGGGCTATTCGCAGTGGCGGTTCCAAGAACTCTTGGTGGGGATGCAATGAATTTCTAGGATGATCCCGCCAGTTGCCAAAGGAATTATATGTAAACGGTTTAGAAGAAATCTGTAGATTTGATTACTAAAATATAATGTTCAGAATTGACAATGTATAAAAGCCATTTTAGTCTGGTTGTACAAAGTCATGGTGCAAAATCGAGTTTTCTATTGCTGGAAGCGAATTTGTCGATGACATATTTCTATGGATATGTCCATATCTTTGTGGATATACATCAAGGCTAATCCGTTTAGATGATCATCTTCCATAGAAGACGCATTTTGGGGTGAGCCGGTGGGGGTATGATGCATTCCCAGTCATCCCCAACGTGGAACCGCTCCTGGCTATTCGACTAAGTTGTACGAAGGACCACAAATTGTATGACTGGTGCCCAAGGGACTGGTCTTTTTCAAATCAGTATGTCAATGTGAGAATAAATTTAAATTTAATTAAGCGTCAGCAATATATTTTTAGCTACAAGAATATGGTTCATAATCATAAGCAATAGGAAGCAGTCAAGTTTAAAATAAGACATTAGAAACGCATTTAATAAGTTTTAGAAAAAAGGTACATATCGAAGCAAGACATAGATAAATATTTCCTCAATTTCCTCCATAGATAAATATAAATGGCAAAACGATACTTAGGCATAAACAATCTTCGATCTTATCGCGCCATTCAATATATTTTTAAGTTTCGCGATACAAAATACAAATCATCGCAGGAGTATTCGCCGTTGAGGAACCAGGGATATTTCTAGGATTGTGAATTGGGGAGGGGGGTGTCGGCCTCAAATTGGGGTGTCCGGAGCTAATTAGTATGCATGTATTTTGTATGCATACCATTGTCACATTACCTTTTTTGTGGGGGTGTCGACCTCAAATTAGGGGTGTGTTGTGTTAGGGGTGTAAAAATATCCCTGTGATGAACAAAAGAAAACAATTTCTAAAATATTTTCCCAGCTTAATGCTGGATTATTTGCGACCGGATCAATTACCAAAAGTAAGTAAGGGAGAGAAAAAAAAAGTAGTCAAGAAAACAGCCAATAAAACCGACGCCCGCGACAACACGAGGACAACGTACAGCGTCGTGTCTTATTAAGGACTGGCGGGCGGTCTGACGGCTGGGTCCGTAAATAAGGGAAGCCCCGGTCGCTTCGCTGGCATGGACCCACGTGACAGAATCACGTGACAGATTATATAGAGGTTCAGTAGACTTTGCTGTAGATTCTGCATGAAAGTCGCTGAATAAATGCAGTGAGAGTCGTCGCGCCACGGTCTTGGATTATGAATTGCACGCAGCACGAACGGGTGAACTCGTGAACTCTATCTCGGTAAAATAACAGCCCAGCAAGGATCTTAGTGCTTCGTCTCGGTCCTGGCCAAGAACAAGAACAAGGACAAGAACAAGTTTCAAGTCCTCGGTCCTGGTCCTGGCCCTGGTCCTGGTCCTGGCCTTAAGGACAAGTTTCAAGTCCTCGGTCCTGGCCTTGGTCCTGGTCCTGGTCCTGGTCCTGGTCCTGGTCCTGGCCTGGCCTTAAGGACAAGTTTCAAGTCCTCGGTCCTGGTCCTGGTCCTGGTCCTGGTCCTGGTCCTGGTCCTGGTCCTGGTCCTGGTCCTGGTCCTGGTCCTGGCCTTAAGGACAAGTTTCAAGTCTTAGGTCCTGATCCTGGTCCTGGTCCTGGCCTTAAGGACAAGTTTCAAGTCCTCGGTCCTGGTCCTGGCCTTGAGGGTTGAGTTCTTGGTCCTGGTTCTTGTCCGGGATGAAGGCGTTCATGAAGTCGCGCCAAGTTATTTTTTATTACAAAGGCTTTTGTGACAACCAGTGACGGTTCCACGTGGGGGATGAGTGGGGATGTATCCCCTACCGGACTCTTTTTGCTTGTGAGACCTAATTTTGGGTAAAAGTCTAGTAAAACTACGGGGAAAACCTTTTTTACTTGTCAACCTATTTTTTGGATAAATGCGTACATTAGCGATAAAATTCCTTTTGTCAGCCCTTTTCGGCAAAGTTTATTGATTTTCACTACCCCTCCCCGACCAACTTCCTATGAATTCATTTCATCCACCCACTAAGGAAGCCTGGAGCCGCCACTGGTGGCAACCCGTAGTCGCCGTGTTCTAGAATACCAGAGTTATGCAACTGCACATCGGAGCTGTTTACGAGACGAAAGAACGCATTGTGCACGGAAATCGATGAGCGACTCTCAGGGGACTCGGAACTACAAAAAGCAGAGAGATTCAGGCAACACGCATCTGACTTCGATCATTCAAGAGATCGAAAAACACCACGTTAAACCCTACGCTGCATGTTCCGCTGTCGAAGACTGATTTGGGGAAATTTTTACACCCCCAACACCCCAACAATTTGAGACCG